>CM031624.1:45258197-45265697 GCA_018398815.1 Conus ventricosus | reverse complement strand
GTTTCAGTGTGTGTGTTACAGGCCCATGCTGTGGCTTACTTATTTTTTAATTGTCGTTTTCATTTGAGTTTAAAAATGAAGCTTGAAATAGCTACAGAGCTTATTAATATACTTTACGAGTTGGTTTGGGGAGCGGAGGCTAATAAAGATCAGTTAAAGAGCAGGTTTGAAGAATTAATTACTGATCTTTTTGAGCGCATAAATATGCGAGAAAGCGTAGTGGAAGCCATCAGTAAAATACCAGATTCTTGGGCCCCCAACAGTCATAAAGTTTTTTGCCATTTTAGTTGAAAATTATGGCTCCTGAAGATGTTAATCGGGACTGTTTCTACTTATCCTGAAGGAGTAGCTATTCGTTTTATGAAGATCGGGTTTTTACGATTGAAAAGACTATAAATTTTAATAGCTGAATTTACAATTATTTTTTTATTTATTTTAGATTTAAAAAGGGGCTGCAAACTCAGTGAATCTGATTTAAAAAATTTTGTAATAAAATATTGACGAAACAATTAAAAGTGTTAAACATTGATTTTAGTGAATTTGTTTTGAGAATGATGTAAACAATATAATAAAAGATCATAGTGAACTATTTACGAAGCAATCAAAGTGATGAACATTGACTGTAGTGATTCAGAAAAAGCTAAAATATTAGCAGTTGTTATTGTAAGGTTAACGTGTTAAGTGTTACAACGCTTGGGTGAAGAATAAAAAGCGCATTTTACTTACTTTTATTTACATTTATTTTTTTAATTTACGTAAATATTTGAAATTAAAAAATGAGCCTCACAAGGTGTTGAGTTTTGAAACTGCCACCAGCGCACTGGTGAAGGTAGTGACAAACAATTTAAACAATATGTTTAGTGAAGTAGACATGGACATCATTAACCCCTCGAACGTTCGGAAAGCGTAGCACATGCTATCTCTAAAATCCAAGAGTCCCCTTCAACGCGAACCGCCAGTAAAAGTGTTGTTGGCTGTTCTGATTGATTATATAACGCCTGACGGTGATAACATGCAAGTTTGGGTTTCAATAAACAGAAAGAAGTTATTAGCTATCGCGACTTTAATTCTGAATGGGGTGATTACATGCTTACCCAGTTTAACCATGCAAGTGAAGAAGCAAATTGCGCGGTTCTGGCTGGTCTGAAGGAACGGTCCTTCAAATTAGATGAGACAAACAAACTTCTTCCTATAGTTGGCAATTCTTACCTTCCTCTTCCCAAAGAGTTAGTTTTAAAACGAGCAGTCTTAAACATAAAAAATCCTGACAGCATGTGTTTTATGTGGTGCGTTTTAGCGCATTTACATCCTGTTATAAAGAACGCAGAAAAAGTCTCTAATTATGAAGCATGAACTTTAATAACATAACCTTCCCAGTAAGTACAGGAAGTATATCTCAGTTTGAAGAGCAAAAAAAACCCAATCACCATAAACGTATACACTGGTCTGCAGTAGACAATCTAGTGCCTCTAAGATTTCTCCCAAAGCTCCTACTTTTGGCGATCCACTTAACAAACAGTAGACTTTATCCTGTTTGCAGAAAGGTCTAAAGAGTCATTATGTATTAATTAGAACATAAGCAGACTGTTAGAATATACATCAAAGCATAAATCTAGACAGGAGCTTTGTAGAAGGGGTTTGGTTAGAATCCCAACTATAGAAGCGCTGCCAGTCATAGAACTCATTGTAAAAGTTTTGTAGACTGTGAAACCAAACTCCTTACACCTAAACCAGGGTCTAAAGTTAGTTTTAAGAATTTAACAAAATGCAGATGATCCATACGTAGTTTTTGCTGACTTTGAATCCTCTTGCCACAGTACTATGGTCCACAACAGCAAGAACAAAAAACAACCTCATTAACCCCCATCAGATCGTTCTTATGATTTATTATTGTTAGGTCAGATGGGCACACACACACCCCGAGATTTACAGAGGCCCCAATGCAGCTAGTAGATTTTTAGAGCAGATGAAACAACTTCGTAATTACTACTCCAACCAACTAAATCTTTCAGACATTGTTATGACTCCTGAAGACCAAGAACGTTATGACTCATCTACGCACTGTTGGATATGTAACAGAGAATTATTAGGCGACACAGTGAGAGACCACGATCACATTACTGGCAAATTCAGAGGAGCAGCACACAGCAAGTGTAATCTTCAGCTTAAGGTTGACCCCAAAAAATGGAAACTGCCTATCTTCTTTCATAACTTACGAGGTTTACGATTCTCATTTTATCATGCAAGCAGTGACTTCTGAATATAAGAGGGTTACCTGCATTGCACAATCTTCAGAAAAGTACATGACTTTTACTCTTGATTGTTTATCCTTTTATGACTCAGCCCAACATCTGATGGGGAGTTTGGATAAACTAGCAGGATCTCTACAAGACTTTCCAATCACTAAACAATACTTTGATCCATCTTTAGTGCGTAAAGGTGTTTACCCCTATGAATACATGAACTCGTGGGACAGGTTTAATGAAGACTCACTTCCGCCTAAAGGCGCTTTCTTTTCTAGTCTTAGAGGCAAAGACATAACTGATGCTGAATATGAATACGCTCAGAAAGCCTGGACAGAATTACACTGTCAAACAGTACCGTTTTTGGTGTTTGTTCTTTAAGTGTCTTTTTTTCCCTCTTTTATTCTTTTCTCTCCCATGGGCTGCTCCTTTGTGCTTTGATAAAAATATTTTTGTTCTTTTTGTAATATCACCCCCCCCCCCCCCCCCAACTCCCCTCTTCTTGTTTGTTTCATTTCGTTTTCAGTGTATCACTTTTATGATCCAAGGGACTTTTTTTCTCCTAGAGCACTGTTTGCTTTTATATGCGCCGTTCCCTGCTAATTTGGCTTCAAAGTGTGTTTCCTGATTTTCTATGCACATCTCTCTTTTCTTTCTGTTGAACAATCCCTCTTTGAATGAGACAGTCTCCTGTTTGAGTTTGAAGGCCATTTGTTTCAAGTACTCCAATGTTACAGTCAGGTTGTTGAAGTCCTTGACAAGGCTTTTGTTCATTGTGTGTAGGAGTGTCATAATGTCTCTGCCCAGTGAGCTCTTCCTGTATATTTACGAGTACTGGTGTCCATTTTGTTGAGGTAGCACCTTCTTTAAAGCGTGTTAAGATTATATCCTTTAACCATACCTGAGGCTCGTTATCAGTAATCTTTGTCTTCTGTGATAGTTGGAGAATCGATCGGTGAGGTTTTCTTTACTTCTGGGGACTGGCAATGTTCGTAAATATTCTTACTTCATGTCTTTTGACTGAGGATCGCAGCCTCGAAACATGACACCCTGTCAGGAATTGCATGTGCCGATGTGTGACATTCCTCTGTCTGGGACCACAAATCTACCTTCCAAATCGAACTCTTTGCATGCTGGTCTCTACATTCGCTATCTTTATTAGCTCTGCTTATTCTTTCGCCGCCTGTAATTTTGTTTCCAGGGCTGATATCATTGAACAAAAAAGCAAAATGAAACAGAGAATTTTTTTTCACCACTCTCTCTCTCTCTCTCTCTCTCTCTCTCTCTCTCTCTCTCTCTCTCTCTCTCTCTCTCTCTCTCTCTCTCTCTGTCTCTCTGTCTGTCTGTCTGTCTGTCTGTCTGTCTGTCTGTCTTTGTATTTGTTTGTTTATCCACATTCAGATGTGACGTTTATGGTTTCCAGAGACGAATGGGTGAAAGATCTAATAAGATTTATGATTTCGTCTCTGAGAAATCATCTTGATAACGAAATTTTGAAATTTCGAAAACGAATTCCTTCGGATATTTTGGAACTGGCTAATCGATTGTAGATAGCAAGAATGGTCGTGCCATGCTGAAGAAAGCGACCGTTTTGCCTCTTGCAGAGAGTTCAGAAGTATGCATTGTGTTCCATCATATCTGCTGATTGGTCAGGCGTATACATGTGGAGACGAAACCGCGTGTGCACCCAGTTGAAGCCTGAAGCCAAAACGCGGTGCCAGACTGATGTGTGAAAGTGGTTTCCCATGATAGATGTCTAGCGTGATTAATTTCCTTCAACCTTCACAATTCTTTTCAGATCAGTAATAAACATCATAATCACATTAGAATCTAACAATCTAAGAAATTATTATTCCAAATTGTATTATATTAGACTGGTCGGCTTTCTGATAGACACAGGTAGTCTAGATCCTTTGTGCTTGGCTCTTTCAGAAGCTGAACTTTTGAGCACACATCAGCGGCGCTTTCAGTAGCCATGTCGAGGGTCTTTCAGAATCCACAAACAGCAGCGGGTCTCAACAGTCCCAGAATCAGTTAGAAGCCTCATTAATGAGCAATGTGCGAGCTGCAACAGAAAATTCGAGACCCTAGCGGGACTACTTAGGCCTAAGAGGAAACTTCCAGACGAAGACGGCACCGCAGTCCTCGCCAAATTATCCCGAGTTTCTGGAGACGATTCACAGTTAGAACAGGAACATAACAGTGATATTTTGGAACTGAGAGAAGATGGTGAACTGGAAAAATTAGAGGAAAAAGAGGCACAGCTTTTTGCGTCGCAATAAAAAAAGCTGACCAGTCAGAGACAAATCTGACCTTGCTGAAAGAAATAGCTGCTGAATTGAGCAGTACAGATGAACCTGTGAGCGAAGAAGTGAGAGAGGAACCAGCAGAAATTGTTAATAGTCGGTTCACAAACCAACTTAGCCGGGATCTGCAGAACAAGAAATTTGAAGCCTACAACAGACCGACAAATTGTCCGACATTGATCGTCCCGACGGTAAATAACGAAGTATGGTCGAAATTACCGTCTGAGGCCATCAAAAGCGACCTAAAAATGCAACATACTCAGAGAGTGGTCATCAAGGCGGCGACTGCGTGTGTGCGTGCCGCAAACGGATTACGTGATAGCAGCTTGCCCAGTTCAGAGGCCAATTCTGAAGCCGTTAAGCATTGTACCAATGCGGTGGCTATTTTGGGTCACGTTTCGTGCAAGATTTCGTTGCGCAGACGCAGTGGCATCAAACGCATATAAACAAGCAGTTTCACGAATCTGTGATGAATCGGTCCTGATCACAGACAAGTTGTTTGGAGTCAGTTTGTCCATGACACTGAAAGACGTGAGTGAGACCGACCGCATCAGCTCCAGCGTAGGCCATAAGCGCAGATACCACGGAAACGCCCGCTACTATCGTGGACAAGGGGCGGTTCTTACTACCCTGAGTTGGGTCGCGCATGTGGTCCTTTTTTTTTTAGGCCGAATGAACAAAACAAACAAACGACAGCATTGGTTTCAGCAGAAATGGGGGCATCAGAATCCTGGCTCCCAACAGAAGAGGTGAGCTTGGTTCCATCTTTAAATCTCAGAAACATGAGGTTACTGCTAAGATTAAGACAATTTGAAGATGCATGATCTAAAATCTCTTCAGACCCAGAGATTGTAAGCATGATAGCAGGGGTTAAGGTTGAATTTGACTGTCCTTTAGACCAGTTGTCCAGGCTATCTTGCACTAAAACAAATGTCACAAATGGGAGAGTGCAAGATCATTGATTCAGAAGTTCAAAAGTTGATGGCTAAGAAAGTACTTTCCCCCTGTGAGCATTGCCCTGGTGAAGGTATTTCTCCAGTTTTACCAGGGAAAAGAAAGATGGATCTTATCGCATGATTTTAAATAAAGAAGACTGAATTTATAAGTCAGTTATCATTATTTCAAAATGGATGCTCTGAACAGCCCTGACTTTGATAACTCAAGGATATTTTATAGCCTCAATTAATCTGAAGGATGCCTATTATAGTGTAGCAATCCATGAACAGCACAAGAAACTACTCAGATTTTAATGGCGAGATCAACTCTATGAATTTAAAGCTTTACCCCAATGGCCTATCATCAGCTCCCCTTTTGTTCACAAAGCTGTTGAAACCTGTCTATGCCTCCCTTAGAATGAAAGGCCATGTATCTACGGGTTTTTGGATGATTCTTTGTTGATTGGACTCACAGAGAGCAACTGCATGAGGAATGTAACAGACACCACTGATTTGTTTCAAAGTTAGAATTTATCACTCGTCCAACCAAGTTGGTTTATTCATCCCACAACAAGGATTCAATATCTTGGAGTCATCATAGATTCCGTCTCCATGAAAATCACTCTTAGCACTGAAAGGGCTGTCGGCATACTGTCTAGTTGTCAAAGGCTTCTTGATGAGCAATGACACACAATCCGTGAGGTTGCTCAAGTTATAGGAAAAATCGTTGCTAGCTTTGCTGCTGTCAAGTATGGACCTCTCTATTACAGACAGCTTAAGAAAGACAAAAAAGCTTTAAAGAGGAGCAGAGGTGACTTGACCAACTCAGGCAGTTGTCTGAAGAGAGTAAGGAGGAACTTAAATGGTGGATTGTCAATGTGTCTGATACAGGGAATGACATTTGCAGTACGGAACCAGACACAGTTGTCACCACTGATGCCAGTGGCACAGGTTGGGGGTGTGAGTGTGAAGAAACAGCTTCAGGCGGACATTGGTTGCTGCATGAAAGGGTTTTTCACACAAATGATTTGGAATTGAAAGCTGTTTTCTTGCTTTGCATTTCAGGGAAAGCTGGAAAACAAACATGTCCGGATAATGATAGACAATACAACAGCAGTCAGCTGTATCAATCACATGGAACAAGCCATTCAGATGCTTGTAATTACATGGCATTTACAATTTGGTCATGGTGCCTTTCTAAGACTATCTGAATCAGCGCAGCACACATTCCAGTGAAGCAGAACAGGACAGCTGACCAGGAGTCCGGGCGTCAGAACACTGATGCTGAGTGGAAACTTGATGAGCAGGCTCTGCAGTCTGCCTTCCAACAGCTCAGGGCTTCTCCAGATAGTGACCTCTTTGCTTCCAGGCTGATTTTCCAAATGTGGTGATACATTTCATACATTTCATCCAGAAGCTGAAGCAATTGATATTTTTTTCCATCTGTTGGGAGCTTTTACAGTGGTATGCATTTCCACCTTTCAGCATTATAGGATGGGTGCTGCAGAAGATCCGGAGAGACCATGTGGGGTGGGGGTGGGGGGGATAATTGTGGTACCCAACTGGCCGACACAACCGTGGTTCGCTGTTCTTCAACATCTTCTCCGCTGCCCTCCAGTAGAACTCAGGTGCAGACACCACCTTCTTCACTTTCCCACCGACCTCAGAGCAGTTCATCCTCTCATTCAGAAACGTCAGCTAAACCTGCTTGTCTGCAAGATCTCGGCAAAAATTGCTTAACTTCTGGTTTATCAAGAAATTCAGTTGCTCTAATCATGGATTCATGGAGACCCAGCATCGATAAGTCCTACAACACCTACATTCAAAAATGGCAGGAATTTGTAAGCAGACATGAAATCACTACTTGTACTTGTACTATGTGCATGCGGCATTTTTGGCAGAAATTATGCTGCAGGTGCTAGTTAAGACAGTAACCAGCTAGAGTGGGTTTCAGCATACCTTTCTGGCAGAAATGCATATGTTGCAGGTGCTAGTTATGGACGTGTAACCCAGCTT
>CM031624.1:45245139-45247639 GCA_018398815.1 Conus ventricosus | reverse complement strand
AGTGATCATCAGAACAAGAAATTATGGTCTTACATAAGGAGTAAGAGACAGGACAACATTGGGATTCCAGACCTGAGAAACAACCAGAATAACCTAATACAGGACACTGAAGGAAAGCAAACTTACTAAACAAGCAGTTTTGTTCAGTTTTCTCAAATCCCAAACCTTTAATTAACGTTAGACTAAAGGATGATGATAAACTCCCTGAAATGCAAAACATCAAAGTAAACAAAGCAGGAGTATTTAAGTTACTGACCAATATCAATGAAAACAAAGCTACTGGTCCCGATGGCGTTCCTGGCAAGCTCTTAAAATTATGTGCCAATGAATTGAGTGAGGTATACCAATTACTTTACCAAGCTTCACTGGACCAGGGAGTAATACCTGATGAGTGGCGAGATGCGAGCATTGTTCCCTTATTAAAAAAGGGTGACAAAACAAAAGCAGAGAACTATAGACCTGTATCTCTTACATCCATATCAGCTAAACTACTTGAACACATAATATATAGTAGCATAATGGACCATCTTGACAAATATGACTTCTTAAATAACTCCCAGCATGGTTTTAGACAGCGAAGGAGTTGTGAGACTCAACTTATAACAACTCTCAATGATTTTAGTAACTGTTTAAACAACAGACAGCAAATAGATGCAATTTTATTAGACTTTTCTAAAGCCTTTGATAAGGTTGACCATGAGGCCTGCTGCTTAAATTAGAACACATTGGCATTGGCGGTTCTTTGCTAAAATGGGCTAGATCATTCCTCGTTGGGAGAACGCAGAAAGTTGTTGTGGAAGGGTCGTCATCCCAATGTAAACCAGTCTTGTCAGGTGTACCACAGGGAACTGTTCTGGGGCCCTTGTTTTTCTTAATTTATATAAATGACATAAGTAGAAATCTCTCTCCTGGAACTACTATAAGGCTTTTTGCAGATGACAGTTTAGTATATAGAACAATCAGAAGCAAGAATGATACCCGCATTCTACAAGAAGATCTAAACGCTTTACAAGAGTGGGAAAGAACTTGGAAAATGGAATTTCATCCCCAAAAGTGCCAAGTGTTGCGTATATGTAACAAACGCTCACCAATTAGATCAGATTATTCTATCCATAATACTATTCTTAAAGAAACTAATGCTGCAAAATATTTAGGCGTGATTATAGATAGTCATCTCAAATGGAAAGAACATTACAATTTAGTATGTAAGAAAGCAAATAACATCTTAGCTTTCTTATACAGGAATATCAATGACTGCCCCCAAAAGGTTAAAGACGACTGCTACAAAACACTGGTTAGACCAGTACTGGAATATGATTGCTCAGTTTGGGATCCTTACCATCTAAAGGACATTGATAACCTCGAAAAGATTCAGAAGAGAGCAGCACGGTTCGTAACAGGGAACCACATCAGAGAAAAGGGGAATACTAGGAAGAACATGAGGAAATTAGAATGGAAACCCTTAGAAGAGAGAAGAGCTTTTATTAAACTTAACACCTTTTTCAAAGGCAGAGCTAAAGTAATTGATATTCCAATGGAACAACTAGTATTGAATAAAAGTAGCACAGGAGTGGCGGTCAATGTTATATCATACCTGCATCAAATATTGACAGCCACTTACATTCTTTTTATTCCCAGTTCTGTACGGCTGTGGAACTCACTGCCGGGTGCCATCAAGATTGCCACAAGTGCAATCTCATTCAAGGGACAAAATTGATTCGACAGTTTTGAGATCTGCATATGACGATTTTCTATTTTTACTTCCCCAGATATTTTATTATTACCTGGGCCTGAATTTGGCCATTGCTTTTAAATCGAGTGCGACCCCTTGTTGCCAAAATTTGCTCCAGGGGCCAACAGTCTGAGTCGCACTGTTTTATGTTATTTTATTTTATTTTTTAAATATGCGCGCTGGTGACCTACTCGTTTTTGAGTGAACCAGTATTTTAGGAAGAAGAGAAGAAGACACACACTATTTGCTGAAGGAGATATACGTTCTGAACAGAAGCAATGCAAGCGTATTCTCTCAGCTTAGTACCCAGGATAATCAGCCGGGCATCGTTTACGCAGACAGTAAAACGATATGTAACAGCACTACAGCAGGCGGGATCTCTGTGTTTTCAACTTAGCCAAGTGTGAAACTGAAGTGGACGAGTCTACATGTGCATTCACCCAAAACGTGTGCAAGATTGTCACCGATTGGTTGATGTGGAGATCAGGGCGGGTGATCGGATGTGGTCCACAACCGATTGGAGGATGTGGGGATCAGGGCGGGTGATCTGATGTGGTCCACAACGATGGTTAAAGTGGAGATCAGGGGGGGATCTGGTGTGGTCCACAACGATGGTAAAGAGGAGATCAGGGCGGGTGATCTGGATGTGGTCCAAACCGATTGGTTAAAGTGGAGATCAGGGGGGTGATCTGGATGTGGTCCACGTTGGCAGAAGTCCAGGACTTCAGCCTTGACCGGACCCTTTCATTTCACTGTAACTGATTCCTG
>CM031624.1:45236970-45244139 GCA_018398815.1 Conus ventricosus | reverse complement strand
GAGGAAGTCTCCATTGAATAAATCAAAAGTATTATAAACGGAGAACAGAAAAGAAGATGGCTTGAGCAGCACCGACTAGAGGGATGCATACTCCCTGTTGCCCAGATCAGACCAGTAAGCATTGTGAGAGCGAGGACAGGGCAATCCAGACTGAAATATCACATGTTCACAAAATTCCACATTGGCGAGTCTTCAGGTTGCCCATGCGGTACAGCCCCAGTGACAGTGGAACACTTCCTGCACGACCGTCCCACACATAAGAAGCTCAGGGCAGAGGCCCAGCATGCCAACACATCGATGAGGGAAAAGCTTATGGATCACTGGAGGGCCACGCAGTACAGCGCCTTCGTCGGTTCCTGTCTGTGTGAACGAAGAGGAAGAAGAAGAAGAAGAAGAAGAAGAAGAAGAAGAAGAAGAAGAAGAAGAAGAAGAAGAAGAAGAAGAAACACAAAGATAAATGAGAAGAAGAAGAAGAAGAAGAAGAAGAAGAAGAAGAAGAAGAAGAAGAAGAAGAAGAAGAAGAAGAAGAAGAAGAAGAAACACAAAAGATAAATGAGAAGAAGAAGAAGAAGAAACACAAAAGATAAATGAGAAGAAGAAGAAGAAGAAGAAACACAAAAGATAAATGAGAAGAAGAAGAAGAAGAAGAAGAAGAAGAAGAAGAAGATGATGATGATGATGATGATGATGATGATGATGATGATGATGATGATGATGATGATGATGATGATGATGATGATGACGAAGATGAAGAGAAAGAAAGAAAACAAAAATTATGAAAGAAAGAAAGAAAGAAAGAAAGAAAACATAATTTTCCATCCCAACCCCCACCTCCCCCATTCTCCCCCACCCCTCAAAAAGTACCTGCGATCATATCAGCAGTCTCTGGTTTGCAGATGTACACTTCATGAGTACATTATAAAGTATTCACATAGTGACACCTGCATTAATAATAATAATAATAATAAGGAACATTTAGTGCGCTTAATCTTAAACAAAAGCCCTAAGCGCTTACAGCAATAAGCCCTAACACACACACACATACACACACACACACACACACACACACACACACACACACACACACACACACACACACACACACACACACACACACAAACAGACACACACACGCACACACCCACACACCAGCGAAGGAACAGAAAAATTATGTTTTGAAGAGAGTTGTTTTGAGGGAGGACTTGAAAGAAGAAAGACTGTTTGAGTTTCGGAGTGCAGAAGGGAGATTGTTCCAGCAGGAAGGAGCCTGAAAAGAAAAAGAACGTTCACCGAGTGTTCTGGCCCGAAAACGAGGGATCTGACATTCACTGACATACTGTATCCAATTATTGACAGTGGCTGAGTAAGTTGAACCTGTAGAACGCGCGACACAGCATCAGCGACGTTGGACTACAAGCAAACTGGATGCTGGTGATGATATAGTAATACCATGAATGTGGATAGGCATTTGTAAAATGAACAGAACTGCATATCTACATGACTGAAGAAAGTGAGCAAAATATCCAAAACAATTTTCATCTGTAAGATTCGTAGCTGTGAGAGAGAGAGAGAGGAGAGAGAGAGAGAGAGAGAGAGAGAGAGAGAGAGAGAGAGAGAGAGAGAGAGATGAGAGAGAGAGAGAGAGAAGAGAGAGAGAGAAGAGAGAGAAGAAATAGTAGTAGTAGTAGTAGTAGTAGTAGTAGTAGTAGTAGTAGTAGTAGTAGTAGTAGCAGTAGTAGAAGATGAAGAATCCTAACCATAAAAGGGAAGTAAGTTGCAAGGTGAGGTGACCACAGGTGGAGAATTAATTTTTTTTTAAATTTAAGTAATGTATCCGCCACACAAGAACAAACGAATCACAAGTCTTATCATTCGTTTGTCCATGTTTGGCAGATACAGTACTGTTTTTTCAAAGATTCATGAAAGGGAGAAAACACAAAATATGCTAAGAAAAACATGTATTCATCCACCCCAGCACACCCACGATCACAGAAAAAGAATGTAAAAAAAAGAGTTAAATCTGAGAACATAAACACAATGCAGGGCATGTGGCATAGGCCTAATGTGTATGTAGTTGGTGCATAACTTACAAGCAGAAAATAAGTATAAAAGAAAAAAAAAGCACTATTTCTCTCTGTTTTAGATCTCAAAGAAAGCAGGATCTTTGAGGTACATTCATTGAATCCCCTCATTTCCAGAGGAGCCACAACGTGATTGATAAATTAGCCTTACCTCCACCCCCTCCCCAATAGGTTTGTTCTCAATAAAAGATTTTACCACAAGCAATACTGGGATTTCCTTCACACTACAGTCAGTCTGTTGCCTGTAAATTTGAACAACCCAGAGAAGGAAGGCTTCTAAATCCCCTCAAACATCTTGAGAGCACAGAAGAAGGACAAAAGGTGGATCGACAGGAGGGACAAAATACGTTTTCTCATTATCCTCTTTGATAACAGTTAACACAGTAGAGAATGAGACAGGGAGACAAAACGGACAAAAGACATTCCCACCCACCACGCGCGCGCACACACACACACACACACACACACACACACACACACACACACACACACACACACCACACACCACACACACACACACACACACACACACACACACACACACACACACACATATCATCGTTTACGATGCCGAAAAGGTAAAAAGGTTACCATCCCCTCCCTCCCCGCCATCGTTTAAAGATGATAAAGGCACAAAGATTAGAGTGACAGAGGGGGGAAGAGAAGGGATATCTCCTCATCACCCTCCTGTATATAATACGGGGAAAGTTGAAAACTAACCCTCAACCCCTATTCACGTCAACATAAAAAAGGTAAACCCCGTTAACATGGACACACCATGCACACCGGGAAGACAGCTAAAGGTAAATATCAATTCATGATTGTCTTTTCCTCTAATCAAGATAATTTCCGAACAACGTGCAGGAGTAGGGGGGGGGGGGGGGGGGGGGGGGGGGGGGTGGGGGGGGGGGGGGGGGGGGGGGGGGGGGGGGGGGGGGGGGGGGGGGGGGGAGGAAACAAGGTGTGGGTGGTGGAGAAGGAATGAGGAAAAAAAAAAGGCACAATACAATCCTGGTCTTGAAGGTAAACAATGAGTGAATACCACCCCCAAGATACACGACAACAACAACAACAATGAAAAGGATGTTATACATATTGGCCTCATTTCATTCTTCAGCATCGCATCTAAATCGCAGCAAATCTGCGTTTGAAAAGCGTGTCCATTTTTCAAATTTGCAATAGCTATAGTGCTAAAAATTCAAGCCTTTAATTTGATTGTTGTAACAGTTCCTAGTTAGCTGCAGTCAAGTCGTTCAGTGACAGTATTGTGTTAACAGTTTCTAGTTAGCTGCAGTCAAGTCGTTCAGTGACAGTATTGTGTTAACAGTTTCTAGTTAGCTGCAGTCAAGTCGTTCAGTGACAGTATTGTGTTAACAGTTCCTAGTTAGCTGCAGTCAAGTCGTTCAGTGACAGTATTGTGTTAACAGTTCCTAGTTAGCTGCAGTCAAGTCGTTCAGTGACAGTATTGTGTTAACAGTTCCTAGTTAGCTGCAGTCAAGTCGTTCAATGACAGTATTGTGTTAACAGTTCCTAGTTAGCTGCAGTCAAGTCGTTCAATGACAGTATTGTGTTAACAGTTCCTAGTTAGCTGCAGTCAAGTCGTTCAATGACAGTATTGTGTTAACACTTCCTAGTTAGCTGCAGTCAAGTCGTTCAGTGACAGTATTGTGTTAACACTTCCTAGTTAGCTGCAGTCAAGTCGTTCATGACAGTATTGTGTTAAACAGTTCCTAGTTAGCTGCAGTCAAGTCGTTCAGTGACAGTATTGTGGTTAACAGTTCCTAGTTAGCTGCAGTCAAGTCGTTCAGTGACAGTATTGTGTTAACACTTCCTAGTTAGCTGCAGTCAAGTCGTTTCAGTGACAGTATTGTGTTAACACTTCCTAGTTAGCTGCAGTCAAGTCGTTCAGTGACAGTATTGTGTTAACAGTTCCTAGTTAGCTGCAGTCAAGTCGTTCAGTGATAGTATTGTGTTAACACTTCCTAGTTAGCTGCAGTCAAGTCGTTCAGTGACAGTATTGTGTTAACACTTCCTAGTTAGCTGAAGTCAAGTCGTTCAGTGACAGAAAGTTTTCTGGCGGGTCAGCTTTCAGTGTTTGGCATTTTGACAGAACTAACGCCAATCTTTAACGGGAGCTGAAATGGACCAGGGTCGGTCGAGGCCTGGAAGTCCCTGGACTTCTTCTGCCAACTGTGGACCACATCCAGATCACCCGCCCTGATCTCCACTTCAACCAATCGGTTGTGGACCACATCCAGATCACCCGCCCTGATCTCCACTTCAACCAATCGGTTGTGGACCACATCCAGATCACCCGCCCTGATCTCCACTTCAACCAATCGGTGAAAATCTTGCACACGTTTTGGGTGAATGCATATGTACACTCTTCCACTTCAGTTTCACACTTGGCTAAGTTTAAAACACAGAGATCCCGCCTGCTGTAGTGCTGTTACATATCGTTTTAACTGTCTGCGTAACGATGCCGGCTGATTATCCTGGGTACTAAGCTGTGAGAATACGCTAGCATTGCTTCTTTTCAAAACGTATATCTCCTTCAGCAAATAGTATGCGTGTGTGTGTGTGTGTGTGTGTGTGTGTGTGTGTGTGTGTGTGTGTGTGTGTGTGTGTGTGTGTGTGTGTGTGTGTGTGTGTGTTTTGTGTCTGTCTGTCTGTCTGTCGTCTGTCCTTTGTGTGTGTGTGTGTGTGTGTGTGTGTGTGTGTGTGTGTGTGGGGTGTGTGTGTGTGTGTGTGTGTTGTGTGTTTTGTGGGTGTGTGTTCCATTTCATCGACTTCTCCCGCAAACTTAAAATTTCTGTTTTGCTGCTTGGCAGAATCAGGACTGTTTTGCTGCTAAAGGACAGCCACCTACCTTTTATACAACTGAACGAAATAGATGGTTTGCACTGGGACATGACGATTAACTGTCATTTTGACCACTTGTGGGTTTTAGTTTCAGTACTCACACATTCTAATTGGGCTGGTGTATATCAATATCCTCTTCCATCCGCTACCCCTTACCTCCCAGCCCCACCCCACCCGCATCCCGCTAACCATTTGGCCCTAAAACCCTTCTTAAGTTTCTGTAAGTCTTTCTTGGTCTTAAATGCTTGGTTAAAAATATCACACACACACACACACACACAAACCACCAACACACACTACACACACACACACATCACACATACCACACCACACACACACACACACACACCCCACACCACACACACACACAACACACACACACACCACACACACCACACACACACACCACACACCAAAAACCCCACAGCCGAATTTGAATGGTCATTTATAGAGCACTGGTATTCTTGACTAAAACTGAATAGAGGCGTAAAAATGCATGTCAGATGTCTATGAGAAATCAAACTTTTTTATCCGTCAGAAGAAAAAAAAAACACTTCAAGTGGGATGAACATGGGCCATTATCTCAGTAGTCCCTAAAGATGGTTAGGGTCTGTTTTCTTTTGTCAAGCTTTTTAAACTAATTTAGAAAGTGTTGTTTTTTTGGAGCTTAAGTATCACAAAAGTCCTCATTTAAACTAAGGTTGTCATCAGCTTGCACTGAACCTCATGTGCATTTTATTCGGGTTGTTTCTAAATTCAGCTTTTAAATGCAGAAAAAAAATGGCTAATGTTGGATATCATTGCCATTGTCATTCTCGAAGTATCATTTTGTATACTTCTGTAAAGCGTTATTTCACCCTTAACAAAGCGCTTCATGATGTGCTGAGGCCTTTTACGTTATAGCCTATCATTCATTCATTCATTCATCCCCTCTCTCTCTCTCTCTCTCTCTCTTCTCCTCCTCTCTCTCTCTCTCTCTCTCTCTCTCTCTCTCTCTCTCTTCTCTCTCTCTCTCTCTCTCTTCTTCTTACTGTTTTGAAAAAAGGTTGGGGTGGAGGTGGGGAGGGCTATTACAGTTCCCCATTTTCTTCACACACACAACACAACACACCACACACACACACACACACACACCACACACACCACACAACACACACACACACACACACACACACACCACACACACACACACACACACACTTTTTGTGTTATTTCCGAAAGGTCATGAATACCACCCTTTTTCAGAAAGCAGCAACCGCTTAATTGTGCTAGATTGAAGTCTAGCGTAAGAACACTTAAAATCGCATGGAGTCAGTGTTCGACCCGATCGATACTGGTTCCCCATTGCTCTTTCTTTTTCTTTGGAAGCACTGTTTCCCCAGAAATCTTTCATTTAAAGTACAAAAACCCCAGCCTTTTCAGGTGTTAATAAAACAAAAAAGCTCAAACGCTCTCGGATGTTGTTTGTTTAGGTATACCTGGCTTAGGGTAGCACTCATTTGGGTTTTGTACAAACTAAAGTGTTTGATATTCATAGTGGAAAAAGCTGTCGCTAGGTTTCCTTGATTTTTATCAGCGTATGAGCCCATTTAGCTATTTATCACACAAAAGATGAAAGTACAAGTACCAACAAATTCGCTCTTCAGTGCAGTTGCGCTGTTCTGCTATTTGAAATTTAAAACTTTTTTTTCAGTCAGTGTCAATGATCATCACTTTTCGAATAGTGAATTTTATTTGATACCGTCACATGTTGTCCATTTTTGTTTTTGTTTTGGTTGTTTTTTGTTTTTTTGCTTCTTTTCTTTTCTCCTTCTTCTTCTTCTTCTTTTCTTCTTCTTCTTTTTTTCTTTTTCTTCTTATTCTTTCTTCTTTTATTTTATATTATTATTATTTGATTTTTTTTTTTTTATTTTATTATTTTTTTTTATTATTGTTTCTGTTATATTTTATTATTATTTTTGTTGTTTATAAAAATTCCAGCCCCTCTTGTAATAACAACATATCGATTTGTAATAATTGCAATTAGAACAGGGCTTATAACAGAAAGGCTAATTTTTCCACCCTGCCCAGGAGTCGGGGGTGTACTGAAGAGAGCATCACGTTATAGTATGTAGGACCTTTCTGGCGACGCGTTCAGTCTCTCCCACATGTCCAGTTGTCTCCAGGCGCGATCTAAAAAGAGAAAAATCAGCCCTGAAAACAAACACTTTAGGATGGGGATTGGGT
>CM031624.1:45199470-45231970 GCA_018398815.1 Conus ventricosus | reverse complement strand
CCTGTTAGCGTGGACAAAATTGATCAGTTTAAAACAAAACAACAAACCATAACTGTTAATGTATACACATGGTCTGAGAAAACAAATTTGGTGCCTATTAGAGTGTCTAAAGACAGCCCAACAATACGTGATCCAGACAATAAGCCATGTGGACTTACTCCTAATGTCTTCGCCAACAGGGTTGCCTCAACATTACTACACATTGATGCGCACAATGAGTAGACTAATGCAGCATACTTCAAAAGATGGAGAGAACAGCATTTTACCAATTCTAACTCACTTGCTCCTCCACCAAGTTTTGGGCGAAAGTGGCCTAAAAGCCGCCTTTTCCTGTTCTCTGACAAGTAAGACTTCAATAACCAAAAAATAACGATTATCTACAAACGACATACTGTGTATGGGTTATCCGTTTTTAATACTAATTTACAAAACTTTTCAGATTTTAGTTTTTGTTTTATTCCTATGTTTTTCTTGATCGTTTTCAATACATCATTTCGCGCAACATTCTTCAATGAGTCTCTGTCTTTCATGTGAAATAACACTACAGTCTTTAACTGTTCTCTAAAGTCTTTTAAAACCGAGTTATATTTCTGGCATAAAATCCACACACTTATCCCATCGTGTCTTCCGCTGAAAGCCAGCTTTGACAAAGTGTTTCTCTTTTTAACTATATCTTTTTCTGCCGAACAGTCATCTATAATAAAGAGTGTCTGCGTTCCTTCAAACACTTTATAAAAGTATTCTAAACACTACACTCAGTTTAGTGCTAGGATTAACTAAATATACGTCATTGTCTGTCCATATAAACCTTCTATCATGATATGCTTTGTTCCTTTTAAGTGTTGGACAGAAAATCACAATATGATCAAAATTATAGCGATAAACTGTTTGTAATAAGTCTAGGACAAATATTGTTTTTCCACAACCAGTCTGCCACAAATCATTGAACAATGAGGGATTTTATCATAAAGTTTAACTGCTCCATAGTTTTATAACAGAATTTAATCTAATCCAGTTATTATTTTTATCATACTCTCCGTCAAAACTTGTTCAGTATAATAAAAACCCTATGAGGCCTAAATGTGTAAGATTAATCCAATTCAGTTCTGTAAGATTGTTTCTATTTAAGTCAACATTGATTTTGTTGCTTGTTGTATGATCTTAATATCCTCACCATTGTGAAGAACGACGATGGTAACGTTAAGGCGTTTAACGTCTAAGTTTTGCCAGCTAATATTAATTCCTTTTATAGGACGTCACTAACGCCACAACCCCATCCCTCTCCACATCTTTAAAGACAGAAATTTCAAATATCATTGTGAACGTGTCTCCTAATTTTCTGCTTGGAAAGAAACTGTAATTTTGTAGAAGCTTTTTTTACAACTGTTTCTTTTTCTGTGGAGGATGTACTGTTTTTTCCCATACGGCGTTATTTCAATTTCTTTCCGACTATTGTCATCCGGCATAAGACTTATCATGTAAAGGGCCAGGTTGAATGCTTTTCTGAAACTTTTTTTGACGGCCTAAAATATTAATGGGCTTATGAATTCAATTTTATTTCCCATTCTAAATATGGTTCTAAGTGCCATTTAGGTCAGGTTTTCGAACTATTTTATATTCATACTGGCCAACATTATTGCCTCTAGATTGCGCAGTTGTTCTAGTTTAGGAAATTTTTGCTGTCGCCAACCTCTTTGCGTTTATAATCACCATCTTTAGTGTACTCAAAAACCATACAAAGCGCCTATTCTCACCGTTCTGTTCAAAGTCCGCAACATCTGCAAGGTCTTTTATTCTAAAGTTATACACCTCACAGGCGCTAATGTAACTCCTGATTCTTCTGGCCACGCGACATTAATTTTTAAACGTATTATTTTATTTCCAAAACAATGTGCAGGTTATCACATTTCACAACTTTCCCGCTTTGTCTTTGATTTTATATTAAATGATCCGACCCTCCCACAAACTAATCTTTTAAACTGTAAATAGGGAATTGTATAATTTTCATAATCGCAATATGCAGCTTTCCCGAGGAAGAGCTCTTAAAACAGTTGAGGGCCTTCCATCTATAAGTTTTCATCAGTGCTCAGCTCGTCCAAATGAACATAGAGTAATGAATGTAATGCAAGATCGAGCGGATTTTCTCCCTCATAAGTAGTTTTGTTTGGCGTAACTCTAAAACTATGAACGGCCCGATTGGCAGTTGTAAAGCCTAACATTTTAGCTAGCTCTTTATCAAATAGTACCCTACTTTCTTCTTCAGGTTTGAAGGTCAACATTGTTTTCAGATTTGCATTGTTAAGTTTGAGAGCAATGTCGAAGTACTCATTGCTTCTTTTAGCGAGCAAAACCCGTAATAACCATCAGGTATGGTTAACTGGCTAACTAATTGGCCTCTATTATTAACTTTTTTAATCTTATTATTCTCCTTGGCTTTGCTTATATTAAACCATACGACTTTGTAGAATATTTCATGGAGCGCGGCCGTTCTGGTTCCGCATTCGTTATTAATAGCATGTTCTAAAACGAAGGGCGGTCTTGAGTTGTTATTGTTACAAACATTTTTTAAAACAAATTAAAAATGAGTGCATTCAAATATACTGATGCAAAATATTCTGTTGGGCCGCACTACAATCTTAAAAATATAACAACTGACACCCTCGACATTTCTGTGACCCAGACTGACACCTTTCATAAAAAGGTAAGTACTCCATTAAGCAGATATCTTAACCCCCTGTTAAAAAGACTACATCGCAAAAGTGTGGTTCAGTCATCCGATGCAGTTTTATCAGAACCAGTTAAACTTTGCTGTGTTTTGTGCATCAACTGGGTGTGGAGTGTCGTATGCTGATCACTTAAATCATCCTAATCCTTTGGTTAGGTCAGTGTATAGATTTTCATTTCTATTACACCTTCAGGCGTATTTTGACTGAACTGCAAGCGCCATTACCAAATGACAAACCGTTTAAATCCATTCAGCAACAGAATAGACATGAAGGCTTTTGAAAGAATCTGTAACGAATTCAATATTAACATCAAGACAGACTTTAGACAAAAGTCGGATCTTAATCATGGCTTAGGCACCCCTTATTATTGGGCGGTGCACAGAAAGTATAAGTATGATTGGAATCCTCCTTACACATCTTTCTCTTCAGGCACAGCTGTTCACCTCGGGTCCATAGAGCAAGAGCATAAAACAGCATGGACAACATTTATCTTAGACACTTCAAAGGCTAACTAAAGCAGGAATAGAACGAATAAATGACTCTATTCGTACTTACGTTTGGTGTTTGCTAGGTTCCAAGCACAGGCAAGATCGAGCATAACTGATCCTTCTACTAGCTTTGATGCATAAAAACAATACTTAGCAAATTTAGAGGATGCCATTAATTCTACAGTTGATTTACCTTCAAGTATAAAAAGGTACCAAGATGTTTTACAATACGCAAGATCAAAAGTAGACTTTTGCTGTTGGCATGGTTTATACATGCTACCTTCTGACCTCAGACTCCAGGTAGGAACAATAATGAACTACACAATGAAATTCTTGTTGCAGGAATGAACAGAAGGTTGGACAAAACGACATAAATTCTGGGCCAGTAATATTGCAAGCAGTAAAAAAACAAGATGACCCCCAAGAATAAGTCATCCAATCCCCGCGGCCAAAGCCCAAAGGCCATTGAAGACTCAGCAAAGCTCGCGGACTCTGTTCGCGATGACCATGAATATGAAAAGACAGCGCTTGTTCTTGGATTAACTGGCCTAGGATTACTCGGTCTTTATTTTACTAAATATTAACCCAACTATTAAGAGAACTAATGCCCATAAGTGCTCGGCCATAAAGCAACTACTTTGCTTGCAGTAGACAAAAGCCAGCTAACAATACCTCCTAATATACCAGGTAAAGAGTCTATAGCTTTACCAGCTAATTTTTTTAATAAACTCGCAAGATGATCAAGCTGTTTTTTTACCCATGATTTATCAGGTGGAGGCGATGGCGATGGAGGCACTGGACTTTGACCACCGCGCCTGTAATAGCCAACACCAGTGTGCTTATTGCAAATCCTAAGGCTGTTATAACGCTTGCTAATGTGACTCCCTGCTCTCTAAACAGTGTTCGTATTCGTTCTGCTGCGTTGTGTCTTCATATAAAATTCTTTGGATAGTTTCTCTTATTCTGCTCACTTGAGTTCGTAATTGTTCTCGGTTAGTAGACAACACTTCTAGTCTTGCCGATCTCTCTTGTTCAAGATCTTTTAGTCTTTGGGTTATTCTTTCTTTAATATTAGGCCCTAAGTTGGCGTCATCAGCCTCAACGAGTTTTTCTTTTTCTCTTTTATATGTCGTCTATTTCACCCAGTTTTGCTAAATTGTTTGTTATTCGCCTCTAATGGCTCTTAAAGCTGATCAAGGGCCGCTATTTCTCGCATGGGTAGTGGTGAGTCGTGTATAGTCTTTAACGCTGTTTCTTCTGAAAAACTGGTTTCTGCTTCTATTGCATTTATTATTTCATCTGCCGATTGATTTAATTCTTTAAGTTCCATGTTTTGTATTTGGTTAGCTGTTGGAAGTTCTTGCAGTGTGTTTTGAAGTTTAGCAACGGCATCCCTATCTAATTTTGGTTTAGCAATGCCAAGGCGATTTTGATCGCTCACACTGAGCCTTTGTCTAATTGTACTCTTTTTTAAAAACTTTGATGAGTCTGGTTTAGATGTAAGCTGAACAAGTTGTCCTTGGTCGCTCCTCACAAACAAATGGTCATCTTTTACTTCAAAATCATTAGGGTCTATAAATTCGGGAGGTTTCTTGGCCTAAACTTTGGTATAATGGTCTGACCTTACTTTCTGTTAATTCACGCCGCAAAGAGAGCCCGAGCGATGTTGTACCAAAGGAGTCATTTCACTCATGTCGTCTCCAGGATCTAAAACATCATAATCTTCATCTTCAATGCCTGCCATGTTTCTTTAATAATTAACTTTTTTATTTTGTTTTATAAAAAAATGTCACAAGAATATGGCTCGATTCTTGACCGCATAGAAGCCTGAAAAAGCCCCTTGGCGTGAAGGGAAATAAACGGAATATTACTGTTCCAAATAATCCATCTACTATTGATGCAGATCAAATTCTTACTGTTAAATTTCCAGACCTAGGAGCGGATGAAGTGATTGTGCCAGGCTCTGCGCGTCTTACTTTCAAAATAGAACTCGCTTCAACAACAGACCCAAACAGAACAGTTGTACAGAATCTGGGGCGGGCAATCGTTAGAAAATTTCTATAAAACTTGAGGGGCAAGAAATATTCTCTTTACACAATGCAGACATATTTTTACCTATTCTGATCTATGGCTAACTGGGAATGAAAGGGCTGACTTTGCGTTTCAGGAATCGAAACTGAAAGAAGCACTAAAAACATAGAATAGGCGCTGGAGATACTAAAGACGGTAAAAAGTATGCAGCTGTAAAATTTGCGTATGGAAATCGCTTTTCTATTCCCTTAGATTTTGAGTTGTTAAAAGCGCATGCGCCATACTTTCAAGGAGCATTAAAAGACAGATTGTCATATGAACTAACTTTTAATGAATACAAACGCGTTATCAAATCATCAGACACCGGAGCAAAGTACAGCATTTCTGACATCTTGTTAGAGTTTGACGTTGTTAGCAACCCTAATTTAGCAAGGCTGATTGAGCAACAATATCAGTCAAAATTAGCAATATATTACGAAAGAGTGATTCATCATACAACATATCCCAGAAGCAGGCAGACACTATATGGAATTTTAGTTTTAGTGTCGCAGCAAGATCGCTTAAAGGTATTTTATTGCTGTGTGAAGATGAAGAACCGTTTGAAAGAGGAAGTGAAAAGTTTATTAATCCTAAAATAACGAAAGTACAATGTTCGATTGAGGGGAGTCCTAACCAAATCTACGCTAGCGGGCTTAAACCTTATCAGCATTTTGATGAAATAAGAAAACTGTTGGAGGCGGGAGGTGTAGAAATCCAACAGTTGACCTTGTGTCTAAAGATTTACATCTTCCACAATGTTAGGCTTGATGATTATTTAACAACGAAATACGGTTTATGGATTGACCTAAGGTCAACAGAGGATAATCAGTTGCATGGAAGCGGGAGAACTGTGAGAGACGTAATAAACATTCAAATGATAAAGAAGAAGAAGCCGATAAACCGCTTAATGTACATTTGTTTTTAATATATGATGCGCAGCTGAATATTGAAAATAACAGATTAAAAGATATAAAATACTAAATTATTTTTATTTTATAAAAAGCATGTCTGTTCAGGTTTATCCAAATGTGCCTACAGCGCCGCCAAGAGAAGAGATAGTAAAAACCCTAGCATAAAAACCTTCAGATTAACCATATTACACAAATGCACACAAAAACTAGAGCAGGACCTTTCAAAATACAGCAAAACCAAACGAAGGTATTCTGCTGCCTTTAATGCTGTTACTTATGTTAATACTGGAACATCAGCTATAAGCGCTCTATCAGCAGGAACGAGTGTAGGTCTCTTAGCAACGGGCATAGGCGCACCGCGGCTTTACCTCTAGGCAGTTTGTCTTTAGCTCTTGGCCTGTGTTCATTAGCTGTAGGTGCTGCTAGCAAAAAATTAAAAACTAAACTCCAAAAGCACACAGCTATGGTTTCAACTAATAACAGCTAAACTTAGTTCGTTTAAACTGACAATAAATAAAGCGCTTGTTGACTCAAACATCACGGACGAAGAATTTAATCGTTTACAGGCCGATTTTGATGACTACAAAAGACAAAAGTTTGATCTTCAAAGAAAGGCGAGGACAACTTTTTCTCAACAGCCAGACGCCGAGCAGATAAAAAAGGAATGCTTAAAAAAAGTAAACGAAACATTAAACTCTGTTCTAAACAGCTCACAGTAACAACATCGAAGGGTGTTTATACTTTAGTTTATGAGTCCAAGCACAAAAAGACCGTTGATATTGATTCTGATTAATTATTTTTTTTTTAATTTAAATAAATATTTGAGTTTAGAAAAGAAACTCAACATGGCTAAGATATATGAAGGACCGACGAATTGTTTGAAGGAATGCTTGAGAGAGAGCGTTTATCAAGAGCACTGAATGATATTGATCTAGAAGTCATTGATCCAACAAACTTACAGGCAAGTGTTGTACATGCTATTTCTCAAGTTCCAAGTAAACTAACAATAGACCCCGCCAGTTAAAGTAATGTTAGCTGTTTTAATCGACTATGTAACAATAAATGAAGAAAATCTAGAAGTCTGGGTCTCGACTAAACAACAGACTATTCTTTCTCGTAATGACTTAACACCCGTTGGGCAGACGAACTGCTTGCTCAGTTTGACGCTGCGGCTGAAGAAGCCAAAATGAGAGGCTCTGTTGGTCAGAGGCGAAGTCTTAGAGATCAGATTAAAACAGCTAAGTATGCGCCGATTGTTGGTAAGGCTTACATTCCACTACCTCCAGCATTAGTTGCAAAAGAGCAGTTCTAAACATAAAAGAATACAGACAACAAATGTTTTATGTGGTGTGTTCTCTGCAAGGCTGCATTCATATCCGCAAAAACGCAGAGAGAGTATCTAACTATCACCTTACATCAATGATCTTAACTTTAGTGGGTGTCCTTTCCTGTTAGTGTAGACCAAATTGATCGGTTTGAAGAACAAAACAAACCAATAACTGTTAATGTATACACATGGGATGAGGAAACAAATCTACTGCCGATTAAAGTGTCTAAGAACAGCCCAACGATTGGCGAACCAGACAAAAATCATGTTGACTTACTACTGATGTTTTCAACCAGCGGGGCTACCGCATTACACATTAATACGAACAATGAGTAAACTAATGCAGCATACTTCAAAAGATGGCACAAACAAGAATTCTGTAGAAAATGTTTAACAAGAATGCCATCTGTTTCAAGCGCGAGCGAACATAAGAAACATTGTATTGGCCCAGTTGACTGTAATACAGAACTAATTACGCCCCCACCCGGATCTAAAGTTAGTTTTAAGAACTGGAAACGGATGCAAAATTCTCCTAGATTGTTTACGCAGACTTTGAATCACTCATTGTTCCTTATGAAGGGCCAGCGCCACAAAAACTTCGAAAAACAGTCTTAATGAGTAATCATCAGATTTGTTCATTTGCTTTCATTATTGTCAGTCGGATGGCGTTCATTCAAAGCCAGTATTATATAGAGGGCCTAATGCTGCAGAATACTTCTTAAAACGCATGCAGCAAGTGCGTAATGACTGTTCTAATAATCTGAATTTATCTGAAATCATGATGACGCCTGAAGACCAAGACAGTTATGACGCAGCCACTCACTGTTGGATTTGTGGTTTAGGTCTCTCATCAGACGCAGAGAATCCAACAGTAAGAGACCATGATCACATTAGCGGAAAGTTCAGAGGAGCAGCGCACAGTAAATGCAATCTTCAACTAAAGTTTGATCCTAAGACATGGAAGCTGCCCATCTTCTTTCACAACTTGCGAGGTTACGACTCTCATCTTATAATGAAAGCAGTGGATGATGCCTTCAGGGTGTCATGCATTGCACAGTCATCAGAAAAGTACATGTGCTTTAATCTAAATAACATGTCTTTTTATGACTCTATGCAACACATGATGGGTTCATTAGAGTCACTGGCTATGTCCTTAAAGTCCTGCCCAATAACAGAAGAATATTTTGACCCAACTCTCGTTAGAAAGGGCGTTTATCCTTATGAGTACATGAACAGTTGGGAAAGGTTTGATGAAGACACACTTCCGCCTAAAGGCGCGTTCTTTTCTAGTCTTAGAGGAAAGGACATCAGTGATTCTGATTACCAGCATGCTCGAGATGCGTGGCAGAAGTTAGATTGTTAAACGATGGGAGACTATCATGACTCCTACTTGATGGCAGATGTATGTTTGTTGGCGGACGTCTTTGAAAATTACAGAAAGACCTGCATGAAACATTACAGTTTGGATCCTGCGCATTACATTTCTGCGCCCGGGATGAGCTGGGATGCTTTCTTAAAGTTTACTGGAGTACAGATTGATTTATTGTTGACCTACCAATGATCAGATGATTGAAAACGGATTGCGTGGAGGAATTAGTATGGCGTTCGCACCATTACTGTAAAGCAAACACAATACTTGGACGACTATGATCCAAGCAAAAAGTCTAACTATCTTATGTATTTAGATGCAAACAATCTGTATGGTTGGGCAATGGCGCAATCACTTCCATTACGTAACTTTAAAATGTACACAGGCGGCGATCCGAATAATATTCAAAGGCATTAAAGTGGTTGGGCAGTTTAACGCCTGATCAGCAGCGTGGTTTCATTCTAGAAGTTGACTTAGAATATCCTCAGGAACTCCATGACCTGCATAATGACTATCCATTAGCAGCAGAAAGTCTAAAGATGGATCCAAGAGAACCACCTAAACTTGTGCCTAATCTCGCGGCAAAAAAAATTATGTCTGTCATTCAGACTTCTACAATTTTATTTAAGACATGGTTGAAGTTAACAGCAGTTCATCGCATAATTGCTTTTGATCAAGAACAGTTCATGAAACCATACATCATGAAGAACACTGATCTCAGAACTAAATCTGCAGATGCTTCAGAAAAAGACTTTTTCAAGCTGATGAACAACAGTTGTTTCGGAAAGACTATGGAGAATCCGCACAAGCGTAAAGATGTCAGATTAGTCACCAGAGAGAACGAAGCAATTAAGCTGACTTCAAAACCTAATTATCAGGACTTCAGAAATTTCATGATCAGCTTTTTGGCATAATGATGAAAAAAAAAAAGTCAAATTGGACAAGCCGTTTTTATTGGGTTTACTGTTTTAGAATTATCAAAGCTTTGATGTTAGAATTTCTTTATGACTACTTTAGCCCTCGTATCCTGAGTCCAGAGTACTTTACACAGATACAGATAGTTTTGTTATAGATATCCTACTGAAGATATTTATAAGACATGAATTAGAAGTAGCTAAAGGAGCGAGTGGATGTATGACACGTCCGATTAATCCTAAAGATTCGCCTTTACATTCAATTACTAACAAGAAGGTTTTAGGAAAGATGAAGGATGAATTATCTGGAAAGGTGATCAAGGTGTATGTGGGTTAAGGTCAAAAATGTACAGTATTTCGAGCCAGGAGAAAATCATTAAGAAAGCAAAGGGAATATCTCGCAGCGTTGTGCAGTCAAAATATCACATGACAACTACAAAGAAGCATTGTTTAGCAATAAGACTTTTCATCATGACAACGTAAAACTGCGATCTAATCTACATGAGATCAACACAACAGTTGTAACAAAGAAGTCGTTAGATAGAACAAACACAAAACGAGTATTTGTTAATCCAAGTTTTCATATGCAATCGGGCACTGGAGAACCGCAAAACAGGGGTTTATATTTTTCATCAACTTTTGTTTATAAGATCAATCATAGCTTCATCCAATTCATTTAAATCTTTTCTCATGTTTGCTTGATGCGTTCGAATTTTTTTATTATTTCCCAAGATATTTTTTTTTCCCCCAATTTGGGGGTTTGAGTTGAAAGTGATCTGGTAAATTTAGCCCCCTTGAAACCCCCCCCCCCCCCCCGAAAATGTTTTCCTTAATAGCTTTTAACGAAAAAAAATTTGTTTTCCCGTATCATTTTAAAGGGTCTTTTTCCTTTACCATTCTTTTTTCGTTTTTGCACTTCCTTCTGAGCTTCCTTTTTAAAAAACTCAAATATTTTTAACGTAAATTTTTTTAAAAGCGGAACAGGTTTTGGTGGGATTATCTGCAGTTTTTTCCCTTCGCAAAAACTTTGAGGGGTGGGTTTTTTTGGGTTTGCGTCATTTTCTCGAAAAATAATACACGGGCGGATTCTTTTTTTACAATTCTTTTTTTTTTCATAGGGACCCAACACCCCAAAAATGGAGGGTTGCCCTGAGGGCGAGTGTCCCCTTCTGTTTCCCCCCCCGGAAAATAAAGGGTGGACCTTACTTTAAACCCAAAGGGAAATGTTTGCGGGATGAAGGCCTTCAGCAACTTTTTAATTGTTTTTTTCCTTTTGATTGCTTTTTAACGGGTTTTTTAAACCCTTTAAATTCTTCATTATTCATTGCGCGCAAAACTGGGGCAGCCCCTTCAAACCCATTCTGTTTTGCGAGAATTATAAAATCGCTCTCTGTGATACTGGTGGGAGAAAATTTCTTTGGGCAAAAACTTTTTGTTAAAGTTTTCAACTAAACCCGGGTGCTGTAAAACCCCCGGGAATTCCTTTTTTAAATTTTTAAAATCTATGTTTAACAAAAATTTGATTCATTTCCCCTTTTAAATTTTTTCCAACTCGATTTGGGAATTTCCATGCGAGGAAAAGTTGTGGGCCTCTTTTGGTATTTTAAAGTTGATGAACAGCAAAAAAGCAGAAGCACTCTTTTGTTTTAATGGTTCCCCCATCTTTGTATTTTGAGCTATTCAATGCCCGTAAGGGGCGTATTTAAAATCTTTTTGGGCTAATCGTATCAGAGGGTAAATATAAAGGCCCATTTGATGGGTGTCTTTTGGGTTTTTGTTTTAAACAAAGTGTGGTCTCTGTTTTTCGTCTGGGGGGCTGGTAAAAAAAAATTTGGGGCCAAAATCGCTTGTTTAAAAAACCTTTCTTTTGCTTTTTTGTTACTGACTCCAGCTGCTTGGCTTAGCTTTTTAATTGCTTTTATTCCCCCCCAAATACCCTTTTTGGCGAAAAAATTAGATTTTTTTCTTTTTTTACTCAGCCAATATTTTGTGCAACAAAATCCACAACGGTCATACCAAAAACAAAAAACCCCCGTTTTTCCCCTTTTTTGTTTTTTTTTGGGGGGGTTGGGAAAAAAAGTCACTAAAATTTAGGGGGGGGCCAATTTTCTCGTTTGGGTTTCCCTTTGTTAAAAGGGATAAAAATTGTTTTATTGCTTGAAAACATTTTTAAAAAGGGTGAAAGGGCCGCATCCCCCTGTTTTTTCAGTGTTTTATTAATAAAATCTAACTGCTAAATTCTCTGCTTTTCATGGGGAAATCTTGTGCTGCGGCTAGTTGCTCCCAAATTTTGTTATGTCTTTTTTTTTCTCCCCCCTTTCATCTCCATTTTTTATAAATGCTAAACTTCCCCCAAAAAGAAGCGAGCGCTTTAAACCAAAAACGGCCCCCTATCATCAACGGTGAACCATTTTTATAAATTATTTTTTATTTAAAATTTTTAATACGTCGGGGAAATTAAATTCCTTGTTTGACTAGAAAATCTTTCGTGGCAAACGAAGCTGCAATAAAAAGAAAATTCAGCTTTGCTGAATCCTAAAAAGTTTTGTTTCCCCAAGATTGCTGGTTTAAAATTTTTAAACAAGTTTTTTTCCCAAGCATTGAGTATTTTACACTTAGCCCTTCCAATAAAAAGCAAAGGGTTAAAAGGTTTAGAAACCATTTTTTTTTCGGTGCTCTTTTTTTTTAGAAAATAAAAAAAATTTATAATTATTAAAAAACAGGAAAATGATATCTCCCTCCCACTACAAGGCACCAAAACCTTCCTGAACTTATGAAGGGCCAAAGGTCGATGACCAACCCTTTATGCCCAAAAAGGAGAGGCTGTATTTTTTGGCAGCATGTGGAAAAACAAAAAAAAAAGGTTCCTCAAAACTGAATTCAGCTTTAAAACGTTTTAAAACAGATGTCCCCGGGGCAAGACTTTAAAAAAGTATCATAACAGGTATAAATTGCAGGGGGGTTAGAATGGTGAAAATTTGGGGGGAAAAAACTTTTTTTATTTTTGTACACTAAAAAACAGAAGTTTTGCCCCCCTTGATTCGGGAACAAGATTTTTACGTAGTTTTAACCCCCCATTTTTTAAAAAAAGTCATTGAGTCTCTAGGGGGTGACTGTTTTAAAAAGGTTTTGGAACATTGTTTCGCCTTTAAAATCAGGGGAAAATTTTACTTTTAATCAAAAAACCCTTTTTCCCTTCAAAATGAACGAGCCGGAAAATCAGAGAATCAGGAAACCCGAATCAAAAAATATAAAATAAAGGGTCGGAAAGGGCCCAGTAAAACCCTCTTTCCGGGGGGGTTGAAGCAGGAAAAAAGTTTAGCGGAGGGGAAAACAGCCCAAAAAAAAATTTAAAATGTTACAAAATATGTTTCATAATAAAAAAACCAAACCCGCCGCCAACGCCAAAAAAAACAAGTGGATTAAATCCCAGCTATAAAAACTTAAAGGGTGATTCAAGACCTAAAAAGCGCCAAAGTCTTCAGGGAATATTGAACTTAAAATGTTGCCTTTTTGGCCCCCTTGCTGTGCGGGGGGGGTTTTTTAAAACTTTTATAAAATATATAAAGAAGGGCACCCAAAACAAAAGAAATTTAAAAAAAAAATCTGAACCGCAAAATAAAAAAAACCCCGCAACCAGCCCCCCGCTAAAAAAAAAAGATCTTTTGACCCTTTAGATGGAATAATTTTTTTTAAAAAATTAAATTTAAATTTTTTTAAATAAAAAAAAACCATGGCGTTTTTAATAAAATAAAGGGTGTCAAAAAAAAAGCCCTGGATTCTAAAAAAGGGAAAATTCCCATAAAACCAGAATTGTAATCAAGCGGTTGCTTAGGATGTAAAAAAACATCTTAAAATTTCATCGGGACCGATCTTGCGCAGAAAACGTTTGAAAAGATATTCTCCGATGCGCGTTTTTTGAGGCGTGGGGTTTTCTAAAATTAAAGACTCTGCTATTTAAGATAAAAAAAAAGGGGTTGTTTTTTGATAATTATAAATAATTTTGAAAAGAAATTTGGGTTGTATTTAGAGGATAAAACTTATAAAGGAAAACTTATCAAGAACTTGATAAAGAACTTTTTAAAGAATTTAAATTTAAAAAACTTGATCAAGAACTTTTTTTAAAATTTGGGGGCGACAAAATTTAAAAAACTTAGAAGAAATTTTAAAAGTAAAACTTTGGATAATTTTAAGGATGATTTTAAAGACAATTTGTGTTAAAATTAAAAAGTAACTTGGGGTAACGGGGGGTAACTTAAGTTAAAAACTTAGAAAAAAACTTGAGTGTGGCATGCGTGGGTGGGGGGTGGGGGGGGGGTGGGGTGGATGGGGTGGAGGGGGTTTAGGGGGGTGTGCATGCGTGGGGTAGGACAAAAAACAACAAACACAAACAAACAAAAAACCCCCCAAATAAACAGTCCAGGGGGGGGGTTGGGGGACGTCGTGTGGGGTAGGCCAAAACACACAAACACCAACAAAAAAAACCCAAAAAAGTAGAACTACGGGGCCACTTCTTGTTTTGTGACAAAAACGGGTTGTGCCTCGGCGAAACCTCAATCAACAAGGTCAAGTGATCATATGTTCATTTGGGCCCTTTGTTTGCTGCTGACCCTTTGCAGGTGCGCCCCTTTGTAGGTAAAAGTGTCACATTGACACTTGACCTATTTTGCGGGTTTCCCCCTTTTTAAACCGGGTTTGGGCAACTGGCTTTTGGAAAGGTTACAGCAGTAATTGTGAGCCGTTTTTAAAGGGGGCCCTTTAAAATGGCCAGTAGTAGACATCCGTAAAATTTGTTTTAATTAAAGGGCATTTATATGAAGTAGGCGGGGCCACACACTACTCCTCTCCAAAAGGGTAATTTTAACTAAGGTTGCCAAAACCCTATCTATTTTTGTTTCCCGAACATTCAAAAATTCGCCATTCAGTTGCAAAAAGGGACACTTAAAGGGCAGATTAATCGTTAAAATTTAAAAAAAGGAGAAAATTTAACAAAATTTAATACCCCAGTACTTCCCAAATGAACACTGAATCTGTAGTTAACAATAAATAAATTTCTAATTAAAAATGAGAACTTTTTAAACTTGGGGAAAGGAAACCCAAAAAATGTTTCAAATAAAATTTTTTTGCAAACAATCAGCCGTGTTTACCTCCCCCTTTAAGAAAGAATGCCATGTTTTTTTAAAAAAGGCTTTAGCTGCTAAAGGGAGCCCCCCCCCCCACCCGCGTGATGGTTTTTTTTGCTTCGGCTGACTTTCAACAATTGCGGGCCCCCTTTTATTAATAAGGAACCTTCTCACCATAGTCAAACAGGGTATTAAAACTGGCTACATCTTGTTTCATTTCCTTAAACCCAAAAAATTTTTTAAATTTTAGCTTTCATTTCAAAGCAGTTAGTTCATTTTTTTTTCATTTTCAAAGAAAAACAATCTCTCCCGGTTTCAAAAATTTGTTCCCCAAATTCTTTCAAAAAATTACTCTAACATGCAGTTAAATTTAAAAAAAAAGGCCCTAAAAATATCACAAACCGGGTTTTTTTCAGAAAACGTTTTTTAAAACCCCTTTTTTAAAAAAACCAATTAAAACACAGGGGGCACACCAGAGCGCGGGCAAAAAAAAACCCTTCTTGTGCGAGAGTCCGACAAGCAATGGCAACCCGGTCGTGTCACGTACAGCCTCGTTTACGGTGGGGTCGACGGGCACAATCGGTTTTTTTCCCAAAAACCATTTGCTAAACGTTAGTGCCCCCCGTGCCTGCCCCCAGGTGTGCTTTATTTGTTTTTGGGTCGCAGTTTGTAAAGCGGGCGCTGTGTGAAAAAGGGCCCCAAAGCCGAAAAATTAAGTGATCGGTTTTTCAGCCCCGTGCCCTGCCTTCTGTGTAAAAAAATTTTTGTAGGTGGGGAAAATTAGTCAGAAAAATTGTGGGGTTTTTATGCCTTTTAATTGAGAGAGAGAAAAAAAAGGGTGTGTGTTGTGTGTGGGGTGGTTGTGTGTGTGGTTGTGTGGGGGTGGTCTCCCTGTCTCTCTCTCTGGTCTCTTTTTCCCCTGCCCTGCCCTGTCTGTCTGTCGTCTGTCTCTTCTCTCTGTTGGGGCGCGCGTTTTGACCGGGGGGTTTGTGTGTAGTGTTGTTTCGTGTGTGCGTGGGGGAAATGTTGTTGTGTGTGGGAAATCGCACGTAGTCTAGGGCTCCAAAACGGGCCCTTTCTCCTCCGTGTCTAAATAGAAAATATTTTTTTAAACCCAAAAGGGCAATCCTTACCACACGGAGGGCAACTTGACCTTAAGGGGGCTTTGCCTCTCTCTCTGCTAACACCCCCCCGCTGTAATTAACACACCCCGAAATAATCGGTTTGCCTAGTAGCCACCGTTTTATATGGGGGCGTTTGGGCCCCAACCTTTTTTTCTTTTTCCCCCCACGTTACTCATGGGCCGTGTTTCCCCCGGGGTCCCTTTTTCCCCTTTTTTTACTCTAGGAAAAAAAAAATTTTGTAAATTATATTGAAAACGAAACCCAAAACCCGTATGTTTTTTGGGAAAAAAATCTTATTTTTTGGTTTTGAAATCTTACTTTTCAGAGGGAAAAGGGGAAAAAGGGCTTTTAGGCCCCTTTCGCCCAAAAAAAACTTGGTGGAGGAAACAAGTGAATTTGGGAAATTTGGGAAAATTTCTGTTCCCCTGATGGGCACAAACAAGAATTCTGTAGAAAAATTTTTAAAAGAATTCCCTCCGTTCAAAGGGCCCCACTTGAACATATAAAAAATTGTATTAGCCCATTGAAATTTTAAGACAGAAAATAAATTTCGCCAAAAGAAGGGCCAAATAAGGTTTGGGTTTTAAAAACGGAAACGGCTTTTCAAACGAGTCCCCTATGTTGTTTACGCAGACTTCGAGTCGCTTATTTTTTCCCCTTTTGAAAAGGGCCCCAACCCCCAAAAAAAAAAAAATTCCCCAAAAAATGTCTTATGAGTAATCATCAGATTTGTTTATTTGGCCCTTCCCTTTTTTGTAGGGCGGATGGCGACCATTCAAGCCAGAATTATATAGAGGGCCTAAAGCTCAGAATACTTTTTAAAACGCAGCAGCAATGCCCTTTAAAGCCTGTTTCTAATAAACTGACTTTATCAACATCAAATGACGCCTAAAGACCAACAAACCCGTAAAGACTCAACCACAAAATTTTTTGGTTTTTTGGTTTAGGGAAAAAATGTTAACGTGAGGAACCAATCCAACGTAAGAGGGCCATATCACATTAGCGGGAAAATTTTAGAGGGGCGGGGCCCCAAAAAACTGCAATCCTTTAACTTAAAAGTTTGAAAACCAAGACTGGGAAACTGGGCCCCTTTTTCTTTCCCTAACTTGCGGGGGTTAAAGATCTTTATCTTAAATTCAAGCAGTAAACGAGCCCCTTTGGGTAACCCTGAATTTTCACAGTCATCAGAAAAGTAAAATGTGTTTCCCCTTTAAATAACATGTCTTTTTTTGACTCTAAGGGAACACCTGATGGGGTTTTTTTAAATTTTTTTGGGGGGGGGGATCTGGCTATGTCATTAAAAAAACCCGCCCAATAACAGAAGAAATTTTGACCCCCAAACCCTTTTTAGAAAGGGGGTTTTCCCTTATGGTACCTGAACAGTTGGCAAAAATTTTTCGGGAAAAATACACCCGCCTAAAGGCGCGTTTTTTTAGTCTTTGAGGAAAGGGCCTTAGTGATTTTTTGAATTTCCAGGGATGCTCGAGAAACATGGGAGGAAAATTAGAGTGTAAAAAAGTTTGGGGGACTATCATGATTCATAATTGATGGCTGACGTTTGTTTGTTGGGGACATTTTTTTAAAATTTTCGAAAGACCTGCTGAAACATTATACCTGGATTTCCCCCGCATTACATTTTTGCGCCCCGGGGTTTGGGTTTGGGGTGCTTTTTAAAGTTTACTGGGGTACAGATTGATTTTTTGTTGACCTGGGCCCAAGATTCCCGATGATTTAAAAAAGGGTTGCGTGGAAGGAAATTTGTATGGCGTTGCTTTATTACCCGTAAAACAAACAACAAATACCCAAAGATTTATTATGACCAAAATAAAAGGCTAACTTCTCAAAATTTAGATGCAAACAATCTGTATGGTTGGGTATGGGGCAATCACTTCCATTACGTTAAATTTAAAAAGACATGGTGGTATTAAAAAACCCCCCCCGAAAATTTTTAGGGAAAAACTCATACTGATCGTTTAAAAAAGGGCTTATTCTAGAAGTTTTAATTAGAAAATCCCCATGAACCCATAAACCCCATAATGGGCTACCCCTTAGCAACAGGAAAAATCTTTAAAAAAAAAAGGGGGGGGGAAAAAAAGGGCCGCCAAAAATTGTGCCCAAAACTTCGAGGCAAAAAACAAATTTTGTTTTGTCATTACAGGGCTTCTACAAATTTTATTTAAGACATGGTTTAAAGTTGAGAGCAGTTTTTATCGTATAAATTTCTTTTGATCAAGAAAAAGTTTATGAAACCATTCCTTTTAAAAAACACTGAACTTTAAAAAAAAACTTTTTTCCAAAATGATGCCCCCCGGTTTTTCCGGGGAAAAACTATTAAAAAAACCAAAAAAGCTAAAGATGTCAGATTTGGGCACAAGGGGAGAACGAAGCAGTTAAGCTGACTTCAAAAAACCCCAAAAAATCAGGACCCTTTTTAAAAATTTCCCTGGGCCGCTTTTTGGGATAATGTTTTAAAAAAAAAAAAGAAAGTCAAATTGGACAAACCTGTTTTAATTGGGTTTAATGGGTTTAAAAATTTTTCAAAGCTTTTGGGGTGTTTTGAATTTCTTTTTTGACTACTTTAAAACCCTTTTATCCAAAATCCCGAATACTTTACACAGTACCCCCCTTGTTTTGTTATAAAAAACCCTACGAAGAATCTATAAAGGACATGGAAAAAAGAAGTAGCAAAAAGGGATGCGGGATGGTATGAAGAACATCGATTACCCTAAAGATTCCTCCCTTTTTCTTCATCTGTTTTAAAAAGAAGGGTTTTAAAAGATGAAAGGGTGAATTTCTGGAGGGTGATTAAGGAGTTTATTTGGTTTTTTAAAGGGCGAAAAAAGTAAAAGTAAATTTTGAGCCAAAAAAAAACTATCAAAAAAACAAAGGGAATATCTCGCAGTGTTTTTGCAGTCAAAAAATCAAATGACAACTACAAAAAAGCCCTTGTTCAATAAAAAATACTTTTTATCATGACAACGTAAAACTACGATCTAATCCAACAAAGATCAACACCCAAATTTTTAAACCCCAAAAAACTCTTGACAGCACCAACACAAAAAGAGTATTTTTTTAAACCAGAGTTTTTTATATGCAAATTTGGGGACTGGGGAACGGCATAATTACATACCTTCCTTTATATTTTTTTCCCCAAGTTTTTATTTTAAACTCAATCCTTTTCATTATTCCCAATTTAGCCAAATTTTTTTTTTCATGTTTTGCTTGATGTCTCGAATTTTTTTTTTTTTTATTTTAAGATTTCTTTATTTCCCCTATTTTATAATCAAATTTGGGTTTTTGGGGTTTTAGGCGGGTCTGGGGTTTTAGGCATGTAATTTATGAATCCCATAAATGTTTCCTTAATATAGAAGTCGTATCATAAAGGGTTCCCCCTATCAATTTTAAGGTCCTTCCCTTTTTCATTCTTGTTTTGTTCGTGCTTCCTTCTGGAAACTTCCATTTTAGACCAAAAAATATTTATGTAAATTTTAAAAATTTAAATTTAAACCAAAATGGAACCCGTATTGGGGGGAATTTTCTGCAGTTCTTTTTCCAAACAAAAGATCTTTGAGGGGCTGGTTGTTTTTTTTGTGTCAGTTTTCTCGTAAAAATAAAACGGGGGGGATTCTTTTTTTTCAATTCTTTTTATTTTAAAATGGATCAACACTCCAAAATGGGGTCTTTGCCCCGATGCGAGTTTCCCCTTCTGCTTCCCCCGGTAAATAAAAGGGACCCCTTTCTTTTAAAACCCAACCCGGGAAAAGTTTGCTGGTTTTATGGAGTCTTCGCAACATTTTTGTTTGTTTTTTTATTGTTTACGGTTTTGCCCTTTTAAAATTTTTCCCTTTTCATTTCGCGCAAAAAATGAGGGCATCTTTTTAACCCATTTTGTGTTGCGAGAATTTTCCAAACAGCCTCTGTTAAAATGGTTTGGAAAAAAATCTTTCAGATAACTGTTTTTTTTAAAGTTTTCAACCAAACCCGTGATCTGGAACTCCGGAATGCCCCTTTTTAAAAAAGGGGAAATCTATGTTTTTTAAAAATAAAATTGGGGTTTTAATTGGGGCCCTTTTAAAAAATTTCCTATCGCTTTAATCATGCGAGGATAAGTTTGCGGGGGGCCCCGTTTGGTATTCGTTTTATGGCCAAAAGCAACAGCAGAAGCATCTTTTGTGTTAATGGGGTTCCCCCCAAACCTTTTTATCTTGAAGCTTTTGTCAAAAGCTGGGGAGTGCGTTCTTAAAACTTTTTTTGTCTAAATTTGTATCCTGGGGGAAATATAGAAGGTCCATTTGATGGGGGTCGTTCGGTTTTTGTATTCACAAAGGGGGTCCTGTATTCCCTCAAGGGGCTGGGAAATAAATTTTTCCCAAAACGCCTTTTTTTGATAACCATTCTTTTTCTGTTTGTTCACTGCTCCCGCTGCCTTTCTTAGCTATTTTTATTGCCGTGATCCCCCTTTCCCAAAATCCTTTTTGGGGAATAAAGATTTTTTTTCATTTTTTCAGCCCCAAAATTTTGCGCAACAAATACACAACGGGCATTTCCAAAAACGATAAAAAAACGATTTCTTTTCATCTTTTTTTTTCTGAAAGGTTGATAAAAGTCACTGAATTTTGGGGGGGTTTTTGTCTTGAAAAAGGGTTTTCCTGTTTCCCAAAAAATATTTTTAAATTTCTTGTTTAAAATCTTTAAAAGTTAAAACCCGCATGTCCCCGTTTTTTCCCGTTTGTCGGGTTTAAAAAAAACTAAAAATGTCAATTCTCTGCTTTTCCCTGGGAATCTTGTGCAGCGCTAGTTGCCCCCATAGCTTTTTTATGTTTTTTTCTCTCCCCCGTTATCGCGTATTTACTAAACCCCCGTAATTACTTCCGCTAAAAGCAAACCCCATTCACTACCTTTTGCCCCCTATCATCCCTTACGAGTGAAGGGCCCTTTTATAAAAAGGATTTTTTTTAAAAATTTTTCTTTTTGATCTGTCCCGAATTTTTTTTTTTGCTTAAAATAGAAAATCTTTCAAAGCAAACGAAGTGTAATGATAGCAATTAGCCCTTTTCTGAATCCCCCAAAGCCCGCTTGCCCCAAAATCAGCCGGTTTTTTTTTAACAGCTTTTTACCAAACATTGTGTATCCTATACTTAGGCCTCCAATAACAAACAGAATGGGAAAATAAGAAATTTGGTTTCGTTTTTTTTTGGGGCTTCATTTTAAAATAAAATAAAAATTAAAATTTTGTTTAAAAAAACATGAACGCATGTTCTATAAACCCTTTCCCGAATTATATTACAAATGATCAAGTTTATGAAAATTTTTATCCCAAAAAAAAAAAGACTGTATTTTTTGGAAACATGTGGGAAAACAAAACAGTTCCTCGGAAATGAATTCAGCATAGAACAGATTCAACAGATGTCGCCACAAGACATTGTAAAGTATCATAACAGGTATAAAGCGCAACTAGGATCAAGAATGTAAAAAGTGTCGGGCAAACAGTTCTTAGTTTGTACACTAAACTAGTAAGTAAATTTGCACCTATTGATTCTGAACAAGACTTTATGTATGATTTAATGCAGGATCCAGTTTTAACAAAGTCATTAGAGTCTCTAGATGTGATCTATAATTACAGATTTGGAACATTATTGTCGCCACAATCATGGGATTAATTACTTTTAATCATATAGATTTGTTTCCTTAAAAATGACCGAGCCAGAAAAACAGCAGAATCAGAAAACACTGAATCAGGTGGAGAAAGTGACCAGTAAAAAGCCTGGGCGCGTTGCAGCAGGAAAAAAAAAATTAGCAGAGTGGAACAAACAAAGAAAATTACAGTTACAATCACAGATTATAGCCCATAATGAAAAAGTGCTAGAGCCGCAGTCAGTTGTTTCAACGCCAGCTATAAAATCACCAGAACAAGTTGATTCAAGACCTACAAACAACAACAGATGCCTACACCGCCAAAGTCTTTAAAGCAATTGTCATTTTTGGCGGCATTGCTGCTGGGGTGGTTATTACGGTTATAAAATATACTTCAAAAAAAGAAACGCAAAATGAAATTTTGCCACCTGGGGTGGACCATACAGTTGAGAACACGCCAAAAACCGGCCCTGATGTATGTCTTGAACGTCGACGTGCTAGGATAACATTGATTCAGGTTGTCACTATGTGCACGTGCGTGTTGTGGGCCAGGTGCGACAGTGCAAACATTGGGTTGTGCTTCTGTTGTTTCGCCTGCAAAGCATGCCAACTCAGTGGTGAACACACACACACCATGGTCATAGTGCAGTATAAAAGCCGGGTCATTTTGGCAACCGGCAGGCACACCGTACCAAAAAACAGCATGCCACGTTTGAGCCCAGCAGAGAGAGAAAACGCCCTGGGTCGTTTGCAAGTTGGTCAGAGTGCAACTGATGTGGCCCATGCTTTGAATGTCTCCCCCAGTACCATATGCCGACTTTGGACTCGCTTCCAGAGGACAGGGTCATCAGCTGATGCCCCGAGGTCAGGCCGACCTCATATCACAACGCCAGCCCAGGACCGCTTTATACGGCTAAGACATCTCCGCAATCGCTTCCTGCCAGCCTCGTCCACTGTCCAGGCATGCGCTGGTGTCCGTCGCATCTCCGACCAGACTGTCCGGAACAGGCTGCATGCTGCTGGGCTGAGGGCTTACAGGCCCCTACGTGGCAACGTAATGACAGGGCGCCATCGACAGACCAGACTGCAATGGGCTACGCAACACAGACACTGGACACTGAGGAACCATTGGCGACACGTCTGGTTCTCGGATGAGTCACAGTTTCTGCTGCAGCGCCATGACAGGAGGCGAAGGGTTTACCGCCGGGTTAATGAACGCAACCAGCAGAACTGCGTCGACAAGGCACCTCCGCATGGTGGCGGCAATGTCATGGTATGGGGGGCCATCAGCAACACAGGCAGGAGCCAGCTGGTGCGCGTGGAAGGTCACCTGACAGCCCAGCAGTACGTCCAGGTCATTGTTCAGCCACACGTCCTGCCTCTAATGGCCACTCCCAGGGCCGTGTTCCAGCAGGACAACGCCAGGCCCCACACAGCACGCCTGACCACAGCCTTCTTTACCACCAACAACATCAACACCCTGGCCTGGCCCTCTCTTTTCCCCGGATTTGAATCCTATTGAGCACGTTTGGGACGTTTTGGACAGACGCCTGAGAGTGAGGGCCAACGCCCCAGCGACTCCAAATGAACTGTTCCGGGCATTGCAGGCCGAGTGGGCGTCCATCCCACAGCAGACAATCAGGAACATTATTGCTTCATTGCCCCGCAGATGCCAGGCTAACCATTGCAGCCAGAGGGGTCACACCCGTTACTGACTTTGGAAGCGGCCTGGCGATTTCCCTGAGGGTCTGGGGCTGGTTCTTTACCACAGCATTGCAGGGAGACTTCTGTCCTACTGATGACCTGTTTTTGTCATTTTCACTTTAAAACGTGTTGTCACACTGAGCTTCAATAAATTGTGTTTCAAATCGGCAGCTTGGCATTTTGCGTTTCTTTTTTTGAACAGTATATATAAACAAAGACAGCAAAAACCAAAGCAGTCCAAACAATCTCTGCCACTAAATACAGAAGCCGAACAAAAAAGCATGCCAAAACCGCCAACAACAAAAGATCATTTTGATCCATTTCAAATGCAATAATACTTTAAGAACTTAATAAATAATTATAAGTTAACTTGAATAAGAACTTGGTTGTACTTAGGGATGACTTAAGGTGACTTGATCAAGAACTTATTAAGAACTTGAGGAGACTTGATTAAGAACTTAATTAAAGAACTTGTGATGACTTGATTAAAAACTTAACTAAGAACTTGAGGTGACTTAAGGTGACTTGATCAAGAACTTATTAAGAACTTGAGGAGACTTGATTAAGAACTTAATTAAAGAACTTGTGGTGACTTGATTAAAAACTTAACTAAGAACTTGAGGTGACTTAAGGTGACTTGATCAAGAACTTATTAAGAACTTGAGGAGACTTGATTAAGAACTTAATTAAAGAACTTGTGGTGACTTGATTAAAAACTTAACTAAGAACTTGAGGTGACTTAATTAAGAACTTAGAGGTTACTTGATTAAGAACTTAGAACGACTTGATAGCAACTTGAATAAGAACCTATGGCGACTTGATGAAACGTAAAATAAAAACACAATCCATTGTTACATTCTTTTTCCTTGGGGAGACAACTCCTCTTCTCTTATTCTAATGGGTTGCTTTCCATGTTGTTGTTGGTTTTTTTTAAGTGGGCTTGGCCGCACCTTATGTATAGTCAGGGCTGGCTTAACCCCGAGGGGGACAGGGTGACCGTGGCAGCCTGCCAGCAGATCCACGCATGGCTAGTTAGCTTTGGCGTGTGTAGTTCATAAATTAACAGGGTGTTTGGTTTGTGTTTGTATGTGTGTGTGTGTGTGTGTGTTTGTATGTATGTGTGTGTGTGTGTGTGTGTGTGTGTGCGTGCGTGCGCGCGCGCATGTGTGTTTGTGTGTGTGTGTGTCTGTACGTGTGTGTGTGTGTGTGTGTGTGTGTGTGTGTGTGTGTGTGTGTGTGTGTGTGAGTGTGTGTGTGTGTGTGTGTCTGCGTGCGTAGTGCGTACGTGCGTACGTGTGTGTGTGTGTGTGTGTGTGTGTGTGTGTGTGTGTGTGTGTGTGTGTGTGTGTGTGTGTGTGTGTGTGTGTGTAGTGTGTGTGTGTGTGCGTGTGTGTGTGTGTGTGTGTGTGTAAAATTGCAGAGCTGGGGGCGACGCATTTGTCACTTTACTAGTAGGCGACCAGCCAACACAAATCAGCCCGTGTCAAATTACACAAAATTACATAGCCAGGGCCGCGACGCGTGCTGGTGATTCCAAAAATCTAAATTTGGCCCCCCTAAGAATATGCCTGCGGAGTTTCCACAATTAAATTTGGCCCTCCCTGCCCTCAAGTAATATTTTCACATTTTATGTATTAAAAGCAGCATTTTTATATTCAATCTAATAAAGAATTTAAAATACATTTTATTAAAAAGTAGTGACTAAAAAGTAAGGTAAGATGCACTTTGTTAATTAGCTTTTAATTTTGTTTTACAAAAATAAAAAACAACTTTACACTAGGCAACTAGACACCATAGAATTGTAACGCTTTCTGTGTGCCGGGTATATATATAAATCTTAAAATAAATAACATTGAGAATATGCCTGCGGTAGTTTTATATTCTTGTTTGTCATGGTATTGCAAAAGTCTAAATTTGGCCCTTTTCCCTGCCCTCAAGTGATCTCTTCCCATTTCGTGTTTGTATGTGTTTGGGTCACTGGCGTGGCTATAAATGCTCGCAAACCAATTTCGTGTTTGTATGTCTTGGGTCACTGGCGTGGCTATAAATGCCCGCAAGCCAATTTCGTGTTTGTATGTCTTTGGTCACTGGCGCGGCTATGAACGCCCGTAAACCCAAATCTGGAAGAGTCACTAAAAAGGGGGTGAGGGGACTGCCCAAATTAGAAAAATAGCGAGCAGGCAACCAAGTATGAAAGTATACTACTAGTATACTGTTGGAGGCATATTCTCAAAACCCTTCACATCTGGCCGTGTTATATGTGACCCTCTGGGTCTGGCTCGGGGCCCTAGGGCGCCATAGGGTCTCAAGTGAGATCCAGAGGTGATCAATAATGTGGTCAGATGCGAAGAGTTTTGCATTTTTTTTTATTGAAAATGATCAGGAAAACACAGGATTAAGCAAAAACTAAAATCTGAAAAGTTTAGTAAATTAGTATTGAAAATGGATAATCCTACACAGTATGCATGTTTGTAGGGTTTACTAGTTAGAGAACTAATAAATACCTAGCCTAGGGCAACCGCCCGAAACTGGTTGAGGGCGGTTGAGCTAGGCTTGGTATTTATTAGTTCTCTTCAGTTTTTCCAAGTCTGTGTTCCAGTTGCTTTGCATTTTCTTTCAAATTTAGTATTTCTTCTTCTCTTTTGCTTAGCTGTTCTGCGATCTCTTGGAGTTGTGAAAACATGGAGGAGACAGTGGAAGCAAGAGACCTGATGTCAGCAGCAGTACTGTCAAAGCGGGCACATATGGATATCTTCAGGTCGCCTATCAAATCGTCGGTTGAAGGGCCAGGATTGAGTTCCATATCTCCAGAAAGGCACAAGAATAGTCCTGCATAGGGGTTTACATACCTCTGCTGGAGAGAAAGAGAGAGACAGACAGACAGACAGACAGAGAAGGATACGGATACGAATACGGGGTGTCGTTCCAGTTAGACGCGTTCCTTTTGGACGTGTGCCAAACAGACGCGGCTGTTTAGACGCGTACCTGTTAGACGCGTACCTGTTAGACGCGTGCCTGTTGCACGTGTGGCAGTTAGACGCGGCCGGATAAGTTCAACTCACTCTCTCTTTCTTTTGCAAGATCACAACAATGAACTGTTAAGGTGAGTTAAATTGCGTTCACCAGGCATCATTGGCAGTTAATGACCCCCTCTCTTTTGACTGACTTGAGACAGCCATCATGGCAGCAGCAGCACCTCGAGATCATTGTATCATCAAACACAGCCGCGGCCATAATCTTGTGTATAACAATTACTTGCTGAAAAAAGACAGGACATACCCAACAAAACAGCATTGGAGGTGCGTTAAAAAAAGGATGCCCTGGGCGTGTGCATACCGACCTCGCAAACCCACCTCGTGTTCTGTCGGTGAGAGGGGAGCACAATCACATCCCTGATGAGGACCTTGTTTACACACGAAAAATGAAGGCCGTTTTGTGTGACCGAGCAAAGGACGCCCCACTTCTTCCGCTTTCCAGAGTAATTTTTTTATTTTAAAATCCGAACTGTGTTTGTCTGTCTGTCTGTCAATATGTCTCTCCATTATTATTTGTCGTGGTTTAGTCTCCTCTCTCTCTCTCTCTCTCTCTCTCTCTCTCACTCTCTCTCTCTCTCTCTCTCTCTCTCTCTCTCCTCTCTCTCTCTCTCTCTCTCTGTCAATATGTCTCTCCATTATTATTTGTCGTGGTTTAGTCTCTCTCTCTCTCTCACTCTCTCTCTCTCCTCTCTCTCTCTCTCTATCTCTGTCTCTCTCTCTCTCTCTCTCTCTCTCTCTCTCTCTCTCTCTCTCTCTCTCTCTGCCATCGTGTTTGCATGCCTGATCATGGCAACTCGCGTATGTGTAGGTGTATCGAGATGTAGCCGCTGAAAACGCAGAGCTGTTGCCACCGACCTTCGCTGCTTGCAAGTCGATGATGCATCGGTCAAGGCGAGAAGATGCGCCTCCTCTCCCCACTATAGTTGAGGAGATTGACATGGACGAGAACAGAGGGCGGACACTCCAAGGCGAACCGTTTGTATTGTTCAAGGACAACACAATGCTCATTTTTTGCACAGATGCCAATTTGAGGCTTCTGGCATCATCAGAAGTGATGTTTATGGATGGCACTTTTGAATCTGTTCCATCACTATTTGGCCCTCCCTGCCCTCAAGTAATATTTTCACATTTTATGTATTAAAAGCAGCATTTTTATATTCAATCTAATAAAGAATTTAAAATACATTTTATTAAAAAGTAGTGACTAAAAAGTAAGGTAAGATGCACTTTGTTAATTAGCTTTTAATTTTGTTTTACAAAAATAAAAAACAACTTTACACTAGGCAACTAGACACCATAGAATTGTAACGCTTTCTGTGTGCCGGGTATATATATAAATCTTAAAATAAATAACATTGAGAATATGCCTGCGGTAGTTTTATATTCTTGTTTGTCATGGTATTGCAAAAGTCTAAATTTGGCCCTTTTCCCTGCCCTCAAGTGATCTCTTCCCATTTCGTGTTTGTATGTGTTTGGGTCACTGGCGTGGCTATAAATGCTCGCAAACCAATTTCGTGTTTGTATGTCTTGGGTCACTGGCGTGGCTATAAATGCCCGCAAGCCAATTTCGTGTTTGTATGTCTTTGGTCACTGGCGCGGCTATGAACGCCCGTAAACCCAAATCTGGAAGAGTCACTAAAAAGGGGGTGAGGGGACTGCCCCAAATTAGAAAAATAGCGAGCAGGCAACCAAGTATGAAAGTATACTACTAGTATACTGTTGGAGGCATATTCTCAAAACCCTTCACATCTGGCCGTGTTATATGTGACCCTCTGGGTCTGGCTCGGGGCCCTAGGGCGCCATAGGGTCTCAAGTGAGATCCAGAGGTGATCAATAATGTGGTCAGATGCGAAGAGTTTTGCATTTTTTTTTATTGAAAATGATCAGGAAAACACAGGATTAAGCAAAAACTAAAATCTGAAAAGTTTAGTAAATTAGTATTGAAAATGGATAATCCTACACAGTATGCATGTTTGTAGGGTTTACTATTAGAAAACACAGGATAAGCAAAAAACTAAAATCTGAAAAGTTTAGTAAATTAGTATTGAGAACTAATAAATACCTAGCCTAGGGCAACCGCCCGAAACTGGTTGAGGGCGGTTGAGCTAGGCTTGGTATTTATTAGTTCTCTTCAGTTTTTCCAAGTCTGTGTTCCAGTTGCTTTGCATTTTCTTTCAAATTTAGTATTTCTTCTTCTCTTTTGCTTAGCTGTTCTGCGATCTCTTGGAGTTGTGAAAACATGGAGGAGACAGTGGAAGCAAGAGACCTGATGTCAGCAGCAGTACTGTCAAAGCGGGCACATATGGATATCTTCAGGTCGCCTATCAAATCGTCGGTTGAAGGGCCAGGATTGAGTTCCATATCTCCAGAAAGGCACAAGAATAGTCCTGCATAGGGGTTTACATACCTCTGCTGGAGAGAAAGAGAGAGACAGACAGACAGACAGACAGAGAAGGATACGGATACGAATACGGGGTGTCGTTCCAGTTAGACGCGTTCCTTTTGGACGTGTGCCAAACAGACGCGGCTGTTTAGACGCGTACCTGTTAGACGCGTACCTGTTAGACGCGTGCCTGTTGCACGTGTGGCAGTTAGACGCGGCCGGATAAGTTCAACTCACTCTCTCTTTCTTTTGCAAGATCACAACAATGAACTGTTAAGGTGAGTTAAATTGCGTTCACCAGGCATCATTGGCAGTTAATGACCCCCTCTCTTTTGACTGACTTGAGACAGCCATCATGGCAGCAGCAGCACCTCGAGATCATTGTATCATCAAACACAGCCGCGGCCATAATCTTGTGTATAACAATTACTTGCTGAAAAAAGATAGGACATACCCAACAAAACAGCATTGGAGGTGCGTTAAAAAAAGGATGCCCTGGGCGTGTGCATACCGACCTCGCAAACCCACCTCGTGTTCTGTCGGTGAGAGGGGAGCACAATCACATCCCTGATGAGGACCTTGTTTACACACGAAAAATGAAGGCCGTTTTGTGTGACCGAGCAAAGGACGCCCCACTTCTTCCGCTTTCCAGAGTAATTTTTTTATTTTAAAATCCGAACTGTGTTTGTCTGTCTGTCTGTCAATATGTCTCTCCATTATTATTTGTCGTGGTTTAGTCTCTCTCTCTCTCTCTCTCTCTCTCTCTCTCTCTCTCTCTCTCTCTCACTCTCTCTCTCTCTCTCTCTCTCTCTCTCTCTCTCTCTCTCTCTCTCTCTGTCAATATGTCTCTCCATTATTATTTGTCGTGGTTTAGTCTCTCTCTCTCTCACTCTCTCTCTCTCACTCTCTCTCTCTCTATCTCTGTCTCTCTCTCTCTCTCTCTCTCTCTCTCTCTCTCTCTCTCTCTCTCTCTCTCTCTCTGCCATCGTGTTTGCATGCCTGATCATGGCAACTCGCGTATGTGTAGGTGTATCGAGATGTAGCCGCTGAAAACGCAGAGCTGTTGCCACCGACCTTCGCTGCTTGCAAGTCGATGATGCATCAGTCAAGGCGAGAAGATGCGCCTCCTCTCCCCACTATAGTTGAGGAGATTGACATGGACGAGAACAGAGGGCGGACACTCCAAGGCGAACCGTTTGTATTGTTCAAGGACAACACAATGCTCATTTTTTGCACAGATGCCAATTTGAGGCTTCTGGCATCATCAGAAGTGATGTTTATGGATGGCACTTTTGAATCTGTTCCATCACTATTTCATCAACTTTTTACAATTCATGCAGTTTTCCTTGAGCATTTTGTAACACTCGTTTACTGTCTCCTCCCTGACAAGCAGCGGGCGACTTATCACAAAGTGTTTGATATTCTGAAAACTAAGCTTGCAGAAGTAGACCTGATTTTGAGTCCTGACACCATCATGTCTGATTTCGAATCTGGGCTTATTGCGTGCATCAGGCATCAGTTTCCAAACTGGCAACACAAAGGGTGCCTGTTCCATCCCACCCAGAGCGTCTGGAGGCATGTCCAGAGGGTTGGTCTTCAGATGCAGTACAATGAGGATCCAGAAGTTAAAAAGTTTGTTCGCATGCTGATGGCAATCGCATTTCTTCCAGTGATTGTCGTTCGACCAGCATTCATTTCCCTTAGAACATCGATGATATGCCGACAGAACCCTGCCTTGGATCAGCTCGCTGATTATTACGAAAGGACTTGGTCTGGCCAGTTTCCCGCTGCAATGTGGAATGTGCACAATTCAAACATACGCACAAACAACAGGGTTGAAGCATGGAACTCCAAACTGAACAAAGCAATGGGGGGACATTTCCATCCCAATGTGTACCAGTTGTCTGATTTTCTCAGAAAGGAACAGTCGCACACGGAAGCCACCGTGGAAAGGGCACGCCGTGGGGAGGCCCCACCCAGACGAAAACCCAAATACGTCAGGCTTGACGAAACCCTTGGTAGACTAAAGAGGCGTTACCAGGAAGGAGCCTTGACATCCAACGAGTTTCTGTCGGCAGTTCGCCACCTCGTCCACCAGTTCTGAAATCGAACACTGCTGTTCCAACCAGTCATAATCATCATCATCATCATCATCATCATCCATTTTCTTCTTCTGATTGTGTGTGTGTGTGTGGTGTGTGTGTGTGTGTGTGTGTGTGTGTGGTGTGTGTGTGTGTGTGTGTGTGTGTGTGTGTGTGTGTGTTTGTGTGTGTGTGTGTGTGTGTGTCATGTGTGCAGTCATCTTTCTCTCTCTCTCTCTCTCTCTCTCTCTCCTCTCTCTCTCTCTCTCTCTCTCTCTCTCTCTCTCTCTTCTTATCAATATCTTGTTTTTAAATGAAATGCGCGAGGCCTATATAAATAAAATATACTTACACATTTTAATCATTGTTCACTTTTATGCGCCTATGTGTCATATTCTAAATCGATATATTTAATTATGTGTCTGAAAAGATACGCGTCTAAAAGGTATGCGTCTAAAAGGCGCGCGTCCAAAAGGCACGCTTCCAAAAGGAAAGCGTCTTAGTGGAACGCGTCTAAACAGTCGCGTCTGTTTGGCACGCGTTCAAAAGGAACGCGTCTAACTGGACCCTCGCCGAATACGGATATGGACACGGATGTTTTATTCATATAAGCCCTAGCCCATAATGAAGGAGGTAATGTGAACACACAGAGAGAGAGAGAGAGAGAGAGAGAGAGGAGAGAGAGAGAGAGAGAGAGAGAGAGAGAGAGAGAGAGAATTTCTCTCAGTCATGACAGATAGGTTACGTTGGCATTTTAGAATTACGAATCTAATCTGTGTTCACACAGAAAATGATGCCAGTGATCTAGGTGAAGAAAACCAAGTGCCTCCTATCCACAGCTTGAAAAACTCCACCCTGACAACTTATCACACCATGAGAAATGTCTCAGCTGAGGATGAAACCATTTGGACAGGTCTCCAGGATGACAACATGCTATGTACTGTTAAACATATGTCACAGTACATTACCCGTCCTTGTGAAATACATGCAGCTGACACTAACAATGCACTTGGTGATTTGAAAAAAAAGAAAGCCAGCAGAGAGTTCTTCTTCAAAGACATGTCTGTATGCACTGGACAAAAAGAAGTTACGACTGGAGTGCCAGCTTCAATTCACAGTCCCTGCCGGGAAAATTATGAGAATGGGCGTGTGTGACTGCAGGCGCCTTACTATAACAGTTTCACAATACAACAATGGAACATATCTTCATCTAAGTAAACATTTTCATTTCTGTGCCAAGACAGGTTCAGGTGTTCAGACTGGTACAGCTGGACTAATGACGTCATCGTCAGAATACGATTGAAATCTTCTACTGATCACAGAGATCTGTACTTGAGCTTCTCTGCTGTGGACAGGTCAGAAGCACCCAGTCTGGAAATCACCAAACTGTCTGCTTCTGCAGGTGAGTCGGTGAATTGGAAGAACTTGAAATGCATGTGAGAGCACGTGTGTGTGGTGTGTGTGTGTGTGTGTGTGTGTGTGTGTGTGTGTGTGGTGTGTGTGTGTGTGTGTGTGTGTGTGTGTGTGTGTGTGTGTGTGGTGTGTGTGTGTGTGTGTGTTGTGTGTGTGTGTGTGTGTGTGTGTGTGTGTGTGTTGGTGTGTGTTGTGTGT
>CM031624.1:45175850-45198470 GCA_018398815.1 Conus ventricosus | reverse complement strand
TTTGACTCCTTGCCTTTTCGGTTTTAGAAGAATGCTATCCCAGAAAAGGCTGGTGTGCAATACCGTAGTATGTTTGTTGAGTTTAAAAAAAAAAAGACAATCAAAGACATAAGAGCAAGCTTTGTTTATAATTTTTATATATATATATTATATATATATATAATATATATATATATATATATATATATATAGATCAGTATATTTAAAATGCCTAAAACAATTTTTTAAGTGCTCAACCCCTTGGGAGCAACATTAGTTAAAACAAGTTAAAAGAGGAATCTTAAAACTATCTACAAATTTGTTTCGAGCATGTTGCGCTGTCATCAGGATGGTTTTTGGTTTGCCCACCGCCGATGTTATATAACGTGTGGGCTCCCGTTTGCGGTTGTTTGCACGTGCGGGTTGGCTGCACGTGTTTTTGGGGCTTTCAGGTTTTTGTTTTGGGTGTGTTCACTAACAACGATTTCCATTTATGCCTGCAGTTGTTTACTATTTCTGTTTTGGTGTTTAAAGTTGCTAAGTGGGTTTGCATAGTATTAACCATTTTTCAGTTAAACATAGGTTGCACCTTTTTGAAACATTGCTGTATGGTGATGCTCTTTTTATGATTTTCCAGGATATATTGTAGCTTGTTTTTGCGTCTTTAAGTTTCCAGATATATTTGCTCAGTTCTGTTTGGTTTTTATATTTTTCTTTATTAAATGACTGTTTGTGGTTTGCATATCTGGTTTTGAAGTGGTTTTCAGTGATCCCTATGTATGTTTCTTTTTCAATTTCTGATGTCACAGTAGCCTGGTATACAATGTTGTTGTGAAGACATTTATTGTTTAGTGGGCACTGCTCCTTTCTGGTGCAATTGCAAGATTTCCTTTCTTCACCCTTCTTTGCTGTGTTGATTTTCATTTTGTTGGATGCGTCAATTAGGTTTTTGAGGTTGGGCATACATGAGTATGATAGTTTGACAGTGTTTTGTTAAATATTTTGGACAGTTTGTGTTCTTTTGGAAATGAAGCTGTTTGGATTTTGAAGAATTCTTTCCCTATGTTTGTTCTGAGTTTCCCATCGTATGGGGGGTTATACCATATGATTTTTCTTTTCCTATTTTTCTTGCTTTTATTTGTGTTGTTGTCTGGGTTGTATTGTAATTTGTAATTGTATCCACTTGTTTGTAGTGCCTCCTGGTATTCTACTGCTGCATTGTTGAACACTCTCTCACTGCATGACAGGTTTGATAGTCTCTTGTTTATGCCATGGGGTATGGTCTTTAATACAGATGGTGGATGGTTACTTTTGGTGTGTACATAAAGAAGTGTATCGTTGGGTTTCTTTTTTTTTTTCTTTTTAATTTCTTTATTACGATCATAAAATCCGTCGAGCAGTACGTTGGTTTATACATGCATATCCCATACATGTTTTCAATATTTCTACTATATATGCATTTTCTAATAAACACATTTTCCAATTAACTTAACGGTGCACCACATGTTTACACACATATAACATTGAATAACAATGTAACATACATACACGTTACTAAGGGTTAAATAGGAATTTAGGATATGATCTCGGCGGAGACACTTATTTTTAATAAGAAATGTTTATCACCAAAAGTAGAATTAGAAAAAGAATGTCCCATGACGCGAAGTAAATATTTTGAAGTAACCTAATAGTTTCATGATCGTATCTTTTCTGCCTTATTCATCCTTCTACAACCCACCCCTCCCCTCCTCCCATCCCATTTTCTTATTTTATCTCAGGCTCACTCACTCACTTCGTCTTTCTCTCACTCACATTCTCTAACACAAATATACCTGGTTTTACTCTTTGCTTGTTTTGTTTCATACTAGGTTATACTTTCTCTGTGACCCATATATGAATCCAAAATATAACTATAAAAAGGTTTAGTGTAGGTATCACAATGAGAATAGTGGAAATATGGATTAAGAGGTAGTGACTGGGTATGTGGAACACAGCTTTAATTAACAATATAAGGTGATCTTTACTCAAATTTCTGTTATGGATTTATAGCATGCCCAGTCAGTTTCACATTGGTCAGATTTCATTAACAGTTTATGGTTGAAAAGTTCAATCTTATATCTCATTTTCATCTTGTTCCGGAATGAGTTAAGTGTAGGAATTATTTTGTCCAGTCTGCATTGATATATATGAAATTTTGCGCACAACAAAATATAATCAAAAACATAGTCACTTTTAAAGTTTTGATCAATACCAAGAATGATGATGCGTTCGTTTAAATCTACTTTATCTATATTGGGGCAGTGTGCTTTGAGATGGTTTTGAAACTCTTTCCAGAAGTTTTGTGTGTGAACGCATTCCCACAGACCGTGCTTTATACTGTCTTTTTCTCTCAAGCACAAACTACAGCTGTTGCTTTGTACTACTCCCATTTCTCTCAAAACCACATTTGTCGCCAGTATACGATGGAGAACTCTAACCTGAAACCATCTGAGTTTTATCTCGTTAATTTTGACGATTTTTTCAAAACAATTTTTCCAATCTATCTCTCTTTCAAAAATAGTTTCCCATTTATTGCAAAAGTGTGGTCTTTTTCTATCTTCTATAAGCACGTCGTAGAATTTTCTTGAACCCCTTACATTTTCTATTAACATACGTATTGACTTAGGTTCACGGTCTCTTCTAGAATCTTCAATTTTTATACTGGTCCTTTTGACGTATTTGTTAATGGAGGTCATGCAACTTAAATATGTTAGTGGATTTAACGTGATGTCGTGTTTTGAGCTGAAGTCTTGGTATGAAGCTGCGTTACCATAGTTATCAATCAAATCACCAATACAGAATATGCCTTTAGTTGCAAGTTCTTTTATATGTATATGTTTCCCGCCAATTTTCATATTCTTATTATAGAATATTGGTTCCGCTAAAAGTTCCTCTGGTGTTTTAGGTTCGATTTTATTTCTAAACATTTGATATATCTCAAAAGTATCCTTCCAAAATTTATTGGTGTGTTTATATCTGGAGAAGAAATCTGGACCAAATAGCGTCCAGTTTTCTGCGTCTTTAAAACAATGAAAGAACACTTGTTTCCATTTGTGATTACTATTATGTAATTTCCGAAACCACGTTAATTTCAATGCATTCATATAGCAGTAAATATTTGGTATTCCCATTCCACCGTCGCATTAATTTTTAACTGATGTATTTCTATTAATTCTATCACGTTTATTGTTCCATATAAACTTAAAGCAAATTTTTTGGAGATTTTCAATAAAGTTGTCGGGAGGGTTTGGAAGTAACAACCATAGATGAACTAGTTTTGACAGAACCATCGATTTTAGTACAGCAACCCTTCCAAGAGGGGTTATCAATCGCTTCATCCATATATTTAATAACATTTTTATTTCTTGGAATTTTTCATCAAAATTTAGCCGTGCACATCTTCCAGGTCATTAGCAAAATATATACCAAGTATTTTAAATTTTGGGGGATTCCAGTTAAATTTAAGGTGTGGCATGAATTTGATGTCACTGTTCATCTTTCTGCCGAGCCAAACAACAAACGTTTTTTATCGTTGGGTTTCTTGTATGGTTTATATATGTGATTGTTGAGATCCAGTGTTATGTCTAAGTAGTTCACTACCTTTTTGTTTGCTTCAATGGTAATCTTTAAGTTGTGGTTTTGGAAGATTTTGCATAGTATTAAAGACCATACCCCATGGCATAAACAAGAGACTATCAAACCTGTCATGCAGTGAGAGAGTGTTCAACAATGCAGCAGTAGAATACCAGGAGGCACTACAAACAAGTGGATACAATTACAAATTACAATACAACCCAGACAACAACACAAATAAAAGCAAGAAAAATAGGAAAAGAAAAATCATATGGTATAACCCCCCATACGATGGGAAACTCAAAACAAACATAGGGAAAGAATTCTTCAAAATCCTAACAACTTCATTTCCAAAAGAACACAAACTGTCCAAAATATTTAACAAAAACACTGTCAAACTATCATACTCATGTATGCCCAACCTCAAAAACCTAATTGACGCATCCAACAAAATGAAAATCAACACAGCAAAGAAGGGTGAAGAAAGGAAATCTTGCAATTGCACCGGAAAGGAGCAGTGCCCACTAAACAATAAGTGTCTTCACTACAACATTGTATACCAGGCTACTGTGACATCAGAAAATGAAAAAGAAACATACATAGGGATCACTGAAAACACTTCAAAACCAGATATGCAAACCACAGTCATTTAATAAAGAAAAATATAAAATCCAAACAGAACTGAGCAAATATATCTGGAAACTTAAAGACGCAAAAACAAGCTACAATATATCCTGGAAAATCAAAAAAGAGCATCACCATACAGCAATGTTTCAAAAAGGGGGCAACTATGTTTAACTGAAAATGGTTAATACTATGCAAACCCACACTTAGCAACTTTAAACACCAAAACAGAAATAGTAAACAACTGCGGGCATAAATGGAAATCGTTGTTAGTGAACACACCCAAAACAAAAACCTGAAAGCCCCAAAAAACACCGTGCAGCCAACCCGCACGTGCAAACAACCGCAAACGGAGCCCACACGCTATATAACATCGGCGGTGGGCAAACCAAAAACCATCCTGATGACAGCGCAACATGCCCCGAAACAAATTTGTAGATAGTTTTAAGATTCCTCTTTTAACTTGTTTTAACTATATATATATTTTATATATAATATTTTATATATATATATAGAAGAAAATATGAGAAATAGAGAGAGAGAGAGAGAGAGAGAGAGAAAGAGAGAGATGTCTTTTTGGCTCCCTCACAGGTACTGGATGATTAGTCCCGGAATTGGAATAGTTGTCATGTTTATAACCTGGGCCATTTATTAAGAGTTGTGTATATATGTGGAACTGGCAGTGTGATGTTTTTTTTTATTTAATAAAACTGATTTGTCAAAAAAAACAATTAGTTAATATGCTGTCACTTCGGCTGCAGTGTTGGTAGTGTTCCAGTGCCTGAGACCTTGTTTATTTGTTCTTCCTTTCAGACAGTTTTCTGACTGTCTGTCTTTTTTTTTTTTTTTTTTTTTTTAAAGATATCTAAGTTCAGCTGAGCCTGACTTGATTACCCTTTCCCCAACTTATCAATCTTGCCTGATCGCAGCTGAGTTGCATTCCCACAGTTAAGCAAGTTTGACCAACACTCTCGACATTTTTTAAAGTAACTTCGCTTCAGCGCAATTTGACAGACTTTTTTTTTTTTTTTCATCGTACCATCTCTCAAAGTTCCGTCCAGCATTTCAAATAACTGACCTAATTTCACTTGAGCCTGATTTGGTCAACATGCAGCTAGTACCGCGTAACTTTGACTCACCTCATTTGAACCAGATTTTTTTTTTTTTTTTTTTTTTTTTTTTTTTTGCTGTCCCAACCTCTGCGCCACCTCAGAGGCAGTGCACCCACGCCGCTCATTCCGACACCCCGTCCACAGCCACAGCCCGGTCGGCCCCGCCGCAGCCCAGGCACCGGCAACCCACAAGGAGCAGTCAATGTCGAGTCGTCAAGAGGCATCCCGCCGGAGAAGACACTGCACTGCTGCCGAGTCACTTCGGTGGTGTTCAGTGGCGCCTGTTCTGATCTAACATACACAGGACACCACCTACAAGCCCCCTACTGACGACAATAATTGCTTAGTCGCGGAGCCGGTGTGAGTGAGCTCTCCCTCCGGAGGGCGCCACCACGTCCGTCCAACGACAGCCCCATGGACTCGCCGATACCGGTGACCCCGACGGAACCAAACCAAGGCCACAGACGTGGAGAGGACATCGAAACTGAGGTCACCATGAGAGCAGGGCATGAAGGGCCACAGAATTTGAGACTTTTTTTTATGCTGATCGATGAGAATGAGGATGATTAAGATGATGCTTCGGATTTCCATTTCGGTCTGAGACTACATGACAGGGCTGTACTCTACGCTTCCTTTCATAATATATCCCGGCGTCAACCAGGCCCGAGAGATACAGGCACCTGCAGTGTTGGTCAGGAAATTTGAGCAACACTCTCAGAAACGCATCCATTAAGTGGATGAAACTCGACTGTGTGGTCCCAGTCTTCCCAACTGAGTCCGCAGCAAACTCAACTCTGGGTAGGAGCCGGTCGGGGCAGAAAAACCCACATGACTCTGATGGGATTCGAACCCACGACCTCCCAGCCGGGAGTCCGCGACGCTAACCACTTCGCCACGGCGGCTGGTGACTGTCTGTCTTATCTACACATGCACATACGCACTCAGACAGATTCTAATAAGCTATAAACTGTGCAGACAACATGTGGTGATTTGCAATACATATTTACAGATAAAAACCAGCGTAATGGTTGGACGTTTTGTCGGATTAAAAGTACACCTCATAGTGTCTGTGTTGACCTTTTGTTTTAGCAGGATACATACAGATGCCTCATAAGTTGGATTTTGCTTTCTATGTATGTCGAACAATAAATCCACCAAGAGGGCATGTGACATTTTTGAGTTTCATTGTCTACTGGCCAAGATTCGGTGCCTCTGACTCCTGGATTGGTGTGTTTGCTTCTGAATGTGGGCAAAAAATGATCATGCTGAAGTCGCCAAACTCTGAACACTTTTCATTCATCTTTCCAGACAGCGTATTACTATCTAGAGCTAATTACAGTGAGATGCACGATGAAAAGACAACCAGTGGTCTCCCAGTATCAATAGCATACAACTGCCTGCGAGGTCAAAGCACTGATATGCTTAAGGTTGTATTCTCTTTTCATCTGAACACCTTGAAACCACAGGAAGTTGGACATCAACGGTGGAACTGTTCAGCGTCTGTGTGGCCTGAACTCTACAGACATTTCCCCTGTGACTTCAGGGCTGACTGTGTCGATTATGAAGATGAAGCACATTGTCCCTACATTCTGAAAGATCCACGATCCAAATATGTTAGTATCTTTTCTTTATGCTGTTTACAAGATAAACTATATGAATAAATGAGTCTGTTTTAGCAATATCCGACGGTCGTCACTCGACAGAACAAGTTTCAAACATGGACTCCACGAAAATTGTTTTCACATAGAATTCTCTCTCTCTCTCTCTCTCTCTCTCTCTCTCTCTCTCTCTCTCTCTCTCTCTCTCTCTCTCTCTCTCTTCTCTGTCTCTCTCTCTCTCTCTCTCTCTCTCTCTCTCTCTCTCTCTCTCTCACCACCACCCCCCACACACACACATTAGCAAACACTGACCTCACAACCATTCCTGCACCCCCCACCCCACCCCCACCCCCGCACACACACACACACACACACACACACACACACACACACACACACACACACACACACACACACACACACACACAGATATGCCCATGCATATACCAGTGGACATATGTGTGGAGTGACTGGTCAGCATGCTGTGTTTTAGCTTCTCATTGGTTTAAAGAAGTTGATACATAAAGAAGAAGAAAGAAGAAGAAGAAGAAGAAGAGAAGAAGATGATGATGCTGATGATGATGACGATGATGATCATATGAGCACACAAGTGCAATCTCCCACACAGTATTTAATCCTCTTTGCGTTGACATTGATATACAATAAAACCACTCAGTTGACGTGTGGATAAACCAACTTCCTCCACCTTTCACTTCCCCACATCATGTGACACATCCCTGACAATGCAACCACCTGTTTTATCTTCTCCTCCCTCCCGCTCCCCCCCCCCCCCCCCACCTTCACCTTCCCCATCCCCCTCCACATATGTGAGTGCATGTGGATCTAGCACAATATCATCACATCATCAGACGCGGCTCTAAAACACAAACACATGTGTTGGCAACAATGGTCAGTGCAGAGCAGACTCAAATCCAAAGCATTCAATGTTTTGACTGAAATATGTTGTACATATCGATGGCTGACTGCCAGAACCCAGTATCTCACTTTCTGCCGATTTTCATTTTTTTTTTGCACTGCTCTATCTTTAACAATGTAAACTTTCACCTAGTAAACTTTTTTTGGCCATAGTGTTGATTTTTGATCAGTTATCGATAAACCCAACCCAGTATCTTCAAATGTAGAGGTAGCTTTCCCCCTAATATCTAAATACTCTACATGGTATTTTCTGCCCAACATGTATGAGCAGCACTTTTTACACACATTGACTGCCAGAATCCCGCATCTTGAACAAAGGGATTCTGGCTTTCAGAAAACACCAGTGATTTGGAAGAGTAAGCTACCACTTGTCTGGAGTTAAGTGTATTTTAGAGAGATTCCACCAAGAAAAGGGAAGTAACTGTGTCAGGGAAAACCCAGCATGTCCAGCTGCTGGGCTGTTGCTGTCAGGATTGTTTATAGTCTGGAAGGAAGTGGGCCCATAGCGGGGGGAATTTGCCACTATGATTTTCTTGTGTCTTTTCACATTATCAACTGAAATGCAAATGTCAACAATTGGTTTATTGGAGCTCTTGGGAGATATAACCATGTTTATTAGCGAATTTTCCTTCTTTGAGCTCTATACTTGCGATTAGAGGGTATATTTAGTTAAAGACCTGTCGATATGGAACTAATCCACTTTTTGTCAACTGGTTTGCAGTTCCTGATAGAAGGCTGATTGTTCCATTTACAGATAGTGATCTTTTTGCAGTAACAATTCCCATTTGACAGTATTTGGCGCCAACTTCCGGTATTTAAAAAAAGCTTAAAACAAACTGGCTTACTGCCTAGTTGAAAAGTGAGACGACTGCAGGCGGAAATCTAAACAATTCTTAAATAAATGTTAGCGAACCGCCAAGAGAAACGTAGGTAAACAAGTCACAAGACAAAACACAACGCGTTTCGACCTCTTAGGTCTTTTTCAGGCAAGACACAAACAAATAGGACAATGAAAATGAACGAGGCCTCATTTTCATTCAACGCCTACCTTGCGCTGAAGAGATCAAAAAGATATGTGACAAACTCGTTCATTTTCATTGTCCTATTTGTTTGTGCCTTGCCTGAAGAAGACCTAAGAGGTCGAAACTCGTCGTGTTTTGTCTTATGACTCGTTTGTCCACGTTTCTCTTGGCGGTTCGCTAACATTTATTTAAGACTGGCTTAAGCCTACTGCCATTCTCCAGTATGATCATCACCTTCAGCAGTCTGAAATGTATCTAACATTAAACTACATGTAGGAGTAGTAATAGTAGTTGTGGTGGTAGTTAGTAGTAGCAGTAGTAGCAGCAGCAGCAACAGCAGCAGAAGTGGTAGTGGTCGTAGCACGAGAGTTATAGGCAATGAGTGTAAAGATATTTTTCATACATAAACCAGATCTAAATCAGAAAACCAGAATCTGGGCAGGCTGAGTATCACTCACTGGGAGGAATCTGGGTATGGTGAATGACCAGTCAATGGTAGACTACATGCAGCCAGTTCTGCATCCCGTCACTGAGAACGCTACTGTTCAACGTATCCTCCAAGTTTCTGTTGATGCTTCAAGGAAGTGGGCCAGAAACACACTCTAGTTCACCTGTGACCTGGCTGTTGCAAGAAAGGCATTCATGATTGTTTGGCAGAATGACCGGTTCAAAGACGTTGTTGTTCGCCTAGCATATTCCATTTTCTGTGTTCATACATGGCAGCACTTGGAAAACTCAGAGGAGATCTGGTATTGGAGAGATCATTGTGCAGTCGGAGTCTGCTCAAGTGGGTCGATTGATGCTGTCTTGGCAGGAAAGCACTACAATCGTGCCCTGAGAGTCCACAAGTTGTTCTGGAGGCTCTTGAGTGGTTGCTTGTTCAGACATTCTTGAAGGAATCAACAGAAGCTGTTCAGATCTTCTGAACCAGCTGCTGAAGCACAAACCCAGGGAGCCAGAGAGCACAAACAGACATCACCTTCAAGACACTCTTGAGAAGCCATCTGTTGTTCTCCTCTTCAGACTGTACTGGAACTTCAAGAAGGACGTTATCAAGGGGAAGAAAGGGAAGACACACAGTTTGTTGCAGTATGCTGAGAGAGTGTGGCTGATTCTGCATCTCCTCTGGGCTACAAAAGAAAATGACTTGGACTTGCACTTGTCATGCATAGCGAAAATGTGCCCTCTGCTCTTTGTGATGGATCACCAGAACTACTCAAGATACGCCACAGTCTATTTCCTGAGCATTCTGAATCTCAAGCACAACCATCCCTCACCAGAAGAACTCCTGCAACATGGAGGACTCAGTGTGTCGAGATCAAAAGTTCCTTCATTCAGAGTACTAGTTGACCAAACTATTGAGCAAACGATCAACTGCCACGCAAAATCTGCGGGTGGGATTATAGGATTCAGCAGAAGCAGTGCTGCCTACCTTCGCTGGTGCATGACACGTCATGTCAGATCTTCTTTTCTTGCTGCAACGCTTGAGATGGCTGGCCTGACTGGGGTGATGTCAAAGTTCACAAAGACCTGACATGTGCAGAGACTAGAGCAGTGAGGAGTGTGTGAAAAACATGATGGATTCCTTCTGCAGCTTCATGATCCATTTTCAGTGGAAGAGAGGGTCTCTGTGTCTCTCATCAGAATACAATCACCAGACAGCAGTCAAGAAAAACTTCTATTAGCAGATGCACGAAGAAAGGAAGCCTTTCGCCAATTCGTGGCAGAACGACTGGTTGAGAAAAACTCTCTGAGTTTCCACGCTTCTCTGAAAAAAGTGGAGCTGAAGACATTTGCAAAACTGCAGAAGACAAAGACTGCGATCATCTCGAACAAACTGGTGCAAGTGGCAGCGCAGAGAGACATGTTCGGACAACTTCTCATGATCTCGCAGAAAATAACATCAGTTTGCAGAAGGTCATGAGCTACCCTTTGAGTCCAGGTGCCTCGGACCTTAGCAACTCCTGATGGTTTGCCTGCAAAGACAGAGACAGCAAAGCTTGTGCATCTCTTGGAGGAGACAGAGTTGAAGGAGCAACCAGATCTGGGGAACTGCTATAACATAATTCACGCAATGTTCCATCTGCAGTCACTTACCTCTCTTCCCCCAACATTTGGAGACCTGGCAGACCGAATCCGAAACATCTGCCATCCACAGACAGGATTGATTATGTGCAGATGTGTACAACCACAACTCCATCAAATCAATGCAACGTTCTCGTCGGGGAGAAGGTGAAGCATTCCTTCTGAGGGTCCCAACACTAAGGTCCCCAGAGACTGGAAAGGGTTTTTGAAAATGGTGACAATAAGAACCAGCTCATCAAATTCCTGCTTTCTGAATGGAGAAAAGATTCCCATGCTGCCACACTCCTGAACAGAGAGCTGTTTGTGACATGTGGGCCTGATTGCTTCAGCTCTCCTCCACGGATGGAAGACTGTGGAAGCCTCATCAGCTCAAGAGCCGTTTTCCACTCAGGAAGAAGCGGACACGAGGATCATCCTTCACTGTTTTCACCAGAACAAGAATGCTTCTGACTCTGAGGCATAATTGTGCGCTCTTCAGACACCGATGTGTTTCTACTCATACTACACTTCAGTTCCCAGCTCCATACCAGCGGTATACCTGGACACTGGCACTGGAAACAACAGGAGGCTGCTTTCCACCACAGACCTTTCTGCCAAGTATGGACAGGAATACTGTGAAGCACTCCTTGGCCTACATGCTTTTTCCGGCTGTGACTCCACCAGTTCTTTTGTGAGCAAAGGGAATGTCAGGTCGTTCAATGCGTTCACAAAGAATCCATTCCTTCATGATGCCTTCCGAGCACTGGGGTAAGCCCAGAACTGTCTTCTGATTCAGTGGACAACATTGAACACTATGTCTGTTGTCTGTATGGCAGACCCAAAAGCAGGAACATCAACCAGGTCCACTTTGACCTTCTCAGAGAAATGTTTGACACCAGTCGGGGACATGCAGTGTTGCCAGCTACAACGGAACTAACCTGAGCCTCCTACCTCCCTGTCAGTCTTCCCTGCGGATGCACACAGAGCGAGTCAACTGCCAGGTATTATATCTTACTGTTTTTAACATGATAGTTATGTTGTTGCAGTGGTAGTCTGCAGTGTTGATAAGGTCTGGAGGAATGCTGTCCATTCCTCCAGACCTCATGCTACTGTGCAGGTTAGTGAAGATAAACTGACAACTGCTGCAGCAGAAAAGCAAAATGCAGAAAGAAGATGGCAGGAAACAAACCATTGTCACATGCAAGTGTGACCGCTGTGACAGAGACTGACACTCTCGCATCAAAACTCTACAGCCGCAGGTGACACTGCTTTGCTGAGCAGACAGCCAAGTCAGCTAGCGATACTTAGGCTGGATATACTCTATCCGTGGTCAGCTACAACCGACGGAGACCTACAGTAGTGTTGTTGTTGAGAACTATAGTTAAACAAATGCTATTTGACCTGCCAAGGGTAACACAATAGCCTGAATATGACATTTTGAACATAAATAGGATTGAGTCCTGAGACCGAAGCCTAAGTTAGTCATCGCGAAGGCCATAAAACAGCTATGAGATTTGATAATCTTTACCATCTTATTTCTGTTCTAACTTGGGGGTTTGGAAGCATGCCCATTGTGCTCAACCATCCATTGATGGGCCGTCAGGCAGTGGCTGAAGACAACAGACGGTGGTTTGGAGATCGACTGGTGTCAGGAGAAAAAGAAAAAAAAAACACCCTCTCTCTGTCAGGAGGATATACTTCCATGTGAACTTGTTGAATCCTCTGTGACCAGCCAACTCCTGAGGAGGAGAACGGTGACTTTGAACGTGTGAACCTTTGTGATGCTGTTCAAGAGGAAGGGTTTGACACTGAAGAATCTGTTTGTCAACAGTTCTGTGTAAAGGGCAATCTTCTTACTGGTGGACAGGCGCATACTGCAACACTCAGTCATCACTTGCTTGTGTTGAAACAGATCCCTTGGTCATGGTGTATAAGCAGGTTGGCCAAAACTCTACTCAACCATTTTCTTGACACCATTTTGAAACAGGTTAACAGTTTCTGTTCAGTCGTATCCATTTCAAAACCAATTTAAAAAGTAATAGGTGGTGCGCTAAACGTGTTGAAAAAATTGACAAATTAACGCGTATGTCATGTTTATTTGGATTGCTATTACTCCACTTGTGCTTCAAACACGTCGAATGTAGTATGCCCATGTAGAACAAGCGTCAGCACAATTTAAAAACACTTGTATTTGATTTTTAAAGCATCATACTATGAGTAATAGCATGTTTTTCACCCCCACCCCCTTTTTAGAGTAGGAAACGGGTGACTTCTTTCAGATCTTGTTGCTCTCAAGAGCTCCGACCAATCTTTTGTTGACATCCTATGATGACGGCATATGGCCTAAACTTTCAGAAAAAACACAATGGCCAATCCCCACCCCCTCCCCGCCGGGGTGTTGGGGGGGGGGGGGGGTTATGGTCACCTGAAGTACTATACATATCTTACTTACTTACACTTAGATGCTCCCGCATCTTGCAACGCATGAGGCAGTCAAGGCGCTCCACTGTGCACAGTCCCCAGCCAGTTGGTAGTGTCACTCCATCCTCTACCAACGAGTCTGAGGTCTCTTTCCACTATCTGTCGCCAGCTCATCCTGGGTCGTCCTCTTTTTCTCAGGCCTGCTGGGTCCATTAATGGTCTAGTTTGCAGGTCTTGAAGAGGGTAATCTTAAGACATGACCAAGCCAGTGGAGGCGCCGTCTGCAGACAATGGTGACAGGGGGAGCTGTTTGGACCTCTCCCTGACGTCTTCATTGGGTATAAAATCTGACCATTTGATGCCCAAGATTTTACGTAGGCACTTACTATCAAAGGCGCGAGTTTCTTCTCCTGAGTGGTCTTCAGTTGTCAGGTTTCACAGCCATATAACACTGAACATTGTACATTAATCAAAACAAGTATTAGTCTATGCACAGTGATATAATATATTATATATATATATATATATATATATATATATAATATATATATATATATATATTTGAATTATAAACAAAGCTTGCTCTTATGTCTTAGATTGAAGAAATAGGGGAGATACGCATTCATATCTGCAGTGGTAGATGATTCTGCCTAACTAACAGTATGTGCTTGAGTGGGTGAATGGGGAAAAATAAAATACATGCTTCTCAAAATGAGCCTTCAGCAAGCTTATATTCTTCAAGGGGGAGATATCCTCCAATAGGGAGAAAAACTCACTAACATATAACTCCTGGTCATATACCGATATTTCGAAACTTGGTGGTTTCTCCTCAGTGACCGCGGAAAGTGGTAATTTGACTCCTCTGCCTTTTCAGTTTTAAGAAGAATGCAATCCCAGAAAAGTTGGTGTGCAATACCGTAGTATGTTTGTTGAGTTTTCAAAAAAAACAACCAAAGGTGCCATCTAAGAAGCAAAAGAAAATCATAAAAGACCAAAACAAACTACATTTTCTGTGAAAAATAGAAAATATAAAAAGATATCCTCTAAGACACAAGTGCTGAGGCTAGTTCTTAGAATGAATCCGCAAGGGACTAAAATACAACAAACTAATAAATTCCAAGGATAAGTACCGCACCGTTCCAGCAACTTACAGAGCAGCTTGGTGTTGCAATGACTGCAAGAAATATTGAATTATAACAAAAGCTTGCTCTTATGTCTTAGATTGAAGAAATAGGGGGAGATACGCATTCATACTGCAGGGGTAGATGATTCTGCCTAACTAACAGTATGTGCTTGAGTGGGTGAATGGGGAAAAATAAAATACATGCTTCTCAAATGAGCCTTCAGCAAGCTTTATTCTTCAAGGGGGAGATATCCTCCAAAAAGGGAGAAAAACTCACTAACAATAACTCCTGGTCATATACCGATATTTCGAAACTTGGTGGTTTCTCCTCAGTGAAACCCCGGAAAGTGGTAATTTGACCCCCTCTGCCTTTTCAGTTTTAAGAAGAATGCAATCCCCGAAAAGGTTGGTGTGCAATACCGTAGTATGTTTGTTGAGTTTCAAAAAACCAACCAAAGGTGCCATCTAAGAAACAAAAGAAAATCATAAAAGACCAAAACAAACTACATTTTCTTGTGAAAAATAGAAAATATAAAATATAAAAAGATAAACCTCTAAGACCACAAGTGCTGAGGGCTAGTTTCTTGGGAAATAGCCCTCAGCACTTGTGTCTTAGAGGATATCTTTTTATATTTTCTATTTTTCACAAGAAATGTAGTTTGTTTTTGGGCTTTTATGATTTTTTTTTGCTTCTTAGATGGCACCTTTGGTTGTTTTTTGAAAACTCAACAAACATACTACGGTATTGCACACCAACCTTTTCTGGGATTGCATTCTTCTTAAAACTGAAAAAGGGAGAGGAGTCAAATTACCACTTTCCGCGTCACTGAGGAGAAACCACCAAGTTTCGAAATATCGGTATATGACCAGGGGTTAATATTTTAGTGAGTTTTTCCCCCCCTATTGGAGGGAAAACTCCCCTTGAAGAATAAACTTGCTGAAGGCTCATTTTGAGAAGCATGTATTTTATTTTCCCCCATTCACCCAACTCAAAGCACATACGTTTATTAGGCAGAATCATCTAAACCCCTGCAGATATGAAAGCGTATCTCCCCCTATTTCTTCAATCTAAGACATAAGAGCAAGCTTTGTTTATAATTCAATATTTTCTTGCAGTCATTGCAACACCAAGCTGCTCTGTAAGTTGCGGAACGGTGCGGTACTTATCCTTGGAATTTATTAGTTTGTTGTATTTTAGTCCCTTGCGGGTTCATTCCAAGAACTAGCCCCAGCACTTGTGTCTTAAGGATATCTTTTTTTATTTTCTATTTTTTTACAAGAAAATGTAGTTTGTTTTGGTCTTTTATGATTTTCTTTTGCTTCTTAATGGCACCTTTGGTTTTTTTTTTGAAAACTCAACAAACATACTACGGTATGCACACCAACCTTTTCGGGATTGCATTCTTCTTAAAACTGAAAAGGCAGAGGAGTCCAAATACCACTTTCCGCGGGCACTGAGGAGAAACCACCAAGTTTCGAAATATCGGTATATGACCAGGAGTTATATGTTAGTGCGTTTTTCTCCCATTGGAGGATATCTCCCCCTTTATTTTTCCCCATTCACCCACTCAAGCACATACTGTTAGTTAGGCAGAATCATCTACCACTGCAGATATGAATGCGTATCTCCCCCTATTTCTTCAATCTAAGACATAAGAGCAAGCTTTGTTTATAATTCAATATTTCTTGCAGTTTGTTGTATATATATATATATATATATATATATATATATATTATATATATATATATATATATTATATATATATAATTATATATTGAATTTGCAATTTGGCTGCTTACATAAATTAGAGCTAAAAAGCCACTGAGAATGTTAAAAGTGCTCAACCAAGTAGGGAGTGACATACCAGTTTAAAATAGATTTTAAAAATGGAAAAATTAAGACCTACAAAATTGTTTCGAGCCAAAATGCTCTCCTCAGGGTATACAATATGTGCCGCCACTGGTGTTATACAGTGTGGTGTGTGGGCGTGTGAGCTCTGCGCGTGTGGCACGTGGCCTGCAGGGTTTTAAAATATTTTTTGGGGGCGCGTTCAGGGGGGACGTGCTAAGGAATGGTGCATTGACAAGGATTTCCATTTATGCCTGCAAATTGTTTATCATTTCTACTTTAGAGTTCAAGGATGCTAGTGGGGTTTACATAATATCAGCCACTTTTCTGTAGTACATAAGTTGCATTTTTTAGAAATGTTGTTGTATGGTGTTGCTCTTTTTATAATTTTCCATGATATGTTGTAATCTATTTTCTTATCTTTAAGCTTCCAAATATATTTACTTAGTTCTGTTTGGTTTTTATATTTTTCATTTTTGAAAGACTGTTTATGGTTTGCATATCTGGTTTTAAAATGGTTTGCCGTGATGCCGTGGTTTTATTGGAAGAATCAATTATATTTTTAAGGTTGGGCATACACGAGTACGATAGCTTGAGGGTATTTTGTTGAATATTTAGATAGTACATGTTCTTTTGGGAATGATGTTTAAGGATTCTGAGTAATTCTTTTCCTACGTTAGTTTTTGTTCTTCCATCATATGGAGAGTTATACCATATAATTTTTCTTTTCCTGTTTTTCCTATTGCTGTTTCTACTCTTACTACACTTCAGTTCCCAGCTCCATACAGCGGTATACCTGGACACTGACACTGGAAACAACAGGAGGCAGCTTTCCACCGCAGACCTTGCTGCCAAGTATGGACAGGAATACTGTGAAGCACTCCTTGGCCTACATGCTTTTTCCGGCTGTGACTCCACCAGTTCTTTTGTGAGCAAAGGGAAGGTCAGGGCGTATTCGCTGTTAAACACTACCTGAAACAAAGCGACTTTGACTTTGACCCAACCACCATCCTGCGCCTGACTGAACTTGTTTTAACTCTGAATTCTTTCGAATTTGGAAACGAGGCCTACCAACAAATCAAAGGAGTTGTTATGGGCACGCGCATGGGCCCATCATATGCCTGCCTCTTTATGGGGCACATTGAGACACAAATCTTTGCTCAATACCCTGGACGTCTACCTGAAGTCTTCAAAAGATTCATAGACGACTGTTTTGGAATCAGCACTCTACCCATACAGGAACTCCAATGCTTCATTGACTATGCTAACGCCTTTCACCTTCAGTCAAATTCACATACGAAATCTCGGACTCTTCCCTCTCATTTTTGGACATCAAAATCAGTATTCAAAGCACTCCACAGTCTCTCCACACCACAGTGCATACAAACCAACTGATGCCCACTCTTACCTCCTGTTCTCATCAAGCCACCCTCCTGCCATGAAAGAAAGCATCCCATATTCTCAGTTTCTTCGACTTCGCAGACTATGTAGCACTGATGATAATTACACCAAAGAAGCAGCGGCCATGACTACCTTCTTCACTACTAGAGGCTACCCACAAGCTACAGTTCAGATGGCCCTTGAACGAGCACAGTCCATCCCCAGACACCAGCTCCTACAAGACAAGGAAAAGATGACTACAGACAATGACCGATGCATTGCCACTCTGACCTACCACCCACAAATCTACCTGTGAAAAACGTTCTGCTCCGCAAACTTCACTATTCTGAAGGAGGATCCAGCTCTCCAAAACATTTTCAGTCTACACCTATGGTGGCATTCAAAAGGGACAAAACTCTTGGTGACCCACTGACGCACTCTACCTTCCACCCTATCCCCCCCCCCCCCCCCCCCCCCCAACCCAACCAGGCAATTTCCAGTGCAAGAAACCCAAATGCAAAACCTGTGACTTTCCTAATCTGACAACTGCTGTGCAAGGCCCATCTGGACGCAGCTTCCACATGAAGTCTCACTTCACCTGCCAGACTCAGAATATAGTCTATGTTCTTAGTTGTACCCTTTGTCCAAGATGTATGTGGGTGAAACATACAGATCTCTAAACGAACGTTTTAAAGAACATAGAGACAGCATCCTCACAGGAAAAGACACGCCTGTGGCAAACCATTTCAATTCTGACCATCACCATCTTTCCCACATCAGTGTAGCAGCCCTTTAAAGAAATGGTCGTCAAGAAGGGAACTACAGAAAATACATGGAAAGCCAGTTAATACAGCGCCTTGGCACCTTGAGCCCACATGGGCTCAATGTCAGGGAATGAACCATCAGCCCTCCTCTTTCTCCCCTTCCCACCCCCCCCCTCCTTTCTCCCCCCCTCCCCCTTTCCCCCTCCCCCTGCCCCCTCCCTTCTTCTTCCCCCTTCCCCCCTCCCTCCCCCTTCCTTTGTCTCTCCTTTGCTGTCCATTAACACTCCCCATTTCTATTGTGAATTATGATCACCCCTACACTCAATATTGCCCACCACTCCCACCTCTGCCCTTTCCACCCCTTCAAACCATGAACTGTGTTCAGTGACCCAAGTCAACCATCATCAGCTGTCATTCCCTGTTGAAGTGTCTACGACACGAAACGTCGGACATCCCCTCTCCATACTCCTTTTGCACCTTTTCCTATATACATACATATATATATATATATATATATATATATATATATAATATCAGAAGAGAAAGAGAGAGAGAGAGAGAGAGAGAGAGAGAGAGAGAGAGAGAGAGAGAGAGAGAGAGAGAGGAATAGTAATAAGAATCAACGTCATTTTAAAAGAAGTGCTCAGCCAGAGTGGGAGCGACATTTGTCACATTAAAAGCAAGCTAAAAACAAGCTTAACACATCAACAGGTCTGTTTCTTGCATGTGCAGTCCTCAGGATGTATATATGACAACTGAAACCATTATTGCCAATTATCTGGTGTACGTCATCACTTGCACCTTGTGTTCAAAGAAATACACTGGGGAGACGTACCGCAGCCTGAATGAGCGTTTCTCTGAGCACCTTCGCTCAATGCGGCTGGGGTATGAAGATCCCGTTGGCTCTCACTTTAACAGCCCCTACCACAACTTCACCCATGCGAGAGTGGCTGCTGTCTGGCAGAACCGGTCCAGTGGACTCTATCGCCTCTTTATGGAGTCATCCATCATTGCACGACTGGGGACCCTCGCCCCTGCCGGCCTGAACACCAGAGAGTGACAGCAGCTGAGCTTCAGGCACCCCCTCCCCCTTCTCTACTAACCCCTCCCCCCTCCTTTTTTTCCTTCCTTTTTTTCTCTCCTTCCTTTTTTTCTTTCTCTCCTTCCTTTTTGAACAGGCCTTCTTGCTTTCCACTTTAACTTGTTCATGATTCCCACTCACTACTTAACCCCAATTAACTTCCTTTTGTCTCTGAGCTCTGTTTATTCCTTCTTCTTTTTATTGTCAGTCCCCATATAAGATCTGTTTCTGTCACCCACTAACTCTAAGCCTGATGACAGCTCTATGAGCAGAAAGCTTGCTTGGTTTCCTTCTTGTTCCCCTGATCACCATACTCAAACCCTGGTGAGTGCACACTTCCACCATTTCCTTCTCCATTACTGCCAAATTAAACTCTGGTTGTATTGCACTATATAAATCAGTGGAAACAGTTTTCGCACAATCAAAAATAGTTCATTAACACATCTTCACACAACTTAACAGCATGGCTGAAGGTACTGACGGCAGTGTCCACCTTCACCTTGCCAGCTCCCTAACTGCATCCTAACTGACACCAACAGTACAGTTTTCTTGAGGCTCTGGACTCATTAAGTTGGTGATTTTAATTCCTTTGCACTGCTGTGTTGTACTGTCCAACCACTGATGCACATACCTGCACTGTGTATGGTACTTTGAGCGTGAAAACAGTTAATTTTCTTTTGTTGTGTGTGTGTGTGTGTGTGTTGGTGTGTGTGTGCGCGCGCGCGCGCGCGCGGGTGTGTGTGTGTGTGTGTGTGTGTGTGTGTGTGTGTGTGTGTGTGTGTGTGTGTGTGTTGTGTGTGTGTGTGTGTGCTTTAATACAGGCAGAATCAAGACAATATCAAAGACACCCTGTTTCTTGTGGCAGTGTTTTGTTTTGATTCCTGCTTGGATTATTTCATTGTGTAAACATTATTGCTGGTACAACGTGAATTCTGAAAAAGAAATGGTTAGTGGTAAACACTTTTTATGCTAATGTTTTAGATGAAATGGATACAAGAACTCTACTGAAACTATAATGGTGATTTCTTTTCATTTAACAGTGTTTGCATGCAGGTAACAGTCTCATATACATAGATACATAACTGCCACACTTACTGTTTTACAGATCATTCTGGACACAAAAAGCTAAAAACTGCAAGATACACTTACAGATTAATATGAGGCTACCATCAATTTTGTGGCCTCAAAAAACCAAGTTTGGTGACTGCAAAATCCCAGCAGCACAAAAAAAACTCGATTTAGACGTTAGAGAGACCCTTTTCATGACCCACAAAATCCAGTAAATCAAAATACGACGTTCTTGAATTACATTCGGAGGAATTGCTTTCCATACGATTTTTTTCTCTCTCCAAAACCCAGTATCTTTGAGATACGGGTTTCTGGTTGTTCTGGCTCATGGTGCTTTAAGCTTGTGAAAACCAATCATCATCAGTCCCTTTGTTCTTGTTATCTCAACGGGTGGAAATGCTTTCAGTACGGTTTTGACAAAACCTGGTATCTTTGAGATACTGGCTTCTGGTTGTCCTTGATCATGGTACTTTCAGCTGTCGACAATCAAGCATCTTATCCATGTTTTGAATTGTATTGTTTACACTTAGCGCAAGCAAATTCAAGAAAATGCTTTCAGCAGAAATGGTATTGATTTACTTTGTGTAACAGGTTTGAAGCGGTTCCATAATCTGTTCTTTATGCTACAGTAGCTGAAAGTTTAAAAATCGTTGCCTGTAAACTATGAGAAAATTTATATGTTTGGTTCTGGCAGTCAACCCTCGATACATTTGCTACCTCTAGTAAACATTCTTTATTACATGCTGTAAGACACAGGCATTCTATTTTTGACCCCTACATGATGAGACTACCACGAAATGATAACCGATCAATCTCTATTTATTACCAACACCAACACAGTCATTTTCCGCTGATGAGTCTGAATCAGCTGACGATAGTCAACTGTGGTCAGATGATACAAAAGGTTTGGTTTTCACCATGGCGTTGGATTGTCCTTAAAAGCTGCTATGGAGGATTTAGTAGTAACGTTCTAAAGCCGTCTGTTTTCCACTCCTTTATACCCCATCTCTTCCCTCTGTGGTGTGTGTGTGTGTGTGTGTGTGTGTGTGTGTGGTGTGTGTGTGTGTGTGTGTGTGTGTGTGTGTGTGTGGTGCATCACTTTGATACCAGCCTCTTTTTCACAATGAAGCAGAAACGAATTGTTCATGAAGGGACATTTTGACATGGTCTGATGTGCTTCCAAGAACCGTAAATCTAATCTGATCTTATGTGTGTATTTAAAAGCAATCTCTCTCTCTCTTCTCTCTCTCTCTCTCTCTCTCTCTCTCTCTCTCTCTCTCTCTCTCTCTCTCTCTCTCTCTCCTCTCTCTCTCTCTCTCTCTCTCAAAGAAAATGAAGCGTTTCCCCCCGCCGTTTTTAACATTAAAACGATTAACAAGCTTGCACAATACATTTAGCTGCCGCTATCCTGCGAGGAAATACCCACCTCAGATGATACTGCGGTTGAAAAACCAAGTGTTTGAAAGAAACGATCTGTTGAAAAACACGTTGCAGGAGTTTTCTGATGCACAATTAGAACAAGCAATGCTTAATACGTTCAGTCTGTCAAGAACATTTGGTTAAAAAAAATGCCCTGTCATTTTTCATCCACTTTTTTCTTTTTCTTTTTTTCTCCAGATTTTTGTGCCAAAAAAGACGGGGTTCTCAGATTCTTTAACATGGCAAGGGCCTGCGAGAAGCGAGGGGGGCAGTTTCTCAGTCTTGATGATCCTCGACAATGGCATGACATTCTTGAAGCTCTTTATTTCAGCGCTACAAATAGTTCTATGGGTTGATCTGCGTCGTGCTATGCTCACTATGCGCCGGAAAGACATCTACACGAGGAACATGTACGGTTAAAAAAAAAAACGACCATCAATCCATTAATCCTTTGATGAATCAATCAGTCTAATTATGTATGCATGCATGCATGTATGTATGTATGTATATGTATGATATGTATGTAAGTATGTATGTATGTATGTATTAGATGTATGTAGTATGTATG
>CM031624.1:45136994-45169850 GCA_018398815.1 Conus ventricosus | reverse complement strand
TTTATAATTTTTACAATGTACAAAAGTGTGTCTAAAATTAACATTGTTAGCGGAAATGTTGCTTTTTCGGTTGTTTTTTTTCCGCCTCTTCTACACGGGAAATGTTTTCTGTTTATTTTGCTTTGTTCTTCTCATTCTTCACAAGTGGTGTGTGTGTGTGTGTGTGTGTGTGTGTGTGTGTGTGTGTGTGTGTGTGTGTGTGTGTGTGTGTGTGTGTGTGTGTGTGTGTGCGCGCGCGCGCGCACGTGTGTGTGTGCGTGGCTATGATTGTGTGTATGTGGATGCGACGTGCGCTAGTTTTCACTTGAATTCTATCTTGTTCATTATTGACCTCCTTGCAGATAGGTCGGTGGCCTTTGCAATTAAAACTTTTGAGTCTTGAGTCTTTGAGTCTCTCTCTCTCTCTCTCTCTCTCTCTCTCCTCTCTCTCTCTCCTCTCTCTCTCTCTCTCTCTCCTCTCTCTCTCCTCTCTCTCTCTCTCTCTCTCTCTCTCTGCCCCTCCTGGTCAAGGTCTAAGTAAGGTATTGTGGCAATGTGTTTTTCCATTTGTACAACAAAACAATTGTTTGACATAGTTTAGGAAGAAACATACACTAGATCAACACCATGACTGTAAAGGGCAGTATCATTTGCAAATAACAGACATGTTTATTTACACCCTAATAGCCATTTTTAACCGTAAATCAGCTGCAGTGACATCCTGAGATGTGCTGTTTCTTCTAAAAGGTTGTAGTACAATGACACGGCACTTTGTGTGCCTGATGATGGCCTGTGAAATGTATTCCACAACAAACTGCAACATTTCAGCGAGCAACCAAGACCAGTGCTCAAACGTTCATGTTCTGGTTTGCCCACTGCCGCTGTGCTGATTTTCAAGTGATATTTATTGACTCATGGAGACTTCGAGCCAAACCCTGGCCCTGGACCAAACGTCGAAAGTGGAAATCATGCAGATGACATTTACCAGACTGACACGATGAGCATGGATCTACAAGATTTCATCCAAGGGTTGCTGGACATGAAAGCCTGCATGAGAAGAATAGAGGAGAAAAAAGACAAGCAAACAGGTCACATTATGTTCGCTGTGATAGACACGAAGACACCCGTGACTGTACCGATTGCTAACATAGACGAAAAACATTAGCAACTCTATAACAAAGAAGTCATTGATCTGAAATGTGTCAGCTATCCGATTACTGTTTATCACCTACGTATTGTAACTGCAACTCATTGATGTGTACACAACTTGCGCGTGACTAAAGAACAGATAAGAGACTCTATCTGCATCTTATTTCTGTATGTAGTTAAGAACATATGTGGACGTTTTGAGTTCGAACAGTTTAGAAATGAACTATCTTCTTTATTAAAAACAAGGTGAAAATACGAGGATGACGCGTGTGATGAAAGAGGACATTAGTTGCTGCCATTTATTCCCCTTCAAATGTAAGCTTCAGCAAATACAGGTGTAAGGACTTTTCACGCATCTGGGTTATCAATTTAACCGAGTCTGGAAGTAATAGCACGCAACAATAATGTATTTTGAAGAAAGGTAAACACACAGGTCAATAGTTCAAACACCATGGAAACTGTTCTCTTGTTAGAGGTCAGTTTCTGAAGGTCAGTCAGCATGTGAAATGTGCTTCTTTCTGTTCTGTTTTTTGAGGGGGGAAAGGGGGGGGGGGGGGGGGGGGGGGGGCATATTTTCTTATTTTCCCCACTATGTTTCACCACAATTTTCTCTCATTGCCATGCATAGCCTCTGTATCGCGCACGTTGATCTTAATCTTATCTGCAGAAAACAGCATTTTTCTTTTGTAAAATGAATGTTGTCTTTTCTGGACTACTTCAAATGCATTGAATCAAAACCTGAATTTTTAACCTTTTCAGAAACGTATTGTCACGGTTCACTCGGTTAAGGGTGACCAATGACGAGGCGCGTGGGAAGAGGGAGAACCCGCAAGTACCTGACCTCAAGCGCACAAATCAAACACCAGGCAAGAGATAGACAAACCACAACATTTATTCACATTAAACAGATATTGATGAGAGATGAAGAGGCGGGGCCCTAACTAACTAGATAGAACAGTGATGATACTAAATCCACCACCCTAGCCCAATACAGCACCCAAGAGGACCTAATCACCCACCCTACCCACACTACTGAAGCCCGCAGGGAAAAGGGAAATGTGTACAATGACAATCACATAAGAAAAAAAAACAGTCTTAAAATCTATTTAGAAACAGAACACAAACTAATGGCCTGTCGAAGGAAAAACAACAACAACAACAAAACCTAAAAAAACAAACATTCCAACCAGTTCATTTCTTTGGTACACTTCTGTCTGCTCCTGTCTTGTTCTGTCTTTCTGGGCAACCTTGAGTCCAGCACCCCCACCCACAAACCCTCAACTCACGCACGCCCCTCACTGCAGTCGCCTCATGATGTCGGGACAGGCGAGGAAGTGCTGACGTCACAATCGGGACCTCCCAGGTAGGTTCCAGGGCAGCAGGCTGTGTTGATGTCCCGGCCAACCGGAGCAAGGTCAGGGCGTGGACGAACAGGAGGTGAAGCAGCAGTTGAAGACCCGGGGAAAAAGCGGAAGGAGAAGGAAAAGGGAAAAGTGCTGCACATCATACAGTGAACTCAGAGTGAACACACCTATACGGACTGGTCGCGGGAACAAGGAAAAGGGGGAGGGTGCGAGTGAAGGCGAATGTGGGGAAGGGAGGTAACTATGACACAAGGAGCCCCCTATACCTAACTCTATATATATTCACTGGTCATCCAGGCACAATAAGCCATACATACAAAAAACTCTCTACTTATAGTGGACACTTTGAACTGGTAAAAGATTAATCGGAATCACCTTATGAATGGCAGTATTTAAAAGAAAAACTGATAGTTACATTTAAACATACAGACGTGTAAGTACGGAGTTGAACCAAAAGAAAAACCACTGGCCCTAAACTATCTCAATCAATCAATCAATCGATTATTTTGATTATAGGCCAGCCGACCATGGAGGCTATAAGACTATCTCTGAAACACAATCAATCAAACATCTTTGAAAGGGGATGATATGAAAATAAAGCACAAAAATGATATCACCATTCACTCTCCATGCAACCCAACAAAACAGACAAGACAAGGGCGCCTGGTCACCATAAGGGAAAAGGGGGAGGAGGGGGAACACAAGAGACACCCCCAAAACAACTCCCTCACCAACCAACCTTCCCCCAGCCTCGACCATTAGGCGCCAAAAGGTAATGCCATAAATGAAAAATTACGCTGGAAAGTTGAAACAAAAATGAAGAATCCTTGTGAATTTTGAAAATAAATAAATGAAAATAAAATAACGATTTCAGCGCAAAATGTGGTGCGCTAGTCGACACCGAAAATGGGGAGAGAGGAAAAAGGGGAACGAATGGAAACAGTTCCTGATGTATGAATTACACTCGCAATAAGTAGGATTCCACTAAAGAGGCTGTGACCGCTTGGAAAACGAACCCCCAGAGTCGAATCGAAAGAAACGAATGCCGAAATTTGACCCAAAAGAAACCCATCTTCAACGCGACCAACGTACCACCAAATATTAATTTAAGACTCAACACTCACCACAACCACTCGTGCCAAAGAGGACGAAGACGACAGGTCACAACGTTGGGGAGAGCAAACAGCCATGCAGACCCCCCCCCCCCCCCCCCCCCCCCTAGGAAGATGTCGCCCCCAGTCTGACCCTCCTGTCCTCTATCCCTCTCCAGTCTTCCTTTCCAGGTCCTCCTCCGTCTTCTTCAAGTTTTTTTTCCTGTCTTCTTCTCAGGGTCTTCTTTCTTCTTCCTTCGGCCCTCCAGATGAAAAGATGATGTGGGGGCTGAAAACAAAAGGATGGTGATGAATAAGCTCCAGCAAGATGACGAGTCTTGCTCCAGTGGGCTGACTGCCCACTCCAGTTGATATCTAGAATACAGGGACGAGGCCCTCTCCAACAAAATGATCCATGAAGAGAAAAAACGAGATGACTCGATCACCCCCAAATCAGAGTGCCAAAACTCACCCCAAACCCAACTTTTGCCTACCTTCCAACAGTGACGTAGGCGAGCGAGAAGACTGGGTGAACGAAAATGAATGGAACGCACGTGCAAAGACAGTGCACAGCGAGGGCTGGGGTGAAATGGCAAGTGAGTACCCAAAAATCAGTCGAGCAGTGTTTGCCCCAAGATTTGGTCCCTTCTAAAAAATGGGCATATAGAGCAAAAATAATAGGGACAAAAATCTCCTCACAAGGGGTAGAAAAAAAGGTCACGCTTGACGCGTGACACGTATACTGATAAGAAATTTCTCCAGCACGAACAAGATATACATTTACTCCTGGCTGTTTTATATTTGTCAACGTATTTCAAATGATGTCATGCAGATGACATTTCCCAGACTGACAGACTTTTTGGATTCATTTCTACAAATGTACTCTCTCTCTCTTCTCCCCTTCTCTCTCTCTCTCTCTCTCTCTCTCTCTCTCCTCTCTCTCACTCACACCACACACACACACACACACACACACACACACACAACACACATGCAAGTTCTCAAGCAGGCATACATAAACACACCTTTTTTCTGGAGAGATAACAGGCTTTTGCACTTTAATTGGATTGTTTTCACTCATTGCACTCCGTTTCGCCACCTGGTGTCCCACTCATGTGCACATATCCACAATATAAAGGATTGCAACAAAAGTACATCCAGCTATAGATTAGAAATAAAACAAGGGAACGCTTTTTGACATAGGCACATCTCTCACTCCAATAACAAGGATTTAATGCATGCATAACAGGTTTAAAATCAAGATTCCCCGCAGTGTGTCGCGCAGGTGAGAGTATGCTGGATCACAGGGTAGAAGTAGTAAGTCTTTTAAACAGAAATGTCACCAGCAGGCTTTGGAAGCAGAACACACAGACAATAACTTCCAGCCTGACCACAAGACAAAGAACTGGACCGTATGTGATATGAAGAGAAAATACCTATTGACTTTTTATTCCCCATTCTGCTGTCAGCTTAGTGTCCCATTCACTTCCTACTTCCTACTCCTCAGCTTACTGTTTCTAGAGACTCTATCCCATCAACAGAAAGGGAGTCCACTCAATGTGTGATTGTCTTTCTTCTTCTTCTTCTTCTTCTTTCTCGTTTTCTTCTTCTTCTCCTGCTCCTCCTCCTCCTCCTCCTTCTTCTTCTCCTTCTTTTTGTCCTCTTTGTGATGTTTCATAGAAAACAGAAAGCTCCAAAAACAATTGGCTGAGATTCAACTGTGCAAGGTACTACGCACTTCAGGTGGCAGACACAAACGTAGACTGGCCATATACTCCAGAGGCTTTAATGTCACACTGTCTGCTGTCCCCCTCATCGCATGTCCTCTGCAGCACGTGACTCTGGTGATCTTTGCCTGTGACCCCCGCAGCTTGTGTCGCAAGAAGCCAGAAAAGAGAGGCCTGTCATACACTCTGATGTGCAAAGGTTCCCCGACACAGACAGTTCCTTATTTCACGTGCAAAACGACAGGAGACTATATTCCCTACACTTTGGTGTGTGACTGGAGTCAAGACTGTGCTGATAACAGTGATGAGTCTTTTTGTCAATTCCCTCCCTGTCGGGAAGATATGTTTAATTGTGAGCAGGGGCAGGTTTGTCCCCTCATTCTCTCTTTCCCTCATATTATTTTATACATTGCGTTTACATATTTTTTCTATGAAGTTATAATATGTGTATAGCTTGCTGATGCTTATAATGTTATTGTATATGTCATCCTTTTTTTCTACTTCTCCCATTTTCTTTAAAGAGGGGAGTGGGGAGGGAGTTAACTCTCTCTCTCTCTCTCTCTCTCTCTCTCTCTCTCTCTCTCTCTCTCTCTCAAATACATGGTTTTCTTCCTCCATCCCAATGGTGGAGGGACAAACAAACTAGAAATCGTTGTAAAGACTTAAGATCCACACTGAAAGACAAAGGTATCACAGTGGCCAACGGTCGCACCCACTGGAAAGCCAGAATTACCACCGAGATGAGAAGTGAAGGAAACGTTGCCTTTTGTTCATGAAAGGACAGCTGGCTGTAGGGCCAAGGCCACCAACCAAGGACTTACACTGAAGTAGCTGATCCACAGGCCAGTCAGTGTATAATGGAATCAGCAACGCCTAATCATCCAGGTGTCAGAAAAGAGGTCAGAGGTGAAGACCCGTCCAAGCAGACCAACGCAGATCCCACCCCCCAACCCCACCATCCACCCCACCGCCGTCACGTGCCAACGCCACATTAATAACCCAGATAAGCACATGGAAGGCAAAAGTGCATAGGGTCAAATCATGCATATATGCAGGACTTTCATCTTTTTGAACGAACACAAGAGAAACAGCTAGTATGGTGGTGAACAGTAACGTACCTGTAATTAAATGCACTGGCAGACGTTTTGCTTGACAAGACTGGGAAAAACGCATGGGTGAGGTAGAGCCATCTGACAGGGCTGGGAAAAACGTATGGGAGAGGTAGAGCCATCTGTATAGATTGCATTGAGCGTATTGACCTACTAAGCGAAACTGATTACAACAGATTTTTTTCAGACTACATTTTTGTTACCAGGAAAAGAAAAGTGTCTAAACAAAGCTGAAATTTGAGAGGTATTATGGTCCTAATTTGGTGTTTTGTAATATGTTCAAAGATGAAATGTGACAATCCTGTTGTAGTTAGCCTAAATAAATCCATATTTCGAGTCGAGAAAGATGTTTTTGATCATTGGAACCTGTGTCGAAGAAAACAACAATAGTACACACTAACAGAATACAAGGGAATAGAACAATTTTATCAGAGAAAAATGCTCGAGAGACATTAAATGATAAAGACAGCTGGCGATCTTGAGAAAAGATCGTGGAAAAAAGAATCAAAATTGAATTAAACCCTGAATGATTCACCTGCTTTAGATGATAATGATAAAGATATTGAATTTTGCCTTGTTTGACAAAGGATCCATATATCAATAGTGTTCACTTAAGTTCTTGACTTAAGGTACTTGTTCACTTGTATTAGTGTATATGATTCGTGTATTGGTAATGTTGATGGTGAGTTTACGAATGTTTTTCCTCATGGCAGTAGTATCATTGATTGTTTCATTATGTCTTCAGATTATGTTGACTTTGCTTGAACGTGGACGGTTGAACTGATGCTTAGCATTTGCCTGTCAAATTCTGTTACAAAATTGATATTGATTATCGTGAATGGACAACTGATACAGAAAACATAGAACATACTATACCATGAGAAGAATGTTTGTCAGAAGATTTGTGTGAAGTGGATTCATATTATGTTGAGTAATTTGTTCAGGACGTTAGTCAGACACTATGAGTTTATGTCAACGCTTCCCTTGATACGCTTATTGTTTTATGAAACAAAAAGCCTTCATAGTATTGCTGCTTCCATATTTAGAACTGTAAGCAATACGACAAAAAGTAAGCTGAATTATATAACAAATAATGTGCTTAAAAGAAAGGAACAGTCAGATTTATCTGAGATCATTCAACGCTCAAGAACACGGAATAGAATTTCATTGCAATACCTTCATCATCCTGATCTTAATCGATCAGCATTTCAAAAGAGTATAAAATTTTATAGCCCTTATGCCATGCCTAATTATAACCTCAAACTCCTTGATTTCCTCTCCACTTCCCTCCCCTTAGTCAGTTCATGTCGAGGTGGTGGCGTCCTCAAGAGAGGGACACACACCCGCTCTAATCCCGTGACTATGCAATTTGTGTCATTAGTAGAAGGCTTAGTGGGTAGCAACATTACTTTACCTTACCCTAGTGGGTGGTGTCCTATGCATGTTGGATGACAACAGGAAACACTGAACACCCCTGAAGTGACTCGGCTTACGTGCAGTGTCTCCTGTGGTGGAATGCCTCACGGCGACTTGACATTGAATGGTGTCTGTGTGCTGCTGCAGGCAAAGCAGGTGGTGCCTTTGGATCATCATCATAATCATCATCATCATCATCAGCAGCAGCAGCAGCAGCACACCACCACCACCACCAGCAGCAGCAGCAGCAGCACTATCATCATCACAGTCAGTAGCAGCAACAGAAACAGCAAAAGCTGTAGCAACAGTCATGGCGGACTTTCTGTGCTGGTTCCCTATTAATGTCTGTGGATGCTTGGTCAATCTGGATGTCGCTGTATCGGTGGATATCGACACAGCTTCGAGCATCATTGTTTTTTTCCATTATAGTAGTAATAGTAGTCGTAGTAGCAGAAGAACACAGCAGCTACAGCAACTGCAGCAGCCATCGCCACAGCAGTAGCAGGAGTGATTGTAGTGTAGCAGTAGTAGTTGTGGTAGTAGTAGTAGTAGTAGTAGTAGTAGTAGTAGTAGTAGTAGTAGTAGTAGTTAGTAGTAGGAGTAATAGTATCACTAGTAGTAGAAATAGTAGAAGTAGCAGCAGCAGCAGTAGTAGTAGTAGTGGTAGTGATGGTATTGGTGTAGTAGTAGTAGTAGTAGTAGTAGTATAGTAGTAGTAGTAGTAGTAGTAGTAGTAGTAGTAGCAGTAGTAGTAGTAGTAGTAGATGAAGCAGCAGCAGCATGCAGAAGTGAAAAAGGTACAAAACGGAGAAACAAAACTATTGTGTGTCATTTACATTTGTTTTAGTGCATACCTATGGACAAACTATGTGATGAAATTAGTGACTGTAAAACCTCGGAAGATGAAGAACTATGCAGCCATAAAAATCTGGAAACCTTTCTTATGGAAGTATGGCCCCCAGCTCTAGTTCATTTCGACGTGCCGGGAAGCTTCAGTGTCATTCCCCTCCCTAGCAATACAACAAAGTGTCCAGAAACACACTTCATGTGTCCAGTCTTAGACTATTGCTTACCTGTCTACACTCGGTGCAATGGAGTGAAGGACTGCCCAGGCCATGAAGACGAAGCTGACTGTGATAGATATACATGTCCAGGGTTTTATCGATGTCTTTCACCTGACAAGACAATCTGTATGCACGTGAAACACCTCTGTGACGGTCTGCCTCACTGTCCACACTTTGGACGATGAACTTCTGTGTCAAGACATGGAATCCTGTCCTGACAGGGGTGTCTGCTATGGCAATCCTTTTCATCGGACTGAAAACTATCTTCATCTGCGTTACCTGGAAGCCAGAGGTACTGGGCTGACCTTACGTGAAATTACCAATTATACCATGCTGATCTACCTTGGTGTTGGTGCATGCGGGTTGACAGAACTAATTAAGTGTAGACTACCTAATCTTCACACATTTGATCTGAGTGATAACCAGCTGCATGATATACAACTGGTATGTTTGTTAGACCTTAAAAATCTCAGGGAACTGATTCTTTCTGGCAACCCCTTGTCATCTAGCATTGCTAGTTTCAATCAACAGTGCACATTAACAGCAACACAGCTGTTAAACCTTTCCCGTGTTCAAAATCAGAATTCAAACTTGCACATGTGGTCGGAACTCATGCCTCAAATTCAAGTTTTAGATTTGTCTGAGAGTGGACTGGATTCGTTGAAAGGAAAACAGCTGTTCAATTCACTGAGAGTTTTGAATCTGCGTGGTTGTCCCACCTCTGACTTCAGCCCTGACTTTCTGAAAGAAATGGATGAGTTGCAGCAAGTCTTAAGTGACAACTACAGAATGTGTTGTTCAGTTGTGTTGCCAGATGCTTTCACTGGAAAATGCGTGGCGCCAATGAATGAAATGTCTTCATGTGGACATCTGTTAATGACAAGCTTCTACAAAACTGTCGTGGTTGTTTTCGCTGTTTTTGCTTTATTTGGAAATGTGGGAAGTTTTGCCTACCGTGTGCAAACAATCACGACGAGAAAAAACAAAACTGGTTATGTGGTGTTTGTCTTTCATCTGTGTATATCAGATTTGCTGATGGGGATCTATTTGTCAGAGATCGCAATTGTTGATCACATATTTGCCAACCGTTACCTGTGGAAGGAAAAGACATGGAAGCAAAGTGCAGCATGCAAAACTGCGGGATTCCTTTCGTTTCTGTCCTGTGAGGTGTCCTCATTCATTATCTTTCTCATCACCCTGGATCGTTTCCTGGTTATCCACTTTCCTTTCAGTCGTCGTCAATTCAGAACTACGTCAGCTCACGTGGCCTGCACTGTCAGCTGGGGACTAGGGGTGATCCTGGCCTCAATACCTTTACTCCCTGTGACGTCCCACTGGGTCTTCTACAGCCAGACAGGAATCTGCATTCCTCTGCCAGTCACCAGAGTTGACTTTCCTGGTCGTCATTACTCTTTCAGTGTCTTGATTATTGTTAACTTCATCATGTTCATAATGATCGCTGTAGGTCAGGCTCTTATTTACTGGTCAGTTACAACTTACACAACACCAGATAATGCACTGACGAGTAAAGCAACATCTGGTGAGAACGACAAAAACAGGTCCAGTTCCAATGAGTCAGCTATTGCTCGTCGTCTCCTGGTTATTGTCATGTCGGACTTTCTGTGCTGGTTCCCCATTGGTGTCTGTGGACTCTTGGCCAAGCTGGATGTCGCTGTATCAGTGGAGGTCAACACGGCCTTGGCCATCATTGTTTTACCATTGAATGCAGCACTAAACCCATTACTTTATACCTACCTCGTCCTACGACAGAAACAACAGAAAGATAAAGAGACCAGACTGCAGAAGTTTATTTCCGCTCAGGTGAAACAGGCATAAGCAAATTTCTATCGATGAGAAAATCAGGGAATGTACAAATTCACTGGGCAAAAAGAAACCTACTATTAAATAAACAAACGTTATATGTGTATGTGTCATCAAAAAACAAGAAGTAAAAAAGCAACAACGCTTTAATGGTTGTTACATATGCATTCATTTCAGTTATTTCACTGTATTAACACCTCAATGGAAAAGTATTTACATCTAAATCTGACAGAAAACATCTACTACACATGCATTTCATTTGCAAAAATGTGATCACATGCATATGCCACTAGCCACAGACAGACAGGCAGACAAGCACACAGACACACAGACAAACACACACACACCACACACACACACACACACACACACACACACACACACACCACACACACACACACACACACACACACACTAATAAAGTTCTCTTTATGTGTATTTTCTTGGCAGGCCAAACCGAAAGGAAGCCGAGTGGTTGGGAGATACAGAGGGGATAGGATGTAGGTCTTATGCAGCCAGTAAAACAGAGGTGGAGCCCAGACAGACAGCTGACATCTTTTACTTACGAAGTAGTGAGACAAGAGGGATAACCAGGGGACAAGAGATGACATAGTAAAGACACTTGACGGACGATAAAGGGTCACGATATCAGCATTGTGTGACGCAGCAACATGCAGTAGCATGATGTCTTGGGAAGAGCAAGAATTTGCTCATGCCTGGTCAACCAGCCTGAGGAGTTACCACAAAGACATCGGCGTAATGGATACACTAAGTCAGCCAGTGGGAGACTAATTCTTGGCAATTCTGTGCTATTTGCCCATAAATTAATCTGTATTTCTATGAAACTAACTCAGTTTTTGTGGAGGGTGGGACTCTGCAATGTGCAGTGAAGGGTGGACTCTGCAGGGTGCAGTGAAGGGTGGACTCTGCAATGTGCAGTGAAGGGTGGACTCTGCAATGTGCAGTGAAGGGTGGACTCTGCAGGGTGCAGTGAAGGGTGGACTCTGCAGGGTGCAGTGAAGGGTGGATTCTGCAGTGTGCAGTGAAGGGTGGACTCTGCAGTGTGCAGTGAAGGGTGGACTCTGCATGGTACAGTGAAGGGTGGACTCTGCAGTGTGCAGTGAAGGGTGGACTCTGCAATGTGCAGTGATGGGTGGACTCTGCAGGGTGCAGTGAAGGGTGGACTCTGCAGGCACGGCTGTTCAGAGCGAGTTCTTTAGTTTCCAGCAAAGCAAGGGAGTTAACACCTCTCCCGCCAAGGTCAGGGAAGGCAGTGTTTACTGCAGGCCGCTCCCTACCAGTTTGCTAACTGCGCTGTACACAGTGCTGCTTGTCCGCTGTGTGCACAGCAAGTCTAGCAGCCATGTTTTCGGCATTGCTGAGCGGCCGTTAAAAAAGGGGTTGTCAGTTTGACAATTCGTTGTTGTCGTGAAGAATATAATACTTATACGCTACTGAGACGACTGTATTGGCGAATTGCAGACAATTCTTTTAATACCAAACTTGACTAGGTTTATTTTCCTGCAGAGAACGACGAAACAGCATGACATTGTGTACGTAAGTGGTTAGGCAACATTACAACAATGACAATACACACAAAATCGATCAAAACTAACTCACATCAACGCTTAATGGCAGGCCGATTTTCCCTCATTGATTAGTACACAAGTTTGATACATGCCTCTGCTCAGACTACAACAACAAAAAGTCGGATTACAAACGTTTAAAGCTTGTTTGTTCCAAAATGCGCAATTTAACTGACAATGGCAGTTTCATGCAGCTGAACTTTGGTAACCACACGCACATGACATGACCAAAGTCTCTAGTTTTGCATCAAACTAGTAAGTGATTTTTTTTTTTTTACGAACAATTCTAACCCTGAATTTCTTCTGAAATAAAATACAAAATGAAACACAGTCTTTTGATTCTTTTTCATTAACACACACACACACACACACACACACACACACACACACACACACACCACACACACACACACACTATAACTGTGTGCACACACTGGGTATGACTGTATGCTGCAAAAAATGTGTGTGTGTGTATATGTGTGTGTGTGTGTGTGTGTGTGTGTGTGTGTGTGTGTGTGTGTGTGTGTGTGTGTGTGTGTGTGTGCACATGCGCGCGCCCGTGTTTATGTGCATGCGTGCGCGCGCAGGGTGCTCGCGCGTGCGTGCGTGAGAGTGTTGCGTGCATGCGCGAAAAGGTCGGAAACGGTTTTGTAAGCTGTGCGCATAAGAAAATCAAGTAATATGGCATCTTCCAAGCCAGCCCGGCTGACCTTTTAGAACACAGTGCCTGTGCCCAAGAGACAGCAGTATGAGCCGTATAGATAACACATTTTCCAACTAGCTCACACACGCGTCAGTATCCCCCCGCGCCCCGCCCCCTTGGGGGGAAGACCAGTGAACCAGCTGCAAACTGAGTTCGCTGGGTGACCCTGGCCTCGAAATAGAAACCCAGTGCTCGCTGCACACACCCACAGTGAGATACACACATAGGAACCTGAGGTTTAAACTTCACAGCTAGCTATTCTGTGCAAGAAGGCCCTGCGCGGAAATGAAGGGAAGGGATGTGGTGTGTGTGTTAGGAGGGGAGGGGGGGGGGGGGGAGGGAGGGGGTTAGATGAGATGCCCCTGCGAGGATATTGGTGAGAGGGGGAGAGTGCGGTTTGATGGCTGGCGATGTAACCGGAAAAACTATGTACTTCATTTACTTGTCTTTAAAATTCTTTTAAAAATGAAAACAAAAAGTATAAAACAGGCTCCAGGAGCATTATTATTGTTTTTTAAACTTTACAACTGCTTCCGTGGGGCCAGTGGCATAAAGCCCTTTGAAGAAGGGGGAGACAATAGCATGTGTTCTGACATCATGACACGCAATTTCTCCTGCTCTGTTTTTAGACCCCACACCTTCTCTTTAGCAGATTGATAACTGCCTGTGTCCCCATGTAGAGCCAGTCCAAATGATGTTGAGGATGAAAGGAACACAATGGTTTTCTAAGATATGCTGTTTTGGGGATGATGCGAGACTGTCGGAATTCTTTTCTAAGAAAGACATGTATTTTTATGTATCACTATCCAATTGTCATGGCATCCCCAGTAAATGGGTTTTGTTTGTGAGATTTTTGTGTGGATGTGTGAGAATAGTGTATCAGCATTTTGAATCTGTTAGTTTATACTCTAGCTCTGAGAAAGGATAGCCTTGTCTTGGTCAGCTCAGCTGTTTTGCTGACAACCTTTCACATACATGTGTAATTGTCTCTGGCTTCAATATTTGTTGCAGTGGGTTGCCTATGAAAGACTTTTCCCTGATAGGCCTGCTTGTGGATTTTTTTCTGATGCGGGCAACATCTAAATGCTGTGTGACAGGCCCAGACAAGCGTGGAAGATCAAGCTGTGATTCCTGTCTTTATTTCTTCTTCTTTCTCCTTTACCTGCTCCATCGTTTTTGTTGTTCTTGCTGGAAAACACTCAGGGGTGTGCTGTCATCTTCAGGCTCATTGAACACTTAAATTTTTGATTCTAGCTGCCTTTTCCTTCTTCTAAAGATTCAATCGTTTCAGTTTTGTCAAACAAAATCAGAAGGCTGACTTTGTCTCTACCTGTTTGTCCTCAGGGTGCAAAGGATTCTGCAATTCTTTTTCTAGAGAATGACACTCACCTTCCAGCAGGTCATTTGGGGCTTTTTTTACCACTCCCAAGAAGAATGTGCAGATAGGGAGGTGCTACATGGGTGAGTGTAATGTCAATGAAGGTTTTTTAAAGACATTATTGTGCAGCTTGGCAATTTTCTTTTGGAATTTACGGGAAATTTTTTTTTAATCTCTCCTGATGCCCCGTAAACTGCGTTGTGTGATGTTTGCCTTCATTACAATGAGGTGGGGTGTGTATCTGGCTTTTTTATGCTGTGCAGTATAGACAGGGGTGTTCCCTGACACCTGACAGACCAACAGCTTGAGCAGAAAATCATAATCCCAAAACAGAAAGACTTTGATTGTCCTTATTTCTCCATGTCATGGACTTCAGTGCTGCAGCTGTTCTTTTAAGGTTCCATGATTCTCTTCCATTCTCTGGGCTGTCCTTGCAGTCTACAATGGCCAGGACACAATGTTGTGTTTGGGTTTGGATTGTGAAGATTTGCAATCTGAAGCATCAGTTTTAATGTACCACCCCCCTGTTCCCCTCTCTTTTCCCAGATTTCATCCTGTGGGATTGTATTGTCATGCCAAGTCAGCTGTTCTCTCTGTCATACTGCTGCAACAGGTTTTTCTACCGCTTTGGAATGTCTTTGATTTCTCCTATTGTTTTATCTTCTTCTTTTTGTCTGGCCATTCTCATCAACACAAATGAGTTTTCTCTGTACTATTTCAATTTCTCCAAACATAGCTTCTTTCTGTTGTTGTCTTTCTTTTCTTTTCACAGTCAAATTTTAATCCTACTTCTGAGAAATCTCTTTTGCTGTCTGTACTTTGTCCCGCTTAACCCCAGACTAGTTCTAAGTTGGGAGGCCCTTGCTTTTTGGTCACTCTCACAGGGCCACATCCCGCAGCATCAAGAATTTTTGTCTGTGGGTGCGAGCGGTTCTTTTGATTTCTGATCCATGTTGTTTGATCACATCCTCTCTAACTGCTTCCTGAAATATTCATTCTGATCTTCTGCATCATGTGACATCTTTTCTTTTCTCAGAGGAGATGATGCCAAAGCAGAAGATTTACGGGGCGTCTGATACGTTTCAACACAATTGGCTGGGGCCCCTTGTTTTGCACCTAACTGTTAAATGGTCACTTGATGTCGCAGCTTCCTGCGTACCAAACGTGTCAGTAATTTTTCTTCTTTATCAGTGAGTGGTTTATCAATATCCTCATCATTGAGTCTAAATAGATCATTTTACTTTTCAGTGTCGAAAAGGCGATAGAGCTACATCACTGACTTGCGGCGTTTTCCGTGTGATTGGTGATGTTGTGTGCAGAGTGTTTTGGGTTTTTTAATTGGGGTTGACGTAGACTGACAAAATGACGTTGACACACTTTCGTCAATAGCAAGTCGGCTGATCAAAAGTTTGTTGTGCGGATCTTTTCACGGCCCCTACTTTCGGTTTTGGGCGACCACCACCTTTGGTTTGTGAAATTTAAAGTGACTGCATGTTTTGCACTGACTGATTGACAGCTCTGGATCGAAAGTTGTCCAATTTCTGACCCTTTTCTGAATATCAAGTGCAAACACGGTCGATCGTAGTTTTGCAGTCGGACAGGTTGCTAGCGCGTTTTAGCTTCAAGAGTTTTTGGTACATTTCATACAAATGCTGTAGACTGCTTGCCCTCTTCATCATTCAAAATGTCTAAATTGTAACAAAGTGAGAGTTCTGTGGCATAGCTTTTACATAATCTCACACAAAACCGTCTATCTTTCTCCTTTCGTAACACGGTTCTCCACAAACTCGACACATAGAATTTAGTCTAGCACAGTGCAGACTGTAATCGTGGTGCGCACTTACCGCCGACTGCTGAGACGCCATTGTAACAAAAACTGATGAGTCACTTACGTTAAACTATGCACACAAAACCACACTTTAAAGAATATAATCTCGTTATAAAACACACACAGACACAAGCTGACTTCACATAATCCTCAGGCAAACGGAAATGAAACAAAGCGGCTGGGATTAGTTGTATCCGAAGTTTGGAAAACAACAAAATCAGTCACAAGCACAGCACTCTGCTGCACGTCTCACAGAAGAAAGGGTGCCAAGCTGGCACTCGCTGGCATCCATCGGTCAGTCAGGTACGCCGGTGTACTAAGGGTACTAGTCTGCGAAAGAACAGCCATCAGTGCAGTGAAGGGTGGACTCTGCATGGACAGTGAAGGGTGGACTCTGCATGTGCAGTGAAGGGTGGACTCTGCAATGTGCAGTGAAGGGTGGACTCTGCAATGTGCAGTGAAGGGTGGACTCTGCAGGGTGCAGTGAAGGGTGGACTCTGCAATGTGCAGTGAAGGGTGGACTCTGCAATGTGCAGTGAAGGGTGGACTCTGCAGGTTGCAGTGAAGGGTGGACTCTGCAATATGCAGTGAAGGGTGGACTCTGCAATGTGCAGTGAAGGGTGGACTCTGCAATGTGCAGTGAAGGGTGGACTCTGCAATGTGCAGTGAAGGGTGGACTCTGCAGGGTGCAGTGAAGGTGGACTCTGCAATGTGCAGTGAAGGGTGGACTCTGCAATGTGCAGTGAAGGGTGGACTCTGCAATGTGCAGTGAAGGGTGGACTCTGCAATGTGCAGTGAAGGGTGGGACTCTGCAATGTGCAGTGAAGGGTGGACTCTGCAGGTACAGTGAAGGATGGACTCTGCAATGTGCAGTGAAGGGTGGACTCTGCAATGTGCAGTGAAGGTGGACTCTGCAGGGTGCAGTGAAGGGTGGACTCTGCAATGTGCAGTGAAGGGTGGACTCTGCATGGTGCAGTGAAGGGTGGACTCTGCAAGTGCAGTGAAGGTGGACTCTGCAGGGTGCAGGAAGGGTGACTCTGCAAGGTGCAGTGAAGGGTGGACTCTGCATGTGCAGTGAAGGGTGGACTCTGCATGGTGCAGTGAAGGTGGACTCTGCAGGTGCAGTGAAGGTGGACTCTGCAGTGTCAGTGAAGGTGGACTCTGCAGGGTGAGTGAGGGGTGGACTCTGCAGGTGTGCAGTGAGGGTGGACTCTGCAGGGTGCAGTGAAGGGTGGACTCTGCAGGGTGCAGTGAGGGTGGACTCTGCAGGGTGCAGTGAGGGTGGGACTCTGCAGGTGCAGTGAGGGTGGACTCTGCAGGTGCAGTGAAGGGTGGACTCTGCAGGGTGCAGTGAAGGGGACTCTGCAGGGTGCAGTGAGTGTGATCTGCGGTGCAGTGGGTGGACTCTGCAGGTGCAAGAGGGTGGACTCGCAGGGTGCAGTGAAGGGTGGACTCTGCAGGGTTGTGGTGAGGGATAGGACTCTGCAGGGTGCAGTGAAGGTGGACCTGCAGGCAGAGGTGCATGAGTGAGGATGTGGACTCTGCAGGGTGCAGTGAAGGGTGGATCTGCAGGGTGCAGTGAGGGTGGACTCTGCAGGGTGCAGTGAAGGGTGGACTCTGCAGGTGCAGTGAAGGGTGGACTCTGCAGGGTGCAGTGAAGTGTGGACTCTGCAGGGTGCAGTGTGGGATGGACTCTGCAGGGTGCAGTGAAGGGTGACTCTGCGGTGCAGTGAAGGGTGGACTCTGCAGGGTTAGTGAGGGTGGACTCTGCAGGGTGCAGTGTGGGATGGACTCTGCAGGGTTCAGTGTGGGATGGACTCTGCAGGTGCAGTGAAAGTGGACTCTGCAGGTGCAGTGAAGGTGGACTCTGCAGGGTGCAGTGAAGGGTGGACTCTGCAGGGTGTGGTGAGGGGTGGACTCTGCAGGGTGCAGTGTGGGATGGACTCTGCAGGGTTTAGTGTGGGATGGACTCTGCAGGGTGCAGTGAAAGGTGGACTCTGCAGGGTGCAGTGAAGTGTGGACTCTGCAGGGGCAGTGAGGTGACCTCAGTGAGTGAAGGATGGACTCTGCAGGGTGCAGTGAGGGGGACCTGCAGGTGCGTGGGACTCTGCAGGGGTGTGAGGGGTGGACTCTGCAGGGTGCACTGAAGGGTGGACTCTGCAGGGTGCAGTAAAGGGTGGACTCTGCAGGGTGCAGTGTGGATGGACCCTGCAGGGTGCAGTGAAGGGTGGACTCTGCAGGGTGTAGTGAAGGGTGGACTCTGCAGGGTGTGGTGAGGGGTGGACTCTGCAGGGTGCAGGTGGGATGGACTCTGCAGGGTGCAATGAAGGGTGGACTCTGCAGGGTGCAGTGTGGGATGGACTCTGCAGGTGCAGTGAAAGGTGGACTCTGCAGGGTGTGGTGAGGGTGGACTCTGCAGGGTGCAGTGAGGGGTGGACTCTGCAGGGTGTGGTGAGGGTGGACTCGCAGGGTTGTAGGTACTCTGCAGGGTGCAGTGAGGGTTGGACTCTGCAGGGTGCAATGAAGGGTTGGACTCTGCAGGGTGTGGTGAGGGGTGGACTCTGCAGGGTGCGGTGAGGTGACGTGGGGGGACTCTGCAGGGTGCGGTGAGGGGTGGACTATATGTCTATATATATATAATATAGATAGATATAGATAGATATAGATAGATAGATATATTCTCACGTCAGCTGGGACCTTACGGAGTCAGGCCAAAGTATACGGACTCAGAGGAAGTCTGACCCCAAGATGTGTGGCATGCAGGCCCACTGGCGTGTGGAGACACCCTGGTGCCACGAACGAGACTCCCAGTTTCTGGTCAAATAGCGACACTGCCTTGTGGATGTCTTGGGAGAGACAAGGGATAAGGGAGTAAACCCTGAAAGAAAATCAGGAGTGGAGCCCCTACGGCGGTTGGTCGACACTCCGTGACACCTTCTGGCAACTCCTGCAGTTGTGCTGGCACCACACTGTAATGGCTTGTTCATTCTATTAGATCTTGTCAGCAACGCCGGAAGGGGGATTCTGGCAGTTGAGCACCTCAGGGTGTCTGCAAACTTCGCCCCGGCCCGCGCCCTGGAGACGTCACAGTGCCACTATCCCAGCGGCAAGATTTATAAGCCCAGAGCGTATTGGCGTAAGCTCGGGTGCTACGGGTTGTCTGTAACGGCGGAAGGGACCATCGTGTTCCACTGGTCAGCTATGGCCCACGTCAAGCTGGGCAGCCCCCAGCCAATAAGGTGCTGGCTCGCCACAGTCTGCCTGCTTCAATGGGTGCTTGGAGCTCAAAGGGAAGACCAAAGAGCAGACTGCAAACCTTGCAGCAGGTAATAAAAAAAGAAAGAAAAACCAAACTACCATCCTTAATGGCAACCTGGGACGTCAGAACAATGTGCCTTTCTGATGAGCTTCAGCAGGTTGACAACGCCAGGAAAACAACCATGGGCAGCCTCTGGGAGAAGGACTACACGTTCCTGTGGCAAGGACTGGAGCCACAGGACCACGGACTGTATGACAGATTCGCAGTGCAAAACTCTCTCCTAACTTCAGTTGAACCACCTTCCACAGGGACAGCTCGAATCCTCTCTCTCTCTCTCTCTTCTCTCTCTCTCTCTCTCTCTCTCTCTCTCTCTCCTCTCTCTCTCTCTCTCTCTCTCTCTCTCTCTCCGGCTCACGACCTCTTCGGGACCAAGAAACATCCTTAGCATCTACGGCCCCATACTCTGCTCTGAGAGAGAGAGAGAGAGAGAGAGAGAGAGAGAGAGAGAGAGAGAGAGAGAGAGAGAGAGAGAGAGAGAGAGAGAGAACAATGAACAATGAACAATTTTTTTTTCTTCAGGCCCCCAGCCCCTAGAAATGAGGTCAAGTTAACATGTAACTGAAAGACACATACAATACAACCAATCAGCTTTCCAGTGTGAGACTGTCAACAAAGGTTTGCCTTAACTTCATGGCATTAAACAGAAATACACCAAGCTTCCTAATATTGAAAATAGACCCATTTCTCAACAAGACTGTATATGGATTGACACCAAAGTTAAGATATTTCTTCCTTATGTCGTTATACAGAACACATTTATACAACACATGGTCCTCATCTTCTAAGACCTTACACATTTTGCACGTAAGATTAGCATTGTTGTTAAACGTTCTTTTGAAAATCGATCCATTGATTGGTAACACACCAAGCCTCAGCTTTATCAGACAATTCCTAAAGCAACTAATGTCCATGTAATCAAAGTACTTTTCACATTCGAAATTAGTTTTTAAACAATCTGTAAATTTGATATATATCTTTATTCATAGCAGACTCACTCCATTCCTGCATGTATATGTCTTTCATTCTCTGCTTAAATAGTGAAACAAGTGTTTTTTCACAGCCCACCCCCTGTTCAAGCCAGACATATCCAAACCCGTGGCTAAATAACATATTCTTTATAAACGTTGCCCAGCATTTTTTGCCGTTTTTATCTAGATTTACAAGCATCAAGTATGCTTGTTTAGGCAAACGATAAGCCTCCATCTTTATCAGTTTCAGCCAATATCGAATGCACCTCACTGCACTATTTACATATAGGGGATAACGCCCCAATTCCCCATGACAAGTTTATTAGAAACTTTAAGATGGATTTTAAGAAAACGCTTGCACGCCAGCCAGAGCGTGTACCTTTTCAACATTGTGACATTCATCATAAGCTCGGTTCATTTTTCATTAAGAAAATGACGCAATCGATACATGACGTCTATTCGCTCGGCGCTTGATTAATATTCTATGTCCAACGACAAACTAATTGTTAGTTTTTGCTTTACGCAGTACGTTTATAATTTCAAGCGTCATGCAGACTTGCATTTGTATTAATAATAAAATAATTTACAATTGTAGGGCATCGAAAACCGTCGTACTGACCAATCGCGACTGTCAAGTGTCAGTAGTGTCTCTGTCCGCATGTGCAGTAAATAGTAACCGTTGAATCCTGCCATCTTTGATCAGCCCGGACGTCGTGAATTGCTCCGTAGAAAAGGTCTAAAGTTCGAGAGCAAGTAACCTTTTGAAGACATCAGTCTAGGCCGACTGAAGGGGCACCACAGAGCATTCGACAGGCACCCGCAACTTTTTTTCGGGGAGAGTCTGAACGAGTTCATCGTTCCGTGGGCGAGTCGAAAACTGTGGCACTAGGCTGCGTTGAGGTAAATAGGTCTAATCATTTTTTTCGTAATAGAGCAACAAAATCTATTTCAACATAATCGCATTAAGGCACATTTACCAGTTCAATAATATTTTGTGCGCGCGATCATTTAATATGCTCTGAATTAAATATTCAGGTTTACCGGTCAACACGTATGATTGATCGTAGAGCTGTCATCTTCATCTGTTTGCTCTCATCATATCGTGTTGCCATGTACTAATCCATATTATGTAAATTCTATTTCAGCTCACGGTTGTATGCAACCATATTTAGAAGATGTGATATTTGTGTGAATGCAGATTTATTATTTAAAGAATCGTAAACGAGTTCAAGTTATGAACGAAGCATTTTCGTGGATCTAAGTGATCTGTATAATATGAAGATTAACGCCATTTGATTTAATCATTCAAGGATTAAATATAATTGTAATTCATCAAGCACTAAGCCTTGGCGAATAACTCAGTCAGGCAGATTGGAATATTCGTATACATTTTTCCTTCTTTGTTGATGAGCTTCATCGTAAAGCGATTTTTGAAGGAAATAAATTGTAAATGATAGAGCAAGCTAGTGCAATTGTAAAGTGTGTTTAGAACGTGTGGATGGATGGAATAGTGATGTGCCACCATAGTGCAAGACTAAGACAATTGTTATCTTGCAGGTCTGGTTTCATCTTACACCCGTTTATTCCTACTCTGTTTTACAACCACTCCTCTTCATCTTCACCTTTGGCACACGTCTTTATCCCACTACATCCTTCGTCGGGAGGAACGTGCTGGTTGTGTCGACCTTACCGAGATCTGGAAGAGAAACTGTGAACGTCAGCGGAACTCTGGAACGCTACACAATTCGTGAAGCTGAGTGACAATCACATAAACACATCCCTCCAATCCAAGCACGCCATAACACACTCAGACATTTTTCTTACATATATATCATCTTGTGCATGACTACATTTTTTGTTGTTGTGTGTATCCTCCGGAAGATATTTTTTGTAGCACGAGCGGACAGTCTATATTCGTGCTACTGCAAGAAGTGAAGGGAAGAAGGACAGAGACTTTGTCGTTATTGGTGTATGTGCATGATCGATTTCTTTTATATGTAACTCATTTCATAGGGAACAAACCGACATCAACATACAAAGCAACCATAAGACATATTCACCGCAGATCATCATCATCTTTATTCATACTTAATTAAATTCAGTTGTTGAATCAAAGATCAAACCTCTTGATTACATCTGTGGAAAGAAAGTGAAGGGTGTGGACGAAAGCTTGACTTTCCTACTACGGTCTATCGTTCTTGCCTGAGCATTCAACATCATTTATGAATGGGGTCTTATTAAAAACGTCACATATTATTTGGGGGCTCGTCCCGGGATCTTTCGATCTGAAAGTACTGGAGGTCAGTGACGCAGGCAAGAATTGTAGGCCGCAACCTTCACTCTTTTTCCAGTGGGAGGTTGGGCGGAGCGCTCTATGATCTATTATATGTGTTGACCATCTAAACATATAAATAGAAAAATTTAAATTTCACATTTTTTGTTCATAAATCATTTGTATTCATTTCGTTAGTCGCGACGCTATTTGTTCATTATTTCCCTAATCCCCGAAAAGGCTCAACACAGAACAGAGAAAGTAACGACCTTGGCCAATTCACGTCATATTTACCACGAATAATTTAACTTCTATTAGATCTATTTCACTAGATCTGTTGTGAAGAAGATTTTTATTCAAGTTGCCAGGTGAGTGCAATCTTGACTTTACTGCATTGGAATTGTGCAGTGGTGTTGTATTTGTGTCGGATTGGGACACTAGTGATTAGAGTAAAGTATTGATACTCTAAAGCGGCATTTCAACGTAAGCTATTAACGTGGGTGCGACGTGGCACCACGGGCTATTTTGCGGGCGCCGTATTGTTTTCGTACGTACGATATTGGAGATATATTTTTCAGCACGTCCGTTCGTCAGTTAGTACGTTCGTTCCGTAGCTGTGTGTGCAAACCGTGGTTTGGTTTGTTGACGTGTTTTGAATACACGTGTTTGGGGTTTCGAGTGTTGTTATACCCATTTTTACTACACGGGGTTGTGTAGTGTGTTTCCCAGTCGTGGTGGGAAAGTTGTTCCTTACACTCTGTGTTTGGAACGTGTGTCAATATTATTTGGCACTAACGCGTGACGGTATTCGGTTTCCGCGTTATTTGTACTGTTAAATTTGTTAAGACATCAGGACTTGCAGTGGTAGGCGACATGCCGACAGGAAAGTCCCGACGTCAGGCATCTGCCACTGACGAAAGTCAGTCTCAACGAATTCAGACTAGTGCGCAATTCCAACAATGGAAAGCTGAGGCACTAGAGCTAGGCCTAAAAGGAGCAGAACTCGCTCTTTACATTAAGGAAAAGGAACGTGAGGAAAGAGAACGAGAGAAGGAACGTGAGGAAAGAGAACGAGAGAAGGAACGTGAGGAAAGAGAAGAAAGAAAGGAAGAACGAGAACGAAAGGAACGTGAAAGAGAGGCCCGAGAGACAATTACAGCTAGAGTTAGCTAGAGTTAAAGCAGGAAGCAGTGGTGATGCTCAACCAAGTGCTAGCGCCCAATCCATTCTTCAGACTGTAGTGTCGACTAAGGTCAAGTTACCTTACTTAGAAGACAAGGACGACCTTGAGTCATATTTAACTCAATTTGAGAAGGTGGCAGTCATTAATGGATGGAACGAGGAGGAATGGGGTGCCAGGTTAGCTCCATTACTCAAGGGCAGAGCTAGGGAAGCGTATGTAAAACTACCCACGGCAGAGTCGGCGGACTATAACCTCATCAAACAGGCACTTTGCATAAGTATCAACTGAGTGCTGGTCATTACAGACAGAAATTTCGTACCAGCACGCAAAGAGAGCACTGATACATCATTGTCACTATGGGATCGTTTGTCTATGTGGCTAGAGAGGTGGTTGAATTTGTCCAACAGGACAGAAAAGGATTTGAAAGAGATGTTAATCCTAGAGAAGTTTCTGGAAGCATTGCCTTTTGATCAGGCGAGATTTGTCAGGGAGAGAGATCACAGACTGGAAAGGAAGCTGTTGCAGCGGCAGATCTATTTGAACAGACGGAACTTGTGGAGAGGAGTTATCGTGATAGCAAACTGATCATCGTAGGTATGGTCATGGGAATGATAACAGAGGTCCACACAAGGAAGCTCGGAAGGAGGATAAGCTAGGGGATCTGTACCTGACAAGGGAGGCAAACGATAGGAGAAATTATCGCTTCCAGATAAAATGTTACGATGTGGAGGACCACATCACCAGAGGGAGTGCACACAGAAGAGAAATGACACAGTGATGTGTACTACGACAGCGGCTGCACAATGTCAACTAAAAGATGATCAACAGTTGTGTGATAGTTGTAAAGGATTGAATTCAACCCTTATTGCACGTAGAAGTTGAAGGAGAAACGGTGGATGCTGTGAGAGATACAGGCTCTACCATGACGATCGTGAGGAAGGAACTTAGTTCCAGAACATTGTTACACAGGTCAGAAAAAAGAGGTATCACTGGCATCGTCATCAGTCAAACAAAATCTTCCTGTGGCGAGTGTACATATGGAGACACCCTACTTTTCAGACAAGACTGAAGTACTCGTTATGGAAAAACCCGTTTGCCCAGTATTGATCGGAAATACCCGCAAGCAAGAAAGAGGAGGGATCATTAATGTACCCGTTTATCCAATCCAAGCGGCAGCAGTTTACCGGCAGGCAGATGAAACCGCTCAAGATCAAAGAAGCAACTTGCAGCATTGTATCTCCTGCAGAGTTGAAGGAAGAACAGATAAAAGACCCATCACTCAAGAAGTTGTTTGAGTTGGCCCGTAAACCAGAGAACGCACGTACCAGCAAAACAGGTGTTGAAACATCATTTATAATCAAGAAGGGAATACTGTATAGGAAGGTGCGTACACCAACGACGCAGCATACCCAAGTTGTGGTACCCAGGAAACTGAGATCTAACGTACTACAAGTAGCTCATGACATACCTATGTCTGGACACCTCGGTGTAAGACGTACGAAAGAGCGTCTGCTACATGATTTCTTTTGGCCAGGAGTGGAAGGTGACGTCAAAAGATATTGTGCGTCATGCGATACGTGTCAGAGATGTATCGGCAGAAATAGTATTAGGAAAGCGCCAGTTCAGAGGATGCCGCTGATCGAAATACCGTTCCATCGTGTTGCAGTGGACATCATCGGACCCATCAACCCATGTCATCATCAGGGAGAGATACATTCTCACCGTCATCGACTATGCTACGGCGCTACGCAGAAGCAACAGCACTCCGTAACGTCAACACAGAAGCAGTGGCTGAAGCTTTGTGGGAAATCTGGACGCGAGTGGGAATACCAACACAAATTCTCACGGACAGAGGTAGTCAATTTCTTTCTGGGACAATGCAAGAGGTCAACAGACTCTTGAACATTAAAGGTATCACCACAACGCCATACCACGCTCAGACCAACGGACTCGTGGAAAGATTTTAATGGCACGTTGAAGGTCATGTTGAAGAAACTTTGTTTGGATCAACCCAAAGAATGGGACAGATTTCTTCCTGCAGTATTGTTCGCTTACAGGGAAGCACCACAAGAATCACTCAAGTTCTCACCATTTGAACTATTATATGGGAGACACGTGCGTGGACCAATGCAGGTCTTGAAACAAATATGGACAGACGAGGAGTGGAGACAGACGTCAGAACAACGGCGGAATATGTCATCGATCTGAAGGAGAGGATCGAAGAAACATGCAAGATAGCTCGTGACAATCTGGACAAGGCTGCCGGACGACAAGCGAAGCACTACAACAGGAAAACGAAGATGAGACATCTCATTCCTGGGAACAAAGTATTAGTGCTACTTCCACAGAAACATAACAAGCTCCAGTTAACATGGAAAGGACCGTACACCTTTCCAGAAGAGTCAATCCAGTTGATTACAAGATTGAGATCAACGGCAAGGAGAAGACATATCACATCAATCTCCTCAAAGAGTACTTTGAAAGAGAAGGATTGAAATGACAAGAGTACGTCGCAGTTGCTACGCAGGAGGAGGATCGTGAAGAGTATCTGACCAGGAACGGAAGACAGAGCTGGGAAACATTGTTCATCGTCATGACAATATCAGTGCAAACGTATGCCCTCTGGCATGAGAAACGCAAGTGCCATGTTTACAGGGATGATGAGAAAATTATTGAGTGATATAAAATCAAAAGATGTCCACAACTTTATTAATGATATTTTAATCGCTTCTGAGACTTGGGAGGAACATGTTGAGGCAATCAATGCCGTTCTCAGAGACTACGTGAGCAGTAGTACTGTTGTTGAAGAGTGAAGCACTCTCGAATCCTGGTATGTATATATATATATTGTGAAATGCAAAGAATTGTGCATAACTTGATTGTTGATCCTGCATCGGTGTTATTTATGAGGTTTGACAGCATATTACTGTATTCGACTTATTAATGGACTGTCACTTTCTTAGTGTTTTGCTTAAATAGGATTTTTCGCTAAGTAGGGGGGTATTTGTGACATTCATTCATAAGCTCGGTTCATTTTTCATTAAGAAAATGACGCAATCGATACATGACGTCTATTCGCTCGGCGCTTGATTAATATTTCTATGTCCAAACGACAAAACTAATTGTTAGTTTTTGCTTTACGGCAGTACGTTTATAATTTCAAGCGTCATGCAGACTTGCATTTGTATTAATAATAAAATAATTTACAATTGTAGGGCATCGAAAACCGTCGTACTGACCAATCGCGACTGTCCAAGTGTCAGTAGTGTCTCTGTCCGCGCATGTGCAGTAAATAGTAACGTTGAATCCTGCCATCTTTGATCAGCCCGGACGTCGTGGAATTGGCTCCGTAGAAAAGGTCTAAAAGTTCGAGAGCAAGTAACCTTTTGAAGACATCAGTCTAGGCCGGACTGAAGGGGCACCACAGAGCATTCGACAGCACCCGCAACTTTTTTCGGGGAGAGTCTGAACGAGTCTCATCGTTCCGTGGGCGAGTCGAAAACTGTGGCACTAAGGCTGCGTTGAGGTAAATAGGTCTAAATCATTTTTTTCGTATAGAGCAACAAAATCTATTTCAACATAATCGCATTAAGCACATTTACCAGTTCAATAATATTTTGTGCGCGCGATCATTTAATATGCTCTGAATTAAATATTTCAGGTTTACCGGTCAACACGTTTGATTGATCGTAGAGCTGTCATCTTCATCTGTTTGCTTCATCATATCGTGTTGCCATGTGCTAATCCATATTATGTAAATTCTATTTCAGCTCACCGTTGTATGCAACCATATTTAGAAGATGTGATATTTGTGTGAATGCAGATTTATTATTTAAAGAATCGTAAACGAGTTCAAGTTATGAACGAAGCATTTTCGTGGATCTAAGTGACCTGTATAATATGAAGATTAACGCCATTGATTTAATCCATTCAAGGATTAAATATAATTGTAATTCATCAAGCACTAAGCCTTGGCGAATAACTCAGTCAAGGCAGATTGGAATATTCGTATACATTTTTCCTTCTTTGTTGATGAGCTTCATCGTAAAGCGATTTTTGAAGGAAATCAATTGTAAATGATAGAGCAAGCTAGTGCAATTGTAAGTGTGTTTTTAGAACGTGTGATGGATGGAATAGTGATTGTGCCACCATAGTGCAAGATCTAAGACAATTGTTATCTTGCAGGTCTGGTTTCATCTTACCACCGTTTATTCCTACTCCTGTTTTACACACTCCTCTTCATCTTCACCTTCGGCAACACGTCTTTATCCCGCTACATCCTTCGTCGGGAGGAACGTGCTGGTGTGTCGACCTTACCGAGATCTGGAAGAGAACTGTGAACGTCAGCGGAACTCCGGAACGTACACAATTCCGTGAAGCTGAGTGACAATCACATAAACACATCCCTCCATATCCAAGCACGCCATAACACACTCAGACATTTTTTCTTACATATATATCATCTTGTGCATGACTACATTTTTTTTTTTTTTGTGTGTATCCTCCGGAAGATATTTTGTAGCACGAGCGGACAGTCTATATTCGTGCTACTGCAAGAAGTGAAGGGAAGAAGGACAGAGACTTTGTCGTTATTGGTGTATGTGCATGATCAGTTTCTTTTATATGTAAAATCATTTCATTGGGAACAAACCCCCCATCAAAAACAAAGCAACCATAAAAACATATTACCCCCAAACATATTTTCTTTTTTTCATACTTAATTAAATTTTTAGTTTTGTTGAATTAAAAAATCAAACCCCTTGTTTTCTTTTGTGGAAAAAAAAAGTGAAGGGTTTGGACGAAAGCTTGGGCTTTCCCCACTTCGGTCTATCTTTTTGCCTGACATTCAACCATCATTTATGAAAGGGGTTTATTAAAAACATTGTCCAATCGTGGTGTCCCCCCCAATTTTTGGTTTCATTAAAATTTGACCGGGTTTAAATGGGCCCTAAAAAAATTTGGGAAAAAGCAAGTCTTGGAGAAAGTCCCTTTTTAAATTTTTTTATATACCTTATACAGTCAAAAAAAACCCGTTTTTTCCTTTTACTGCCAGTGGGACCCAAACCCCCTTTTTTTAAAACCCCAACTTAAACTGTAAAAATTAAAACCAAGGTAATTATATTCTTTAAATTTTTCTAATTGTTCCCCATTGAGTTTTCCCTTTTCAAAAATTTTCCCCCGAAAACCCCCCCTTACGGAAAAACGAGACTTTTGTCTTATCAGTAATTTAATTTCAAAAATTTTCGTTTGGGAAAATGTTTTGAAAAGTTGATTTTTGGTTTTTTTAGGGCCTATAGCCGTGTTTTTGACAGCAAAAACAATGTCATCTGCGAAAAGAAGAAGAAATAGTTTTTAATAACCCTTGGGGAAAAATTTAAAACCCTTTTAATCCTTTTCACTAAAATGATACTGCTTTTCCCTTAAAAAATAAAGGAAAAAAAAATTGGGCTTAACATACAACCCTTTTTGACCCCTACAGGCACTCAAAATATCAGTGGGTTTCACCTTCAACACGTTTCACAAGAAAAAACAGATTTATTCATTTCGTCCCCAAACATTGTTTAAAATTTTCCCCGTAAATTTCCCTTCTGCCCTTTAAAAAACCAAGCAAACATTGGGGTTGAACAGAATCGAAGGGCCTTCCCCTAGGTCAAAAAAAACAAGCGTTTCAGTTTACCCCCCTTTTTTTTACAGACATTTTTTTTTCAGTAAATTTAGGTAAAAAAAAGGGGCCTTTCAGTGGAATATCCGTTTTCTGAAGCCCGCTTGCGATTTTGAAAGTTTACCCGGGTTTCCCTTTAACCCATTTAAAAACCTCTTTTCAAAACGGCGTTAACCCTTTTCCAACCAAACTAAGAAGAGACACACCCCTATATTATCTGGGACCGTTTTAACGCCTTTCTTTAAAAAGGGGAAAATATGAAATTTCTTAAAACCCTTTTTTCTGGTTTTAAATTTTTTCGAACAAAAAAATTTTAAAAACAAGTTAAAAAGGACAGCTACGAAAATCAGCAGACTTTAAAAATTTCCCGCCAAAAAAAGGTTTCTGGTCCCCAGGCTTTTTCCTCTTTTAATTTTCGAATACATCATTTAAAACCCCCTCTTCAGAAAAAAACCAGATTAAAATTCAGAACAATCTCTGTATGTCCTTGACTTTCGTTCCTTAGTTTTACCCCTTTTGACTTCGTTTCATTAAATAATTTCCCTTTAAAATGTTTAAACCATTGAACTGGTGTATTTCTTTACTTTTCCCTTTTTCCGTTTCCCTACAATTTTTTGGCTTTTTTCCAAAACTGTTTAAATGTCGTTGCCCATAAAGGCAAAATGCCTTGCTTTTTTTACGATTGTTTAAACCCCTCGCTTACCTTTTTAACCCACCCTTTTTCCCTTTTCGAGCGATAACATTTTGGGGACTCGTTTTTCAGCTTTTTTTTTTTGCCTAAAATTTTTACAATTGTCTAGCTTTAAAAAATTTTTCATCACCACGTCAGCAACAAACCCCAGCTCCCCTGGGTATAAACCTAGTGGGAGAAACCCGTTTTTTTCCCTGCATTCCTTGCAATCGGGAAGGGAAATTTTAAAAACTTTCTTTGCGCTTGGGTTTCCCGTCACGTGTAAAAGAGGGGGCCCAAAAGGGTCAAAACACTTTTTTTGAATTTTTGTCGGAGTAAAGACAGTTCCCCCCAAAAAAAACTTTCTTCTTTAGCATTATCCCCAAAAAAATTTTTCCACTTTTTTTTCTAAAGTTCCTTTTTTTTACGAAATTTGTTTTTGTGTACAAAGTGTCAAAAGCACAGGGAAAATGGGGCAAATCAATAAAAGCCAAAAAATTTCCCTTTAACGGCCCAAAGGGGAAAGGGCACACAAATCTTTAGACATAAAAAAACTTAAACAATTGTTTTCCACCGTATAATTTTCAAAAGTCCCGGGGACTGATCGAACTGAAAACCCCACAAGCCATTTTTGATAACACAATCAATTAAGAACATTAAAACAAGCAGATTTTTCCCAAAAAGATTTTCTCCTCTTTATCCGACTTTCTTTCAAACAAAATAATATCATCCTCTCTTTCATCTCCAAAATCCCAGACATCTTTCACCTGCACGCTCAAAGAAACAGCATTTTTACTACCGTCCCTGCATTCATGTCACCCATAATAATCAGTGAGAAATCTTGGAAAAGCTCGTGCAAATCAGCAACATACTGTTCTAAAATCTCTAAGCCATAGCCATGTTCTGCCACGTTCCAATATCTACTGTCATATGGGTGGATGTACACACATATTAGAAAAACATTTTTTGTACGTTAAACAATGACCGATCCAATTCCAAAATCACCATATTTACGTATCTCATATTTATCCTTTTCACTAAGTTTGACAAAACCTTCCGCACAAACACAAGTACTCCGCTGATTTCCTAGCACTTGATGATAATCTAACTGCTTTAGCCACATGTACATCAAAGTCACTAAAAGCACTGTATCTATAGTTTTCCGAATCAATAAATGTTTCGTTCAATGCAAAAATATCAAAATTTAACAATGTTTGAATCACATCTTTGATTTCATGTTTTTGTAGCCACCCATTGCAGTTCCAAGTGCAAATTCTTATTTCTTTGGGACTTTGGCCACCCCCCTATTTCAATGTACTTGTGTTCCTCCCTTTCCCCCCTCTTGAAGGACCACCCCCTCTTCCTCCTCTCTGCCCCCGCCCCGCCCCCTGGTTGTTTCCCGTTTTAACCCACTGCTGTGGTGTGTGTGACTGTGTGTTGTGTTCTGTACGCCCAAGCGACGAAGTGAAGCGCGTGTTATGTCGTTTGGTGACAGGGCTTTTTGCCTCCGAAACACTAGAAACCGTGCTGTTCCGTTTTGCTCGTGCTCCACGTTCACCGCTCTGTGCCGCATCTGGGCAGTTGGAGTACTACACACTCCTCGTCACACTCGCGTTCTTTTTGATTTGGATGCTTGCAAGGTTGGGTACTCCGACAGCGAGAGCAAGTTGAGATGTGAAGGAGAGTCGACAACCGAGTGTTGTCCACCCAGACCACGGGAACTCTGCAGTGGCCAGTCGTGCTTCACGTCGTTGGTTGCTTGCTGATCATGATCTTCGTGAGTCGTTAACTTAGAGTCTGACTTTTCTGTTGAATTAGGCCCCTGGGATCGATTCACATTTCCTGGTTGAGTTCCTCTGCTCCTGTTTCCAGATGGGTACTCCTGAAGGTTTTGATTTCTGTTTGCTCTAGGTCGAAAGTGAAGACTCTCTCGCTGGTATAAGCTTGTCAAAACGCAACCTGGGCTTCTCACCTGCCTTGAACAGTTCTTGGGCTTTTCTCTCTGAGTCCCTGACGCTTCTGTCGAACCAATACAGAAAAATCTTCTCTGACGAACACATCACCAAATTTCTCTGACTTTCTCAGGTTTGTGGGGCATTCCTCAGTATCAATGACTTTGCTTATATGAGAGAAAGTTAACCACAATTGCAGGTCAAGGTCGGCCGTGTCAACATGGCAACGTGTTTTGATTCTCTCCTATGAGGGTTGGCCGTTTAAGCCGATTTCTAGAAGACAAACTTCAAATATTGTTTAGACATTAATGCCAGCGAGTGGAGAACATCACCGGCAAGTGACAGGCAAGTTCCATGTCACCCTTATTGCCATATTATGCCGTAAATCCACTGTCGAAAGACCCCTGGGTGTGCTGTTCATGCTAAAGGGATGCGGTGGCTCAGCGGAAAGACACTTTGTGTGTTTGTTCATAGACTGTGCAGTGTTCTCAAACCAACTGCAACATACCAGCGTTCGGGTCCGGTGTACAAACCTACAAGGTTTGGAGTGCTCACTGCTGTGATGCTGGTCTTCATGTCGCCGTGCTTCTTACTGGCCTGCGGTGACATAGAGCC
>CM031624.1:45118194-45127180 GCA_018398815.1 Conus ventricosus | reverse complement strand
GCATCCAGGACCAACATTCCCTGCATCCTCAGGACGAGGTGAGAGTAATGATGACGATCTTTCCTTGTCAGACCAGGCGTCACAGAGGAGGAGAGAAGCAACGATCTGTACCAACAGCAAACACCTTGGATCTACAGAGCTTCCTGTCAGGGATGAAGGACATGCAGGCTTGCATGAGAAGAATTGAGAGAAGCAAGAAGCAAACTGATGACATGAGTAAAGCTATGAATGACATGAAGTCCTCTTTGTCAAAAAGGATCGCCAGCAAACACAAGCTTTCAACAGCTGCAAAAAAGACTCAGTGACCTAAGTACCAGTGTGACAAATTTTAAAGACAAAAAGACTGCCCTCCCGGCCCATTTAAATTTGTCACCGAAAAGTGGACTCTCTAGAAAATCACAGGCAGACGTAATAACGCTGTTTTTCCCCGGGCTGCAGAAATCCCAAATGCCCAACGAAAGCGGGGTTTGTTTGGGTGAGACCCCGGTCGGGTCAGTGATCAAGGGGGCCCGGGGGATCGGGAAGATTTCATAAAGGGAACGAGCGAAACAGACTCCAAAGGAGATGAAGAGAGAGAGAGGGGAAAGAGGAGGAAAGGAGAGGAGAAGGAAACTCAAAAACTCGAAATTTTTAAAAAAAAGGGTGAAAAGAAAAAGCGGGAAAAGTTTTTTTACACTTTTGGGCCCCAAAAAAACAAAATTTTAAAAGGGGGAAAAATTTAAATCTTTTTTGAAAAAATTAAAAACAGCAATAAGAAAAGCAAAACAAAAAAAAAACCAAATTTTTTTTTTATAAAGAAAATAGAAAGCAATCTCATTATAACAAAATTGCAAAACACCAAAAACCTCACACACGCACACACACACACAACACACACACACACAAAACACACACACAACACCCACACCCACACACATGAAAAACCTAAACAAAAGTAAACATCGCACAGGCATACATAAACTTTTCCTAATCAATCATGTCATTCATACCCCCACCCGGGACCACGAAGGTTTTTTGTTCAAAGGAATATAAAAGAGAGAGAGAGAAGAGAGAGGAGAAAAAAGGAGAGGGGGCCCAGAGAGAGAAGAGAGAGAGAGAGAGAGTAGGAGAGAAGAGAAAAGGGGAGAAAAAGAGAGAAGAAATACGAATACTTTAAAATTTTATTGGGGGTAAACAATAAGCTGACAAGCTTCTTTACCCCCTTGCCCTCCAAAAAACAAACAAACAGCCCAAAAAAAAAAACAACTTAAAACCCAAATTTTTTTATTACGGAAAAGGGCCATTGGACTTGGACGGGGAAAAAGGGTCCTTAAAAATCAAACCAGGGCCGGGTTTTTTTTAAAAGGGATTTTTTTCCAAAACATTTTGTGGAAAACCCTTTTTTGAAAAAAAATAAAAACTACAGCTTTTTCTTAAGATAAATCGGACAATTCTTTCCCAAAAGTCCCGAAAGAAAGGGGAGGTAAATAAGAAAATTTGCCCGGGGTCGGGGGTTTAAATGGGATTTTCCCTACGAAAAACTTTTCCCGTAAATTTTTTCAAAGAGAAAAAGGAGGGCTTTAAATTTTAATTTAAAATTTTTGGGGAAAAAAATTAGCTTTAATAAAGCGGCAAAAAAACCCCAAAGGAAAAAAAAACCCAAGAAATTAGAAAATCACGGGTAGGGGGACGATGTTTTGGAGCAGAAAAAAGTTTGAGAGAACCCTGAAAAGGCCCTTTAAGGAGTTTATACTTGCCAAATCCCACAAGTTGAAGCATAGCTATGCCGGTTGAATGTATGCAGGGAAAAATTTTTTCGATACCTCATCAAAAAAATGCTTTTTTCTTTTTAAAGCTGAAACACTTTTTGGACTGTTTTTTTACAAAAAAAAAGATTTTGGCCTAGCCCAAATTTTTTTATTACAAGTGAAAAACCCTAGAAATTTTTGGGGCGATTCGACTTCTTCCAATACTTTGCCCATAAATTTTAAGGGCTTGGGAAAAAGCGGTTTTAAAATGTTTTGTTTTTTTCTTCGGTGGTAACAAACATGAATTTTGGGATTTAAGGGGGTTGAAGAGCCATAGGGTTTTGCTTCTGTCCAGCTAACAATTTCAAAAAATCTTTCTGCTGTTTGTAGAAACCCTAATTCCGGACTTTTTACTTTATTAAAAAGGGGTAGTTTTCATCAGCAAACATTTCCCTGGGAACGACGTTACATGAAGGGGTAAATTTTTTAACATAAATAGAAAACAAAATAAAACCCAAAAAAATAGCCCTTGAGGAAAAACCATATTTCACCGTCATAAGAGTGCCCAAAAAGGGGAAATTGTAAAAAAACTGCTTTTTTTTTAAATTATTCAAAAAAGATAAAGGAGTTTTACTGAGTCAATTTAATTCCAAAAAAAATTTACATTTTTTAGATAAAAGATAAAGATCAATTTTATAAAAATGCTTTTGAAAAAATAAACCAAAGACACCCGCAAAAAATAAATAAATTTTTTATTTCCCATATGCCATTTTTTAATTAAGTTATGACTTTGGTGTGGCGGGAAAAAATGGCTCTAAATCCCTCGGATTGGGGGAAATAGATCATTTTTTGGTAAAATTTTGGGGCCTGAAAAATTACATTTAAGGGTTTTTTTCCAAAAAGGTTTTTTGGACAGAGCAGATAAATAAAAAGGGTCTAAATTTGGGAAATTGGGCCCCCAAACGATAAACCGCCTTATGAACCCGGCAGAAACTTTGGCATCCAAAAACACTTGGGATAACAACAATTTTCAAGACAGAGATTGAAAACATATGGAAAGTGTGTTCCGAAAATGGGTGCAGATATTTTTCAAAAATTTTGCGGGCAAGCCCATCCAAACCTCGTAAACGAGACGTTTTAAAGATATAGTTTTTTGAAAATTTCCCGTGAAACCACAAAAAATTTGGGAACTGAATTTTGTAAAATTTTATTTTTGAATCCCAAAAATGTGTTAACAACAACAGATCGTTTGCCTTGAGTTGTCTTCGTAACAACTCTTTGGGAAATTTTGTAAAAATGTTTGTTCACTTTTCGGCAAGAGTTTATCACTAAAAGGGGGCTTTAAAAATTTTTTTTTTTTTCCCGATATTTTTGGTTTTTATAGTTTTCCCAAAATTGATTTCGTATCACTTTTAGTTTTAATCAAACTTTAAAATCCCTTTTTCCAAGCGGGGCGTTTCATTGGGGTTTTTACTTTGTTTGGGTTGTTTCTTGTTTTTAAATCGCCCTTTGCCAGTGTCTTGCAAAAGTTTCTCACAAGCTGGTTTTCGACAAAAAATTTTTTGCATTAAACCAAAGGTTTGTTTTTCAATGTATTTACCCGTTTGGTTTTAGGGGGGCATGTTTTATAAAAAAAGGGCCCATAAAAATTTGTATACCAAATTGAAAAATGCTTTACCCGGGGTTTTTTATTGGGAAAACCCTCTTAAATTTACCAGCTTAAGTCAACAAAACTTTTTCCTCATAAAGTTTCTATAGGAGCGAAACGAAAAAATTTTTATGACCACTTTCGGGGAATTTTTTATGCCTTTTTGACCATTTAAGAAATACGGGGAAAAAGGCGCTTGGGCCAAGGCCGGAACAGCCCCTTTCTATTGGTTACGGGGGCAATGACGTAAATGGGGTCTATTTTTGTTTCAGACGGGGGTTTTTTTCCCCTGGTAGGGGTTTTATTAATTGCTTCGGGTTAAATAATCCATAAAAAACTTTTCCTTTTTCCCGTGGGTTTCCCAGTAAGTAAAAAATTAAAATCGCCTAGCAGGACAATTTCCCGTAGAATAATTTCAAAAAAATTCTTAAAAGGAGTTGGGAACGCGGGTGACCACTAAAACCCCCCTTTTTTGGGTTTCTGTAATGAACCGGCAAAAAGGGTTTGGGTCCCTTTTGGGCGAATTTCAATCCAAAACTTTCAATTTGAACCCCTTAAAAAATTTTTAAAGACCCAAAATAATTTCCCAGATTGATGAACATACTTACCAAACCAAGTTTTCGAATTTCCGGCAGCATCTCTTGGGATTAAAATTGTAACCGGGAAACGACAGTAAAACTGTCAGATATTACTTTAAACTTATCGGGGATTCAGAAAACCCAAAAACATGAAAACAATAAATTAAATTTAAACCCAAAAAAAGGAAAATCTGATTTTTTTGTTTATCAAAGGGCAAGCAAAAAGATACCCAAATTTCTTAAATCCGGGTTTATTTTGGGCCTTTTTTGGGGGGCATAAAATTTTGTCCAAAAATTAACAGCAGGACAATAGCAATTAAAAAATAAACGAGTGGGAACAAAAGACCAAAAACCCAGCGCACTAAAATCCCATAGAAAAAAAATATGAACTTAACTACGAAGAAAAAAATCTAAAGTTAAAAAATCAATATAATAAAAATTTTTAAAAATTAAAGAAAGTTTTTCACACCAAAAAGGGCCCACACAATTTAAAAAGGAGAAGCACCACGATCCAAAAAATCACTTTGGGCCCCCACCCGGGGAAAACGGGAAACCGTTCTTTACAAACAACTTCAAACCCTCCCTACAACTTGAGTCCCTTTAACGTTGGGAGACTACAAACCCAATAAAAAAAAACCATAAAGAACAAAGGTCATACGAACATAAAAAAAAAATTTTTAAATTTCACAAAAATTACCAGAAAATTTCCATTAGGGGTAGACCCAAAAGAAAATTAGGTTTGATAATGGGGGTTTTTTGCCAACCGGGCTGGCATAGATCGCGAAGACCAGCGGGAGGCCATAAAGGGTGCCATGTTTAAAGGGTTCATATGGTTTTGGGGTTTTCCTGGGGGGGTGACCATTTCGGGTGTCATATTATACACCCTGTTTTGTGGAAAAGGGGTTTTTAGAACCACCCAAACCCTTTTTAATACTGTTTTGGCAAGGGGTCTCCTCCGGCAAAAAGGGGCAAAAAATGGGTATGGATTTGGGGTTTCTGGGATACCCGGAAGTGGGGAAAGCTAAAAAAAATTTTGTCGGGGGGAAGGAGTGGGGGGAATGGGGGAATACTGAAGAAGCATTTTTTAAAAAAATTAAAAGGTCTTTTATCTTTACACGGATTAACAAAGGGGGGAAAAGTCATTTAAATCATTGTCTTTTTCCCCAAACCCAAAAAAGGGGAAACCTGATCAGGGGGATACCCAAAGCCCCCCCTGTTTTGGGGTTTGGCCCCGCCACAGTTAACCTGGCCTTTAAAGGAGGAAAAAACTGGGGAAAGGGGGAAAAGGGGAAAGCAATGGGGGAATTTCGCTAAATTCACCAAAGGGGAAAAGGGGTAAAGGGGTACGGGGAATTGCGTAAAATGGGACTCTCCCCCTACTGTGGAAAAAGGGAAGAAACTGAGGGACTTTGGAAAAGGGGCCCGAAAAAAGAAGACGGGGGCCAGGGAAAGGGAGTCTTGGACCCAGGTTGCAAATCGGGGAAAACTTTTTTGAAATTACTGCCAACCCTGAAAGGCCTCTCCCCAAAAAGGATGTGTAACATCTCTAACAAAGCGAGACGGGGTGCACCCCCGTGGGGTGACAAAGGCCGGGGGTGTAAATTTAAGTCTACTTTCAACTGGTACGGGCTGAAAAAAGGGTTCCCCTATTAGAGGGTAAAAGCTTTTTTGTTTAAGTTCTCCACCACGAGCGGGGGACAGGGGAACTAAAGGAAAAAAGCTGAGGGGAAACAGGCCCTGGCATAACCCAAAACATTCCCCCACCAGACCCGGGGTTTGGGAAACATTGACACCTACGTGTATAATAACAGTTTGTATCTTTTCTTTTTTTTCCTAAGCCATTTAACCATTAAAAATGATGTCGACGCATTTAACCGGGAATGCATATTTTTAAAAAGAAGGGCATTATACTTGAACCTTGGGGATTTAAGTTCCAAAAGACCGAGTCAAAAAATGAGCAGTGATGAATGTGGATTTGGGGGGGTGAATTTTACTCCCAAAATCTCTTTCGGTTTTGGGGGTCTTTTTGGGGTGTGGGTTTTAAAGCGTTTGTAAGTCCCGGGGGCTGGGGGTTGTTTTTTGTAAACTCGTGCTTTGGGGGGGTGTTTTAAAAAATGCAGTGTTGTCAGGGCCCTGGCCCCCCTTTTTTTTTCTCATGGAACTGGATAAAGGGCAAAACGGGGGTTTTTGGGCCCGGCACGTCCCCTGTTGAAATTTTTTTGGGAAAGCTGAACCTGAATTTAGACTGACAATTTTTTTGCCGGGCACTCCTCAAATCGCCCTTTTTCTGGGGGTTTAGGTTTTGTGGGGTTTCTAAAAATCTTTAAAAAGCCAAAACGGGGGTGGGGAAACACCGCATCTTCAGAGGAGACAAAAGCACTCTGTTGTACGTCAACAGCAATTTTTCATTGACGGCCCGAACAGTAAGGGGCCATTGGGTGGGAAAAAACTGATCCAAAAGGGCGGTTTTTTTAACACTTGGGAAGTGGGACTGGAGTTCCCAACCGTGTTTTTAAGGGGGTGGTTTTTTTTGACCAAAGTAACAATGGGTTTGTCCATTTTAAAAGATAGAAGGGTGTTAAAGGGCCCTCTATATGTGACGCAAACATTCTGTTTGTGGGCATAAAAAATTTAAGCTCCCTCTTCGAGCAACTTTTAAAAAACTTTCCCGTTTGGGCCCCCAGCCAAAAGGGGTCTTTTAGTTTTGGGAATTTACCAAATATCAAGGGCGTTTTTCCCTAGAAACAATTTTTCACTGAACCCACCTTCAACATTTCTGAAAGACACAGGTTCGTTCTACATTGGGGCCTTTTACGTTTTGGGAAGTTTCCCGGGGAAGATTTTACCCCATCTGTCTTCGGGAAAATCTTTTCTGAGCGTTTTTGGAACAAAAACAAACAACTAATTAAAGTATGTTGTTTTCCTTTGTAATGTCATCAATTTTCATCACCCTAAATTGAGTCGCTTAACTCAAAAAAATGGCGTGTAGCGAAAAAGAAAACACACAGAAACCAGCAAAAAACTTTTTTTTTAACAGGGGGGAAGGGCAGGCATGTGTGGGGGGGGGAAGAACGCATCCCCGGGCAAAACCCCAGGTGAAAAAAAGCAAATGCTGTCCCTCAAAGGGGGAAAAAATGTTAAGGGAATAAAGTTCCCCGCACTTTTTTTTAATGAATGTGAATCATCCCTTATTACAGTATTTGGGGAAAAAGTGTCCCTTTTAAGATCTCACATTCCCCGTGTCCCCCTTTTTTTGCAGTTGCTCCCTGACACAATAAGGGTTTCCCGTCATTTTCCCCGGAAAATATAATTTCAAAAAGAAAAAACGTTTGGACACACCGCAGAAATACGTAAGACCGACTTTTGGGGAGGCTGAAGGGCCAGGGTTTATTGAACCACATCGGGAAAAGGAAAAAATTTTCCATCACAGTCGTAGTCATTCTTTTTTAAACACAACATGTCATTGGTAATTGAAGCATTTCCGTAAAAAATTTGGCAATTCCTCCAAACAAGCAGTTCATTTTCCCGAGCAAGGGAAAAATTTTTTTTTAATGAAACCCTTTGTAGTTTTTAAATTGTTTCCCCCCCCAACTTTGGAAAAGAGGGAAAAAGAGAAGAGAGAGAGAGAAAAGAGGGGAGAGAGAGAGAGAGAGAGAGAGAAAAAGAGAAGAGATCGCCAGTAGATACAGAAAAGAGAGATATGATGTCCCCATATAGATAAAGGGAAGAGACGGGGAAGGGGAAAATCACCAGTAATAAAGAAGAGAGAAGAGAAGAGAGAGAAGGGAAGGAGAAAAAGAGAGAGAGAAAGAGAGAGAGAGAGAGAGAGAGAAGAGAAAAGAGAGAGAGAGAAGAGAGAGACAGGACGTCGCTAGGGAAAAACGAAGGAGGGAGAGAGGGTGTCGCTAATAGTTCAGAAGAAGGGGGAGTGGGCCCCTAATAGATCAAAAAAGGGGGAGTTGGGCCCCCTAAAGATGTAAAAGGGGAAGGGGGAGGTCCCCTAATAGATTTAAAAGAAGGGGGTGTCCCCTAATAGATGTAAAAGAAGGGGGAGTGTCCCCCTAATAGATGTAAAAGAAAAGGGGGAGTGCGCTAATAGATGTAAAAGAAGGGGGAGTGGGCCTAATAGATGCAAAAGAAGGGGAGTGTCCTAATAATGCAAAAGAAAGGGGGAGGGTTTGCTAATTGATGTAAAAGAAAGGGAAAAATGTTGCTATTTAAAGCAAAAGAAGGGGGAGTGTTGCTATAGAAACAAAAGAAAAGGGGGGGTGTTTGCTAATAGAATCAAAAGAAGGGAGAGTTTTCGCTAATAAATGCAAAAGAAGGGGGAGTGCTGCAAATAGATGCAAAAGAAGGGAGAGTGTTGCTAGTAGATGCAAAAGAAGGGAGAGTGTTGCTAGTAGATGCAAAAGAAGGGAGAGTGTTGCTAGTAGATCAAAAGAAGGAGAGTGTTGCTAATAGATCAAAAGAAGAGGAGTGTTGCTAATAGATGCAAAAGAAGGGGGAGTGCTGCTAATAGATGCAAAAGAAGGGAGAGTATTGCTAATAGCTGCAAAAGAAGGGAGAGTGTGCTAATAGCTGCAAAAGAAGGGAGAGTGTCGCTAATAGATGCAAAAGAAGGGAGAGTGCTGCTATAGAATGCAAAAGAAGGGAGAGTGTTGCTAGTAAATGCAAAAGAAGGGAGAGTGTTGCTAGTAGATGCAAAAGAAGGGAGAGTGTTGCTAGTAGATGCAAAAGAAGGGAGAGTGTTGCTAGTAGATGCAAAAGAAGGGAGAGTGTTGCTAGTAGATGCAAAAGAAGGGAGAGTGTTGCTAGTAGATGCAAAAGAAGGGAGAGTGTTGCTAGTAGATGCAAAAGAAGGGAGAAATGAGTGTCGCCAATAGATACAGGAATAGAGAAAGCTGAGTGTCGCCAGTAGATTCAAAGAAGAGAGAGAGAGAGAGAGAGAGAAAGAGGGGGGGGGGGGAGGGGGGAGAGAGAGGGGGGGATGCTGTCAGTAGATACAAGAGAAGATCGAGATAAGTGTCCCCAAC
>CM031624.1:45070694-45113194 GCA_018398815.1 Conus ventricosus | reverse complement strand
TCCACTCTTTTTAATGGTTTGCTGCCATCTCCGAGTGGAATACAAGCACCAAAAAAAAACAAAAAAACTTGACATTCCTCATATACCACCTTCACTCTACTGATCTTGCTCCATGCTTTTTACGTCTAAGTGACTAAATCCAAACACTTGGCCGCATCGGTTGGAAGTCCATGCCTGGAGCATATGTATGTGTCGGAAAATTTGAGCATCTGCAGCTATATGTTACGAAAAAGTAGTCAGAAACAAAATTTATTAATTTTTTTGAAAATGAATAAACAAAATGAAAACATTGCTTTGTCTGTTATGTGCTTAAGTCGGAAAAAATTGATCTCTATGCCTGTCACAGTGCGTCAACTGTCATGCCAATACTGGAATAACTATGCCTGCCACAGTGTGTCAACTGTCATACCAATACTGTAATACCCTCCTGACATCTCTTCTCACAGGTCAACAGTCAGTGTAACTAAATTTGCAATTCAGGGTGCTTGTGTGCGTGTATGATCCTTACAACTCTTACATGTTTTAACAATGAAACAAAGAAAAGAAAGAGACTTGTGGGCTATATAACCAGTTGGAAATACACGAGTTTTGCTTGCTGGCTGCTAGTGTTGTTGTTGATGTCCAGGTTTATGAACTTTGCTTTCAATGTGTGCATCACTGTGTTGTTCAGCAACGCTAGTGGAGGTTCGTATTAATAGAATTAATGTTTGGTACCCCTTCAAAACTATTTTTCTTGACTTAAAATATCTTGGCGGCGATTGATTTGAAACCTCTATTTCTTGACTTACAAATTTATTAGTATTGTGTGCATTGAACAGCTTGGGCGAGAATCGCACCTGGCATAGGCCCACAATCGGCCGACACAATGACAGTGGGCATTAGGAAGGGAGAGAATTCCAGCCAGCTGCAAATGCTGGCTGAGAGGTCGCTTCAATGTTTATGCTTTTTACTCTTCATGCTGTCACATCATCTGCACACTTGACAGACGACTGAATTTAGATGTCTTCCATTCCCATCGTGAGCGAGCGCTGGGTCATCTGTAGGTGCGATAAAACTCAGCGTTCAGAGCCAGACGACCACGAACGATCAACAGGCATTGCAGTGCAAAGTGGCATCATGCAGGGGAGCATACTTTGACCAAGGCTTTTTTTTTCGTTTTTTTCTTTTTTTTTCATCACAATTTGCGTTTATGATATGCTAGATAAAATACAATGTCTATACAGCATTTCCTTATAAGAGAACATCAAACTAAAGGTCATTTCAGAAATTAAAACGTAATATCAAACAGAATGTGATTTATTAATTGACCTGAGAAGTGGTTTGTGTAATCAAATCAAATTAATACTATTCTAGCAAGCGTTCTGTATTCTGCTTTGGTGTGTGTGTGTGTGTGTGTGTGTGTGTGTGTGTGTGTGTTCTTCTTGTGATGTTGTCGTTGTCGTCATCGCCGTTAAGCTTGTTTGTGTGGAGTATTGTGCACAAAGTTGCTCTGCGCCTTGTTGTCACGTGTTATTTGTACCCTGGTTTGTTTTAGCAATTCTTTTGTTGTTCACTCTATTCACAGCCTACATATATAGGTCTTTCATTTTTTTCCCAGTTTACAAAGTATTTCAGTTTCTTCATAGCTTGCACATACAGGTGTTTCAGTCTCTTCAAAACTTTACCTGCACAATTGTTTTGGGCTCTTCACAGTTTTACATATGCAGGTTTTCCACTTTTCTTCATAGGTACTCCTTCATACAGGTGTTTCACATTCATCACAACTTTACATTGATAGGTGTTTCGCTCCCTTCACTGTTATTATTATATACATGTCATTTCGGTGTGAGCTCAGTTTTTTATTTTCAGGTGATTCAATCTCTTCACAGCTTACACGTACAGAATGTTTCATTCCTTCCACAGTTTACAATTGAAGAGGTTTTAGTCTGTTCAGAGTTTACATAGTCAAGACTCCCGGTCTCTTCAGCGTTTACATACACGAATATTATAGTCAATCACAAATTACATATACAGGTGGTTGAGTCTTTTCCCATCTGACATGTTTTTGATCCTTCACAGCTTACATTTACACACACGCACACACACACACACACACACACACACACACACACACACACACACACACACACACACACACACACACTACATACAATGCATACATACAATTATATATAGATATGTATGTATGTGTGTGTGTGTGTGTGTGTGTGTGTGTGTGTGTGTGTGTGTGTGTGTGTGTGTGTGTGTGTGTGGTGCGTGCGTGCGTGCGTGCGCGCACGCATGTTTGTGTGGAATATTGTGCACAAAGGTGCTCTGCACAATGTTTCATTCCTTTCACAGTTTACAAATGCAGATGTTTCAATCTGTTCAGTTTACACAATCAGGGCTCCCAGTCTCTTCACAGTTTACATATGCATGTGTTTCACTCTCTTGCTGAAGAGAGTCAAACGATGAGCATTGTGTAGGAACGTGCAGCAGTCTGGCTATCACCCCGAGTGACAAGATGTTTGCGACAACACGCGCTGTATGTACATAACATGGGCCCACCGGGTAGGTTCTATTGTTTGCAGAAACTCCGAAACACTGATTACTCCCAGAGTTTTGCAGTGTGACGGTAAATGTTTCATTCGATCTGTTGTAACTTTTTTTTTGTTTCGTATGAAGGTATAAAAGCGTTGTTGTGAAAAAAAATATAAGCCACATAGGATAATGGTTGTGTACACACAGAGTTATGAGAGTAATTCCACAGAACTGTACAAAATGAGAGTGTAACAGAGAACTACACTTATAAAAAAATGTCTGTCATCCGCTTGTAAAATTTAGTGAACCCTCACCTAGAAAATGGGGGGGGGGGGGGGGGCAGGGGGGGGGGGATATCAATATATTAAGGTTCAGAACGCGCCAAACCGTAAAGCAGTTCAGATCCCAAATTAATTCAGCTTTTATGCAAGTAGAGCGAATCCTACCTTACACGGGCACAACAGTCTACCGTTTCGCCCCGCTCCCTTGCAAGCTCCCTCTCAGTCAAACTGACTTTGGGTAAAATACTAATTTCTGTGTGTGTGTGTGTGTGTGTGTGTGTGTGTGTGTGTGTGTGTGGGTGTGTGTGTGTGTGTACGCGCGCGCATATGCACAAATAGATAGATATAGATAGATAGATAGATAGATAGATAGATAGAAGATAAGAGAAGAGAGAGAGAGAGAGAGAGAGAGAGAGAGAGAGAGAGGAGAGAGAGAGAGAGAGAGAGAGAGACTGACACTGACACTTCTTTTTATTGTCCAATTGTACAGCCCTTTCAGACAAGGGGTGAAAATCATATATGACTAAATGTTTTGTCATAAATGATCTCAAATCTTTATCAAAAGACTATACACACACACACGCATGAAAGAAAATATGCACACCCATGCACATGCATTCACACGCGCGCGCTCGCGCACCTCACATACACGCGCGCACGCAGAGAGAAAGAGAGGGGAAGAGAGAAAGAGAGAAGGAGAGAGAGAGAGAGAGAGAGAGAGAGAGAGAGAGAGAGAGAGACTTCAGACTTCAGACTTCAGATGGTTTATTGTTCAGACGTTGTGTCCATACAATCGAGTGAGTTATTATGACTATCATTGTGGAGCTTTTCTGTTACGCCGTTACACACATGATACTTTAGAACTCTCCTCTCTCTCTCTCCTCTCTCTCTCTCTCTCTCTCTCTTCTCTCTCTCTCTCTCTCTTCTCCTCTCAGGTAAACAGAAATGGAACACGTGAGTGCGCAAGCGCTCACACAAAAATAAACGCACGCGAGCAAGCACACAGGTACACAATCAAAAAATTTACGCAAGTGAACGGGAGATGATGCATGAAAGAATAGTAGGCCAGCAGCCCGTAAGCAATACGTGACAACAAATCAAACAATGAATTTATCCACAGTCGCACGTGAAAAGACGGTGATCCAACATGTTACTGCGGAGTTTGAAGGCATAAAAATGAACTTAGCCAGATTCACTGTTGATGTTGGAACAGTGGTATTGAGAATGGTTAATTTCTGTGTTCTGTAGAACAACAAATTGAAACCTGACAGATATTTATTACGTAGGTCGTCATAAATCGGGCAGTAGAACAAAAATGGGTTTCATCTTCTTGAGAGGCTAGACAAAAAGGCATTGTAACACGTCGACATATTCTGGTTTGTATCTATATCTGTTACACTTCAGATCCGTTATTCCCAAGCGAAATTTAGTGAACATGTTTCTAACGTAATGTGAATTAATAACATCGAAATATTGTTCACGCTCCAGTAAGCTTTTAAAACTACAGTAAAGTTCGTAACGGTTGCTGTCAGAGAGTTTTGACGACCAATTTTGTTTAGCACAATCAATCAGTCATTGTTTAAATTCCTTCAGGAAACTTTCTCTGTTTCCGACACCCTGTGAACACCATACATGTCCAAAACCATTTACACACAACATTCTTCTGACTTTAGTGGCCCACGTTTCCTTTCCTCTATCGTCCATTTCTTTAAGCATTTGGTAAGCCATGTTAGAAAATCTGTTTTCAGGTAATGCACAAAGTCTAAGCCAATAAGAAATACACCGTACGGAAGCTTGAACAAAGAGAGGAAAACGACCAAGTTCACCATACACCATTAGATTTGGTGTACGGAGAGCTACATTCAGCAACCGTTTACATGCAAATAAATGTACTTTTCTATCTCTTCTATTTCATCAGCACCCCAAATTTCTGACGCGTACAACAGTATTGGTACAATCTGGCATCAAAGAGCTGAAAGAAAATTTTTGGGTCAGTACAACTGATTCTCCACATGGTTCAAAATATCTCTACAACACATTTCTTTGCTTTTGTAATGATGTCTTCGACAGACAATTTGCGGCTCAGGCGAGTAGTAAAGTTGAGGCCGAGGTATTTGTAAACGTTTACTACTTCAACGTCTTGGGTTCCATAATTCCATTTTTCATGTTTTGATAAGTAGCCCCCATTTCTGAACACCATTATTTTTGTTTTACTGAGGTTCACTTCAGTCCAAGTTCTGCCGATATTACAAATAAGTTGTTTAACTGAGTTTGAAGACCACACGGGCTGGACGAAAACAAAGCAATATCATCAGCAAACATTAGCAAAAATAACTCAGTAGTATCAGGTCTAAGCTGGAAGCCATGTTTACCGTTATTGATGATATAAGCAGCTAATTCGTTAATAATAAAAGAAAATAAAATTGGAGAAGCCAAACAGCCCTGCTTAAGTCCTTGAAGGCATTCAAAATAGTCGGTATAAACCAGATCATCTCTTACGCAAAATTTCACAGAGCTGTACATTGATTGGAGCGCTGAAAGCATTTTACCACCGATTCCGATCTTTAGTAAAATATTCCACAGTACATGTCTCTTGACCGTGTCGAACGCTTTCTGAAAATCGACAAAGGCTACATAAATCTTTCTGTTCAGAGCGAGATATTTCTGAACTAAGGCATTTAATGTGAAAATATGATCGATTGTTGAATAATCTTTGCGGAAACCAGCCTGTGTTTCAGATATAATATTGTATGTATTCGACCATTCTGACAACCTCTTATTTAATATATAAGTATACAGTTTGCTGAGGCAAGACAAAAGAGCAATACCACGATAGTTATCGGGATTATTAATGTCTCCTTTTTTATGGAGTGGAAATATGATTGCTTTAGACCATTCACTGGGATACGTACCCCTGGAAACAAAGCATTAAAATACTTTGTCAAAAAGGGACAATCGCATCCTGTGAGACTTTTAAAACTTCATTTATTAACCCATCAGGTCCAGCTGCTTTTCCTGATTTTGAATGTTTTATAGCTTCTTTAACCTCTAATTCTGATATATCAATATTTAGGCAATCAAACAAGTTGTCAGGTTCGTTACCCTCTGGCTCAAAAATACCGTGAACTTGTTCAGCATTGTCATTTAAGAGTTAGAAAAGTGACGAAACCAGTCTTTTTTTGGTATGTTATTTTTAGTCTGGTTTTACGTTTCCATTTCTTTATTTCTTTCCAGAATGCCTGCGAATTATGACGATTGTTGACAAGTCTATCTACAGTTTCCTTTTTGAATTCTTTTCCTTAATTCTAAGAGTAGTTTTATACTTTTTCCTTTCCTGTACGTACGATGATCTGTTTTCTAGTTTCTTGTTTCTATTAAAGATTCTTAACGCTTTTCTTGCGTTCTTCTTTAACAGGCGACAATCTTTGTCGAACCAAGGCTTACTTTGTTTAGAAGTGGGGACATCTTTGGGGTTATTGGGACAAATCCGCTTAGTCATACACATTGCTGCATCTTTAATAGCACACGTAAAAGTGTCCAAAGCATCATCAATTGATCGTTCGATCTGAGCAGTGGCTTCTGCTATATGGTCCGAAAATGCAGGAGAAAAACAGGATTCATTGAGTCTATGTACTTCATCAGGGTTCCATATTATCTTATCAACAGAACAAGGAGAGCTGTCACATAAGTTATCTGCATCATTTTCTGTAAGCAAACGATTTACTGTAAGCACAAGGGGCATATGTACTGATTCCACTCTCTCTTCTACAACAAAATTTGTACATAAAGAAGCAATGTCCGGAGAAGCAATAAAGTAATCATTTACACTTGCGCCACTTGGAGAAACAAACGTAAATTGCTTTGATGCATCAGGGTAACAGAAACCGTTTAAAATCAAAAGTTCATAGCAGGCACACAGATCTAGAAGATGTCTACCAAAGGCATTAAGAACCAAGTCTTCTGTCTGACGGTCATCAACAAATAATGCAGAGTTGTCATTCAATATGTTTTCCAGCTCAGTCTGGAATACATCAGAACTGGGTTGAAGGTTAGCTGTTCTGCTGTTAAAATCGCCGCACAGTAGAAAAAGGGCATCACCAAATTGTTCAAGCACATCTGCAAGGCACTGTTCTATTTCTAACAAGTGACATTTATGTTGCACATAATTATAGAACGGAGAATCGATGGGGGGTACATAGCAAGCTACAAGAAAAACGTCACTGACAGTTCCAAGGAGTGATTTATCTAATTTTAGAACAAGAACGTGGTCGTATGAAACCTCAACACGCGATACAAAATTTTCATATTCTTTGCGTATCAAAGTGATAATACCACCACTGCTCCTACCTCGACGAGAAAGTTTCACAGCAGGAGAGGAAAAACATGAAAAAGCTGACCAGCAATCTGGGGGGGAAAACGAACTGTTGAGAAAAGTTTCAAATAAACACACAAAGTCAAAGTTATTAACGTAATTTAAGAAATCCGGGTCGGAAGATTTGTTCCAAAAGCCATCAATATTCCAGGACAAGAAAGACAGTGAAGGGCTTACAGTACGTTGGACTGTATTCAAACCTGGGGCTTGGCCGGCACATCATGCCTGGTTCGGTTTTGCTGTAGCGTATCGTTGGGGAGCTGGGTGGGCGCCTTCGGTTTGGGGTCGGGGTGACGCGTGACGGTGGCTCGAGGACGGCCCACTAGTGGTCGCGCTGTTGCCACGGATAGGTGACCTGCTTCCGAGGTTAAGATTTCCGACTGACCCCCCTCTTGGATGACTGGAGTTTCCGTTGTGGTGGCGTGAGTTGTCGGTGCTGCCGTTGCCGGAACGTTGCTGCAGAGGGCCTGCGACCACCAGCTTGTTGCCCTTGTAATAAGCATGTAGTCCTTTCTCGCGATGCTTTCTGATCTGCTCCGACTGTCTCGTTGTCAAGTCGCCTGCAACCTGAATTCCCTTTTGTTTTAGCACCATACGTCCCTTCGTCAAGACGTCCATCTTGTCTTGCCAACGCAAGAATTTGACAATCACTGGGCGGGGTTTGGGGTTAGGAGTACGGTTGGCAGCCATTGACGCAAAGTTAGGTTTTTGACCCACTCTGTGAGCGCGCACAATGTCATCCACCGACCATGCTTTTCCTGGCACAGTATCCTTCAAAGATTCTACCACTTTGCTGGCACATGACTCAAAAGTTTCACCAGGGTTTCAACGAAGCCGAAAAAACGAAGGTTGTCCCGGCGCGAAAAGGCTTCCAACTTATCCAGTTCTTCATCGTACCGTTTCCGCAGGTCCGTCAGATCTTCTTGCAGATCTTCGACAGACTCCGCCGTATCCTCCTGTTTCTCAGCCAGCTGCTCACAGGTTTTCTCCAGACTGGTGGTGCGGTCCTTCAAGTCTGCAATGTCACAGGCAATGGCTTGCACCGACGACAACACAGAGTTCATGTCAGCACGCAGAGCGCCAAGCTGTGACGACAATTTTCGTTGATAGCCTGTGTCTGATGGTCGAGGATACGCTGGATGTCGGTCAGAGTGAGGGCGAGGGTGATGTATCCTCCCGATCAGATACACCGGTAACAGCAACTTCTTCAGATTCAGAGGACGGGACGCCATGGTAGTGGTAGCTGTGTGCCACCGCTCAGTTGGAATCGAGAGAGAGAGAGAGAGAGAGAGAGAGAGAGAGAGAGAGAGAGAGAGAGAGAGAGGGAAAGGATGAGAGAGAAAGAAGAGAGAGAGACAGAGAGAGACAGAGACAGAAACAGAGATGTAGGCGCGAACGCGCGTATACAGATGGTGGATCATCTTGTAATTTGCTCACTTTGTTCAATTTAACTCATTGCAGACGTAACTTTCTGTCACAACCGAGACACGCTGAGACGCATTGTTTTCGGTATTTTTACAAAAAATATACAGACAGAACCAAACCGAATACAACAATAAATATTATGTTTTTGAAAACTTCAAATCATGTTCTTTTAGAAAAAATATACTACAGTCCTGTGTTCAGTACACACTTCACTCGCCACTGGTTTGAAAAGTGTAGGCAAACAGCTATCAGCAAAACTTTTTTCTCCACGTAAGTATGGATGAAAAATCAATATTGATCATAACTGTAGTCAACACAATGTGTAGCAAACACATAAAACAATGTATCTTCCACACACACAGCTGTGTGCATGGTCTAAACCTCAAACAGAGAGCTGCTGTCACATATTTGAAGAAAAAATGCAAAAATTTCATCATCATTTGGTATGTGCAACTCACCATCGTCACTCATATCCTCTCTGTCCGATTCGGCAAGTTCGGAAAACAGTTTGGAAAAGTTCCACAAGTTCGGAAAACAGTTCCAGTTCTTCCTTTGATCGTTCTTCCATTATTCTTTCAATTACTTCTTGAAATACGATGTTTCTGTTCGCTACGACTCGCTGACGCGTCGGTGCCGACAACATGATGAACACGGGCAGCCAGAGTTATCTCCAGCTATCCCATAATATGAGCGAAAAAGTAGAATCAAACGCGAGATAATATACCAAGTTACCACCTAGAGGAGATCCTCAGCTTTCTGTAGATACCACGATTGTCTCCCTTAGACCGCACAGCTGCATGCGAAAATTCGAGTAGATCGTCGATCACCTGGCCGGCGACGTGTCTGTGCGAAGCACTCAACCCGTCGTCGGCCAGGTGATCGACGAGGCGGCAATGATTAACACTTTCCTAATCTTCATTGCCTCTGCTAAAAATCTAGCCAGGGATCTCGTCACATTTTCATTGTTATTTGAAAGAATATATGTTACCGATCTCTGATCAGGATTTCCTGTAAAGGAATTTAGAATATCACAGCTTTTGCGTTTTTCATTATAAGCAGAGCAATTGAAAGTAAATGAATTTCATCTTCTGTTCCATTTCCACACGATGGGCAAACGTTGATTTTATCTTCTTCAGTTTGAAACCATTGTTTTGAATTTTTATAGGCCGCTATCTCTTAGTCTGGAATCTGCCATTTATCCAATACAAATGATATATATTTTTCTGCTTGAAAAACATTTTTGAAAGAATAAAACCACCTATATTTATCATTAGCTTCCAATTCTGAATGCCAATGCTGTTTAAGCAGGAGATAAGTCTATCTTTGAATTCACTAATAAAACCATACTCACAACCTGCACCTTGGCTTAGCCATACAATACCAAATCCATTTTCGCATAAAATTCTCTTAACATTTGATGCCCAGTTTAAGTGGCCAGATTAAATGTTGTATAACAAGCATTTCATATGACTGTCTGCAAATTCTCGACATTGGTAAGTTAGTAAGTTTAAGCCAATATTTAATACCCTTTACAGACATTCGAATACAGAGGGGATATCTTCCGGTTTCGCCATAAACTGAATGTTTAGACGTGTGGAGGGAAGACCTAAAACTCTTTTTATTGCAAAGGTATGCACTTTTTCAACCTTTTTCCTATCTTCCTCCAGTCCCCACACTTCAGCTGTGTAGGTTAAAATGGGCTCTATTTGTGTGTCAAATAGTTTCCAAAACAGATCTACATCCCCAGTGTCCAATTTTCTCATAGATCTCAATATGTCCATTTACCCCTTTCCTCCCTTTTCTACAGATGTCTAATAAACTGCTCCCAAATACCTAATTTTGTGGTAAAAACCATTCCCAAATATTTGTAGGAATTTGTAACCATCACGTCTTTACCTCCATAAAACCATCTCCCTGGCAGCCAAATGACCTCCCTATCTAAACACCATTACGTTTGTCTTTTTAAGATTAATACTCAGATGTAATCTATCTGTTTCTCTTTTAAGCTGCCAAGCTGGTTCTGAAGACCTATTATTATATTCGACAACAGTATGACATCGTCTGCAAACAAAAGAAGAAAGATTTCGACTGCCCCAGGAATCAATTGTATTCCATGCTTTCCAGTAACAGACAATTTTTACAGCTAATTCATTAATGAAAAAGGAAAACAATATGGGGCTCAGTAGGCAACCTTGTCTCACTCCCCTAGGACAATTGAAATAATCAGAATAACAAGATTTGTCACGAACACAAGCCAACACAGAATCATAAATACTTCTTAAGGCCCTATACATTTTGCCATTCACACCATTCCTCCTCAAAACTGCCCATAGTGAATTCCTGTTCACAGAGTCAAAAGTTTTTTTTTAAATCAATAAATGTAACATATAGTTTAGAATTCTTTTGTAAAGACTTTTGTATGATAGCATAGAGGGTGAAAATATCGTCAATTGTACTATACCCTGCTCGGAAACCTGCCTGCTCTTCAAGAATTTTTTTCTTCTTCTTTTGCCCACATGGATAGCCTTTTCGTTAAAATGTGTGTATAAACTTTACTTACAACACTTGTTAAGGCTATGCCACGATACTTATCTGGCTGATAACGTCCCCTTTCTTATATATTGGTACGATAATGGATCGTGACCATTGTTTAGAGAAAATTCCATGATCAAACAATTTGTTGAAAAAGACAACCAGAAAATTGATAACAACATTTGCGTGTTTCAACAGTTTCACCTATAATTTTGTCAGGGCCTGCGCTTTTCCCAGACTTGAGATGACCAATACTGGCAAGGACCTCTTGTCTGGAAATCGCTTCATTAAATGATGCATCAGAAACACCCAATGTTTGTTCATCACTATTGACTTCGCATTTCTCAGGATGTGGCGTTATATCCAATTCATTAAATAGTGAGAAGAAATGTTCGTACCACTGATCTATAGGTATGGAATTGTAGATCACTGATTATATGTTCACGGACCTGACTGTCTGCCAGAATAGTTTAAAATTATGTACTGACTGCTTAAATTTAATCAGCCTTGCTTGATCATACTCTGTTTTCGTTTGGATTAACAAATAATTATATTCCTTTCTTTCCTTAACGTACGCCTCTCTTTTTTGTTGACGTGCATTCTTTGCTCGCTTGAATTTCCTTTGTAACCCCCTAACTGCTTTCTTTTTACGGTGACATTCAGCATCAAACCAGTCACTCTTTGTCTTCTTATTTTCTGTTGTTCTCATCATACACGCAGTTGCGCTGCATAACGACTTTATAACTATTTCTAGAGAAGCATTGATATCTGTATCAAGAACTAAACAAGTGTTACCTAAATTTTGTTTTGAAATCAGCAGATTTTTGCTCTTTTTGATAAATGTATAAATACTCCTCTGACCATACATAGTGATTCTCATTACTGGTTTAAACTGTACGTAACGAAGAATTCTGCTTCACATATTTCCAGATAAACTCTACGGGCAGGCCAGGATGGATTCGATCACCAACACATAAATCACAACTGCAGGGCAGACAACGAGAGAGAGGAGAGAGAGGAGAGAGAGAGAGAGAGAGAGAGAGAGAGAGAGGAGAGAGAGAGAGGGAGAGAGAGAGAGAGAGGAATGTATGTATGGTGGTGTGTGTGTGGTGTGTGTGTGTGTGTGTGGGGGTTGTGTGTGTGTGTGTGTGTGTGTGTGTGTTGTCATTTAAACCTTGAGTTAATCTGAAAATAAATTGGTTTCAGTCAGTGTGTGTGATGTATGTATGTATGTATGTATTATGTATGTAATATGTGTTGTGTGTGTGTGCGTACGTGCGTGGCGGGGTGCTGCGGTGCGTGCGTGCGTGCGCGCGCGTGTGTCTGTGTTGTGTGTGTGTGTGTGGGGGTGGGTGGGTGGGTGGGTGGGTGGGTGTTACCAAGTACATACGACCCCGTGAACATCTATACTTAATCTGAAGCAATAAATCAAACATTTGATGGAGAAGCTGTCTCTATCTGTCTCTCTGTCTCTATCTTTTCCCCTCTCTCCCCCTCTCTCTCTCCTCTCTCTCCTCTCTCTCTCTCCTTCTTCTTTACCCCACCCCCCCCCCACACACACACACACAAAACACACACACACACACGCGCCACACACAACACACACACACACACACACACACACACACAACACACACACACACACACACACACACACACACACACACAACACACACATGTACGTACACGAAAAACGCATTTACTAAAAAGAGAGAGAGAGAGAGAAGAGAGAGAGAGAGAGAGAGAGAGAGAGAGAGAGAGAGAGAGAGAGAGTGAGGAGAGAGAGAGATACATGTGCGTAAAAGTCCACACACCCACACACACACACACACACACACACAACACCACACACACACACACACACACACACACCAACACAAATTTTTGCCTTTGTAATGTCACGATCAATAAGAAACCACAAATAAATAAACGAGGCCCGTTAGGTAGCAAGAGACACTATAATCACACACAGGTTGATGGCTTGTGCCAAAGCAGTATCCATCAATAGATCAGGTGTAAACTACAACACCCCGCAACAACTGTGTGAGACCTTCAACCATGTTCGTTTTTTCCGACCTCGTTTTGTCCTCCTGATTTGTCCTGCACAACGTAATAAAAGGCTACAAAATTGGGAAATTATTACTTTCCCCGCAAATAGAACAAAAAGGTTTGGGTTGAGTAAATATATTAAAAACCTCACCAAGTTTTGTTTAGGGAAAAAATTAGTAACTTTCAAACCATAGGGAAAGGAAAATTTTCATCTTGCATAAAATTTATCATGCACTTTTTTATTTTAAACATTCCCTTTAAAGGGAACTGGGAAAAAATCGTTAACCCGGGGGCAATGTCAAAAGTCCTGACCCCAAATATATTCTTTCTTATATACTTCCCCTTTTTTTTGTTTCCCCGTTGTCAAAACAAAGCGGGGAATGAAACACTAAACCAGGGACCCCACACCCAGACACACAAAACCATTTTTTCACCACCCACTTCACAAACCCAAAAGCACGAAGACCCGGACGCACACCGGCAAATCAGTCATTTGGGGACATAAGTCCTCAATCGAACCCCAAAAAATTTTCCCGGGTGTCATCAATCCTTGCTGACTGAAGGCTGCTGGTATCTTCGCCCCTGAGTTTCGTGAATGCCCTGCATTTTTGTTGAAACCCGTGCATTTCATGGGAGCGGCCCGGGGGTTCCAAATGAGATTCACTCGGGAATTGTGGAAACACTTCCCACCCTTTTCCCCACTCAAGTTGGGTCCTTTTTTAAGAACACCCCCGACTTCTAAATTCCGTTTTTAAAAACCCCCGCAGTGCGTTTTCCCAAATTTCCAAGATTAAGAATGTCGTACACAAGTAAGAGAAAGGAGGGAACCCGCAAATTATTCCCAACATGGATTAATCGTTTCAGCAACTAATTGTTTCAGAAAAAAGAAATTTGATCAAACGGCAAAATCCACAAACCGGTCTGGTCTCTCCCCTTTGGGGGTCACCTGGTGCTTGTGCCCTTGTGCGGCGGCATTTTGGGGGGGTTTCCACTTGGCTGTTACGTGGAGTTTGGGGGGCCGGGTTAAATAAGCGCGTTTGTTCATCACAAAGGACGGTTAAAAAATTAAAAAACATTTTAAAAAAAGTGCCAGCCCGCCTTTAAATTTTCCAGCGAGTGGTGGAGGCACGGGTTTTTCCCTGAAGTACACAAAACGCGTTCTTTGATACTTGCTTTTAAAACAGGCAAGATTATACTTTTAGACATGATACACACTACCTCATTTTAGCATTCTCCTTTATTCACTTACCATTTGTGTCCTTGTTCCATGTGTGTACGTAAGCATTATTTATGCGACTGTAGACTGACACACATAAACACACGCACGCGCGCGCGCACACACACACACACACACACACACACACACACACACACACACACACGCACGCACGCACGCACGCACGCACCACACACACACACAGGCAATCGTGGAGAAAGAACGTCACACACATAGGCAATCGAGGAGAAAGAACGTCATTGCCATGGTGTTGTAGTGAGCATCAATGCCTGTAGCTGTGGGCTGGAAGGCTGTGGGTCTGATTTCTTCACGGCCATTTTCTCTCTGCAATGCCTTGCTACTTTTTGTGTAGAAACCAGCCGCAGTGGCGAAATGGTTAACGTTGCCGTCTCCCGGCTGGGATTCCCATCAGAGCCATATACATCTGGGATATTTCTGCCCCGACTGGGTCCCACCCAGAGTTGAGTTCGCCACAGGCTCAGATGGGAGGACTAGAAGCACACCACGGATGCGTCTCTGAAAGCGTTGCTCGAATTTCCTGACCAACACTGCATGTGTCAGTATTTCTCAGGCCTGATTGACACCGGGATATATAATGAGTACAGAGTACAGAGCTGTCATGCAGTCTGACACCAGAGCAAACATAAACTTAACATGACTTAAACCAGCTCCTTGACTAAGCAATTATTGTCGTCAGTAGTCCTGCATATATTGGATCAGAACAGGCACCACCAAATACCACAGAAGTGACTGGGCGGCAGTGCAGTGTCTCCTCTGGTGGGTTGCGACTTGATGACTTGACATTGTCTGCTCCTAATGGATTGCTGGTGCCCGCGCTGCGGCGGGATGTGCCAGTCTGTGGTTGTGGACGGGGGTTGGGGTGGGGTTCGGGTTGAAATAAGCGACGTGGGTGCAATGCAGCAGAGGTGGCACCGAAGATTAAAAGATTTAAAGAAACGGATTTTAAAAAAAAAGATATGTCGCAGTCAACAGCATTGGCAATTCCATGCGGACTGTCGTTGGACAGACAAAGTATAGCCCTCAGGAGGGTGACGGTCACCCATGCTGGCTCTCTGATTAAGTAATAAGTGGTTACGGGCTTAGCAGGCAGTATCCTGTGTGTATTGGATCAGAACAGACACTATTCAGCACCAAGAAAAAGTGTCATGGCTGCAATGCAGTGTTTCCTCTTGCCTCCTGATGACGTGGTATTTACTGCTCCATGTAGTTTTCTGGTGTCATAGTTGCAGCGAGACAGTTCAGGGTGTGGCTGTGGAAGCAGGACAGAATGAGCAGCGTTACTGTGCATTACTGAAGTGGTATGGGAAATGAAACAGAACACAATGAAGAACCATCACACACGTTGCCATGAAAGCCTAGTAAGCAGAAAACAAGAACTTTCCAAGCCTGTCAAAACATTGAATGAAATACTGACAAGATACGGCATGGAATCAGCACTGAGGGGACCCAAGGTGTTTTGTTGTTTGTTTGTTTTGTTTTTGTTCTTGTTTTAGCTTAATGACCAGGCCATCTAGAATCACGTGGTGTTAGTGAGTGTTGGCTTTGCGTGCCTCCAACTTGTCAGTTGGAGATTGCATGCCCACCTATGTCAGATGCTTCAAGAAAATCAGTCAACAGTATAAATCACACGGTTTGTGCTTTCAGGTTTGCCTACAGGCTTACAATATGCATTTGTGTTTCCATCTTGTCAGTTGAAGATTGCATGCCCACCTATGTCGGATGCTTCAAGAAAATCAGTCAACAGTATCAGTCACACGGTTTGTGCTTTCAGGTTTGCCTACAGGATTACAATAGGCATTTGTGTTTCCATCTTGTCAGTTGAAGATTGCATGCCCACCTATGTCAGATGCTTCAAGAAAATCAGTCAACAGTATCAGTCACACGGTTTGTGCTTTCAAGTTTGCCTACAGGCTTACAATATGCATTTGTGTTTCCATCTTGTCAGTTGAAGATTGCATGCCCACCTATGTCGGATGCTTCAAGAAAATCAGTCAACAGTATCAGTCACACGGTTTGTGCTTTCAGGTTTGCCTACAGGCTTACAATATGCATTTGTGTGTTTTTCAAGTGACGACTGGACAGTGATGAGAATTTGTTGTTTTCGGTGTCATTGAACGAGTTGGGAAAGGAATGTCAGCTGATGCAAGTTGATAGCTGCATGCATGAATGAGCTGCAATTTGTGGCAACTAAATAAGCTGGGAAATCATGAGACAATCTAATCATTCCGATAGAAGCTTTTTGTTACTGCATCAGATAGCAACCACGTGAATTAGCATTATATTTACAGTATCTCTTAATAAGACGATGTATGTATAATCTGCTCGTCTTATTTTCAGACATGCATGAATACTGGGAAGGCAATTCATCTTTGATTATAGATCTTATCATCATTTCAGATACCTATCGTGTCGTGCCAGAATTAGTCACACGCATCATGTCTTTGTCAGTTATACATCATCCATGACAAGTCGACAAAGGGACGTGCAATTCATGTGCCCTGTCATGAGAAGTAGCCAAAAAGTGTATTACGAGTAGTTCATGGGCATTAGAAAAACTGCTGGCAACCTCAATCAAATGGCGTGGCGTGAAAGGGAGATCCACATGCCTCAATTTGTTATAACACCCCCCCCCCCCCCCCCATTATATTCGTGTACCTAGACTCCACATATCAGAAACTTTGATTACATTCACCGTTACTCTAAATGATTGGCCCATACACAACTAAATCAGAATCTTCATTCTAATCTTAAGGCAGTCATCTATTAACGGCATGATAGGAACTCAAAAGAAAAAAACACACCCTAAAGCGCCTATTTTGTCGGGTAACCGAAGAGCTTCATGCTGACAGAATTACAGGACAAGAGATTTGTCTGCTGAGCAGTGCTATCACTGTGATGATAATATCCGGGAACTTCAACACATTAAACCAGGTAACATATAACACAACAACCACACATAGGCCATCTCTCTTGAAGTGTACGCATCTAATTCCCTTGAAAGAACTCACCCAACTGCCGTAAACAATTTCTTTTATTTTCTGTCTGAAGAAATAACAAATTGAAGAGATGAGTTGGACCTAGCACGCCGCACTTACTGAGAGGTGGGGTGGGGGAGACCCGGTTTTGAGTACTTGTGTACCAGCCATGTAGCTGTTCGTCCGCTTTTCTGGTTTCTGTAACTGACAATCTGGGTTCGTCGTTTCTCAAAATGGACGTACATCCCTGTTCTGGGAGGTGGAGAAAGTGCCAGGAGGGTATAAAAAGTGTTACGCTGTATGCTACAAAAAATCCTTCCAGATCAACGATATTAGCAGCCTCAAAGCAATATAAAACCAAACAACCAAACCAAAACCTGGCTGCCTTCCTCCTCCTAAAGCAGAGACTGTTGACACAGCACATAGGTACTGGAAAAATGAAGGCATGCAAACTGCAATATTAACAAAACCTAAAAATCATGTTATTTACCCCCCCCCCCCCCCTTCCCCATAATCCTTTCTGTCCCAATTAACAGACGTCACTCACTGCAACGCCTTAGGAGAAAAAAAAAAGCGTCAATGCGATTTTAAAACAGATTATAAGTATTTCAAAGCAAATTAAAAACAAAGAAAAAAAAAGAAGAAAAAAGAAGAGACAAACCTACACAACACTTCTGATGGACTAACTTAAATGAATACAAACGACAGAGTCTTCTGGCAAATACAGTCACAGACGCTGCTGAGAGTCATGTGGTGTGCTGAAAAAGTCTGTCCACATGTTTGTCGTGGTCTTTATAATCGTCACCTTGAAGCCATGTCCCTTTGACGTCAAGGACCAGCAGACACTCCTTGCCCTCTGGAAACAGATGAAAGCTGGGAGGACAAGGGATGGTACTATGTCCACAGAATTAAAAAGACAAAAAAGTCCTGTCCCACACAGTTTTGACTAGGGTAGGGCAAACAAAGACAGTAGAAAAACAACAATATCAACAACAACAACACACGTTCAATTTGGTTTTTTTGTGTGTTTTTTTTGCCACTTCAAATTACATAACATTGTTCGCCGTTTTTATCCACGTTTTTGGCTGTTCACAATAAAACGGAAGGAACAACACGTTGGCTCACAACGTCAAGTGAAATGGTATGCTTTTTCATCTTGCATTTTAGTCAAATAGTACGGAACTTTATAAGAAATGATCAGACTGAAAATCAAACTATAAATGATGTCAGTCACAGCTGAATGAAAGCATGGGAAATATTATAAGACCATGTTCTCGTATTTTTAAAAAAAAACTGAAACTCCTTGGATCGTGTATTTTTTAGACCGAGTAAGATAAGTCTAATTCGGGGAGCATGAACAACCAACCTATTCTCATAGCCACGCCAGATAACTCTTGTGTGATTTCGCGTTGAATCAGATAGAATGCCAGGGTTTTGTGTTTCTTTCTTCTTTCTTTCTTTCCTTCGCTCTTCCTTTTTTCTTTCTTTCTTTTTCCATTGTCTTTTTCAACGACAAGGAGCCTCCTGAAACTTTCCATGCCTACCTCGTGGGATTTTTCTGATTCAGTGAGCATGGAAAACCAACATGTTCCCACAACGTCCATTGGTAACACGCCAAGGACTGCGTTCAATTCAAAAAAATCCTTTGGTGCCAATTTCACAAAGTTCCCGTTTCCCATCGCCAGTCTTAAAATACACGATTCCTGGACAACTGCGACTATGCCTGTGAACACGACAAGGATGAATGACTTTCAACAAAATCGTGACGCGGAAAATGACACATGCACTGTTAGTGAACTTACAGATACCAACATGTGTGACACAGACACATCTCCATCAAAATACCCTTTAGATATCATGATCAGAAGTAAGACGTCCGAGAAATGCTACATCATTCTGAAAATTCCCAGAGAAAAACTTGTGAGGGTATCTTTGAAAGGCATCGTAGCTGCACGTGTCGCCATCTGGCAGTGTGAAAGGGGAAGATCTCTATATAAGTATCTCGCAGACTGGGACACGACATTCAGAAGACGTGCCGCTGTTGTAAGAAATGGCGATTCAGTAAAGCACTTTATGCTTAACATGACTTTCATTGGTTCTCTTTATTATATTGCTGTCTGTCATCTGGAAGTGCGCGCCATCCACAAGTCAAAAGCACCGATTTTGAGAGTGTTCACATTGTCACCATCACTTAGTAAGTAAAGCATATGACACACTAAAGAACATGTCATGATCTGCCACATAATTCTATATATAGATATTATGTCATGATCTGCCAAAGGACTATATGAGAGCATTATGTCATGACTTGCCACATGACACTGTGAGAAGGTTATGCCATGATCTGCCACACAGCATTATATAAATATTATGTCATGATCTGCCACATGACGCTGTGTGAAGATTATGTCATGACCTACCACAGACACTATACAAACGTTGTTATGATCCGCCACATGACGCTATATAAAAATTATGTCATGGTCTGGCACATAGCGCTATATAAAAATTACGTCATGTTCTGCCACATGACGGTATAATTATAAAGATTGCGTTATATTCTGTCACATGGCGCTGTACAAAATTTGTCATGATCTGCTACATGATACTATTGACCATGACAAGGATATGGGATGATATTCAAGAGTTCAGGGATCAGATGTTTGCTAGCAGTCCCAAACATGACGCTAAAAGTGCTCAACTGTGCCACCACACACAACACACACACACACACACACACACACACACACACACACACACACCGCGCGCGCCACACACACAAACACACACAAACGCACACACACACACACACAGAAAATCTCTCTATCTCTCTCTCTTTATCTCTCCACACCACACACAACACACACACACACACACACACACACACACACACACACACACACACACACACACACACACACTCGCTCTACTAACGATATTAAGAACTACAGGCCTATCGCATTAACATCCCATGTCTGTAAACTCTCAGAAAGAATAGTTCTAAATAGACTTGTACATTATTGCGAAAAATATGATGTAATTCCAATTAACCAAGCTGGCTTCCGAAAAGGAAGATCAACAACAGAAATCTTAGTAAAATTATCTACTAATATAAAAAAACAATTTGCCAGACGTAAATGTATATTAGCCACCTTTTTTGATATAAACAAAGCGTATGACCAAGTGTGGCATTTCCAGCTCTTGAACAAAATTAAAGACATTGGCCTGTCTGGAAACGTATATAACTATATTAAATGTTTTTTGCAAGACAGGTGATACAAACTAGAATAGGGAAAACTTATTCAACATCCAGAAACGTATCAATGGGAATCCCTCAAGGGTCAGTTCTAGCTCCCCTTCTCTTCACCATATTAATGTATGATTTGCCAAGTAAGATATCGAACAATGTTGTACTTGTCCAATATGCGGATGATATATGCATGTGGATGGAAGTAACTCTGAAAAAGAAAACACCCCAGCGTAGTATAAATTATATAAAAAAGATTTATCAACGCGAGCTTGACAAGATGGGTGAATATATGAAGCTAAATGGGCTAAGTCTATCTTATGAAAAAACAAACATCATTCTCTTTAACAATGGCTCAAATCCAGATAGAATGCCTGTCTTTACTTTGAGTAATACAACTATTAAATATGTAACACAGGTAAAATTTTTGGGAGTTCTTTTTACTTCAAAGTTAACATGGAACATACACATTGATAATTTACTAACTAAAGCAATGAAAACGTTAAATTTAATAAAAATAGTCTCTAAACAAAAATGGGGACAAAACACATGTACATTAGTAACACTGTGTAAATCTTTAATGCGATTAAAGTTAACATATGCACAAGAAGTTTTTTTCAGTGCTCCAAAATATATATTAAAAAAGCTTCAAAGCATTGAATGTAAGGCATTAAAATTAGCACTAGGTCTACCAACTCATGCATCATCATCACGAACATATTTTGAGACTCAAATGCTTCCATTAGAAGAGTATAGAAGACTAGCGTGTTGTAAATATGTAATTAAAAATTCAGCTATCAAAACATACATCAACTCTGACGTAAAGGTTAGGTCAGATATTGACTTTCCTAAAAGAGCTAAATCAATATCCTCTCAAGTTACACTAGCAACATTCACAACCAAAACTATAACCGACTCTGGCATTTCTACAGATCAAGATTCAGTATCTGTCAGACCATCATTTTTCCCAATACCAACATGGGAACTTTAAAAAGCTTATTTTGACCTTGACCACACAAATATAAAGAAAGACGAAAACATAAATATGCTAGCCAGTTATACTAAATGCCACATTGAAGAAAACTACACGAACCATTTAAAGGTATACACAGACGGTTCTTGTATAAGCAGTAAAACAGGGTGTGCCTTTTTAATTCCTGATTTGAAAATTGAGAAATCGTTCTATATTGGATTACACAAGTCCATATTTACAGCAGAACTAACAGCAATACTTATGGCCTTAAATTATTTGATCAACTTCCCTCAAACTGTATTTCAGATTCTTTTCTGTGTAGATTCTAAATCCGTTTTGCAGACATTACAAGCCTTACAACTGCACACCCGGCCAGAAATGATTATGGAAATCAGTTGTTTGATACACATGCTAATTGTAAGGGGTACCCAGATAACGTTTTGTTGGATACCCTCTCACTGTTCTTTATACTATAACGAAAAGGTAGACAGGGCAGCTAAACATGGCGCTAAGTGTGGTTCTCAGTCTGAATGCCTTCATTTTCCTCTTTCCTTGCACGAGCATTATGGCCTACTAAGGTCGCACATTTGGAATGTTTTCCAAAATGAAGTGAAACATCAAAACAACCAAGACCATTTCAATATTCAAAATATAAAAGATAACTTTATTACGACTGAAAAATTACTTTCCTTAATGTACAGATGGAAACTTGATGCTTTCAAAACAAAATATGTCAAAAATATAGTCTGCATTTGTGGATGCAAAATATCTCCTAATCATATTCTTTCATGTCAAAGCTTGAAGATATTCATTCCAGTTTTATCGCAGAATAACTCGCTCAGTATATTCGATTCACCAGCTTTGACCTTTGACTTTTTTGTAAGTCTAGAGAAAAGTCCAATTGGTCACTATTTATAATCTTTTTTTTTTAATGCGGAAGTGATTGAGGGGTAGAAGAGGTGAAGGGGTGAGGGGAGAGGAGGGGGGGGGGGTGTTATAATTTTGTTGATTTTTTGTTGTTGTTGTGTTATTATACTAGTATAGCTATATATTCTTCTTGCATTCAAATGCACATACATTTTCACGCCTAAGCATCCGTATGTATACACACATACATGAATATATAGAACTCCATACAGTTTAGACATGCACAAGTTTTACTCTTTTACTCATGCACTACTTTCTCTGGGTTTTTTTTTTTTTTTTTTTTTTTTTCGTCTAATATCACGATTAGTGGAAAGACGTTAAATGAATGACACACACACACACACTCGCTCTCTCTCATACACTCTCTCTCTCTCTCTCTCTCTCCTCTCTCTCTCTCTCTCCTCTCTCTCTCTTTCTCTCTCTCTCTCTCTCACGCACACACACGCACGCAGGCACACACCCACGCACGCACACACACACACACACACACACACACACACACACACACACACACACACACACACACGCACACGCACACACGCACACACTCACAGAGAGAGAGAGGGAGGAGAGAGAGAGAGAGAGAGAGAGAGAGAGAGAGAGAGAGAGAGAGAGAGAGAGAGAAGAGAGAGAGACAATGACAATGACAATGAATACAGTTTAGTGTCATCAGCAAAACATGCTATTTGACATGGGGAACACTGCTTGAACAAAATTAAGAAAAATCAAAATTAAAGAGAATCAGAAAGCAAATAGAAAGTAGTAAACACCATAAATAGCAAGCGACCAACAGGCCTAGTCAATCAGTTGAGAGGACAACAGGATTTAACAAGAAAGAACATTAATTCGACTTAAGTATTGAAAAGCTTCCTTTTTCGAAGAATATTTGCTTCTGCGATAAATTTAGCAATAGATTTTAAATTGTTTTCACTATCACTCTGTAACAGAGTGACTAAGTCACGTTTTTCTGCTAATACTGATTTAAAGACATCGCATTTTCCCCCGTACCTTTTCATACAGCTCACACTGAAAGAAAAAGTGAAATTCATCTTCTATTATTTTTTTTTTTTTACAAATTGGACAGATACAGTTACGTTCATTATTAAATACACCATACCATCTTTCTTAGCATATAGACCAAGGGTCCTTGTTCGAAAGCGTGCTAATGAATCCCTATGCCATTTTCGCGTTACAAACCGATAAATACTTTTCTGGCTGTAAGTCACTATTAAAGCGCAAGAACCAAGAGTATCTCTCACTTTTTCTAGTGCCAGATCTGTTGGTAGGAGGATATCAAACGCTCTTTAAATTCTAGAATAAAAAGCTTGTCGTTCTCAACACCCTGGTTATTCCATACAAAACCAAATCCAGTTTCGAAAAGGAGATTTTTTACTCCAGAAACCCAGTTTTTGTCTTCCATTTTCATGTTGTCTTAATAACATATAATATGCTTGTTTATTAATTCTGCTTTGTGGAAGTTTTACAAGACGTAGCCAATACTTGACACAATTAGTTTTGGAACGTATTTGCAAGGGTATCTACCCGTTTCTCCATATGCCATTTTATTAGAACTGTGTAAAGGGATGTTTAGAAAACGTTTAATCGCCAGTGTGTGCACCTTTTCCATAAGGTCATTTTCCAAAACCCCCCATATTTCTTCTCCATATGTTATCATAGGTTCCACTTGTGAATCAAAACGTTTCCAACATATAGTAGGTTCGATACAATTCCAACTTCCTTAGAGATCTTAAAATCTCAATAACTCCTTTCCTTCCTTTTCTATACATTTCCATCTATGCCTTACTCATACTTAGTTTAGTTGTGAAAATTAGACCTAAGTATTTGTATTGTTTGCAACTTTAACTTCTAAATCGCCATACCACCATTTTCATGCCTAGCCAAATACCCTCCCATTCTGAAAACCATTATCTTTGTCTTATCCATATTAACCGTTAATTTTAGTCTAGCTGCCTCTCCGTTTAGTGCATGTAATTGATTCTGCAGTCCAACTGGCGTATCTGAAACAAGAATCACATCATCTGCAAATAGCCCACAAATGTTTTCTTTCTTTATAGATGAATTGGCTCTAGATATTATTAGAAAGGGAAGGCACGGGATCCAGTTAATACCAGGTATGACAGAAGTTTTTCTGTTGCTATTTGCAGATGATGTGATTCTCTGCTGATTTTCTATTGGTTTCTCTTACCGTTTTCCAGAATAGCTTTGGATCTTTGCTAGATTGTTTCAGTTTTTCGTGTCTGATTTCATCATGCACCCTCTTTTTATCTCTTTTAAGATCTGTATTTTTCCTTTCTTTCACATATAATTCCTTCTGATGCTTTCTATATTCTTCAGATCTTGCTCTTTGAAAACTCTTCAGTAACCGTTCCACTATTGTTCTTTGTGCTTTAACATTCTTTATCAAACCACGCATTATCTTTTGTTTCCTACGACCCAATGTTCTGATGAAACAGCCACCAGCGGCGTACAATGCATTTGCGAATATTCTAATGAGCTATCTACATCGTACTTACTTCTGCATAGGCCTTATTAATAAGTGCTTTAAAGTTTTCAGAATTATTTCATTTTGAATGAATCTACAAAATTATCTGACCATATTATCTTTTCTTCTATTGTAATAATCGGTTTCTCTGGTTGTTCCATCACACATTTTGATCCAACCACGGTTGCTACAGTGGAGACTTGACCTATATATCTGTCCATGGTTCTAGTGTAATAGACTATTTTCTCATTTCGTACGACGTATTACCGAACGTCAAAAGTTTCTCTGTGTGTTGTAGAATTGAATCTGTGCACATGCCTATTAAGTTAGAACTTTCAGGCAGACAGTCCCCACCATCGCCCACTAACACTAATGATGGAATCACTGTCTGGAATAGAGACAAAATTGATGCTTTTGTTGCTAACAAGGCCACTCACTTGTTCTCGTGTAATGTTGAATATGCCACCAGTTTGATTGATATATGTATTAACAAAGCATTGTCTGAATTACACAGTGCTTGATGAATGCTAGTGCCTATATGCGTCAAACAAATCCTATGAAAGCCAGGGTAGTTACAGACTCTGGTTTTACAAGGAATGTCAGGATACCAAAGTCAAAGTTAGAAAAGCACTAGCTGCCAGTAATAAATCTGGACTTCCCCAGGATAGACTAATTTATTCTTCAATTAAGACGGAATTATGGCCAATTAAAATATTGTGAAAGCCACAATTTCAGAGTTGAGCGTATTAAACTCTCTGTTAAAGGCTGCTAACGATTCCCAAACCTTCTGGTCTGAGATCAACAAATACCGTAAACGGTCGCCGATGGTAAATGATATTTCACAGGTTGAATGGTTTAACCACTTCGATAACCTACTAAATACTGGAGTCGTTGCGACTGAGGAATGTTTGACATCTGAGGTTCCAGAAGCAGTTTCTGACCCAATCTTAGACGTGTTATTACTACTGAGGAGGTTAGAAAAGCAATTAAAAGTCTCAAGTGTGGGAAGGCAGCTGGTCCAGATGGCTCTATAGTGAAGATTATAAAAGCTGCAGAAGATGCAGTTGTTCCCTTTTTTGTCATTTTTCTCAATTTAATGTTCAGAGATGGTGTTTTTTTCCGGACGAATGGACAAAATCCATTATTGTCCCACTACATAAGAAAGGGGATATAAATAACACTAATAATTATCGAGGCATCTCTCCTATCAATAATCTATGTAAACTTTTCACCTATATTCTAAATAAGCGTCTGGTTACTTGGTTAGAAGTCAACTCGTTATTTCAGATGCTCAAGCAGGTTTTAGGAAATCTTTTCCACCATCGACCATAATTTCACGCTCTATGCGTGTATTGAGAAACATCTGTCACAAAACAAAAAATCTACGTTGCCTACATTGATTTCAGTAAGGCATTTGACACAGTTCAGCATGGATTATTGTTTAATATACTGTTTAGAAATGGTGTCCAAGGTAATATGTTGAACATTTTGAAGAGCACGTATTCCCAATTAAATCATGTGTCAGATCTGGTAACTCCTAAACTGACTATTTCCAGTGCTTTACAAGGTCTCAAACAGGTTGCTCCCTTAGCCCTACTCTGTTTTCTATTTTCCATCAATGAACTGCCCATGACATATTTTATAAAGGTAAACATGGCGTTCAGTTTTCTCCTAATGACATTGAACTTTTTATCCTGCTTTTCGCGGATGATATAGCCCTTATGTCATCTACGATAGCTGGTCTACAAAATCAAATCAATATTCTCTACAGTCGTGCACTGAATTTAAGTTTGAAGGTCAATCTAGATAAATGTAAGATTATGGTATTTCGTAAAGGCGGGTTTCTAGGTGTTAAGGAACAATGGTTTTTTGGCAGTGATAAACTAAATGTTGTCAATTCCAAAATGTGAACAAGAGAAAAAGTGGATAAGTCAACTGTTTTGCTTGGTTTTTCACAAAATCATGAGGCAGATGAGATTTTTTACTTCATTAATCCTGTTCGCCAAGTTCTTATATACTGTTGCAAAATGAAGAAAAGTCGGCCATCTCTTAATCCGTATCTAGTGCAACTCCATTATCGATACAAAATAGAGAAACACTTAGCTTATGTCAACATGGATTATGCCAATTTTCTTTCTAGTGGAAATACTATGAACCTCTTATCAATGAAAACAGTTGAATTCGGTGGAGAATGTTACATGTACTATGAACATCATTTGTATTATTCATACTTTTTCCGTTTGGAATTGCACTCTAAAAATGAAAGACTGTATGTATATCTTTTAGTTGTTGTTTATCTTAATGATGGGTGACATGAAAACTTCATCTTCTTCTAACCTATAGCCTATGCTGTGCATATTGACGTAAAGAAAGCCACATTTCTGTCGAAGTTGCGGTTGTCTTGGCGTTAGGTATAACATAGTAACATATGTTTCTTTTGTTTGGTTTGTCTGTTTTTTGTTTGTTGGTGTTTTTTTTTATATCACATGTGCATCTTCTCTTCTCTCTCTCTCTCTCTCTCTCTATCTTTCTCTCTCTCTCTCTCTCTCTCTCTCTCTCTCTCTCTCGTCTCTCTCTCTCTCTCTCTCCGTGGTGTTTGTGTTTGTGTGTGTGGTGGGTGGGTGTGCGTATGTGCATAATGCTTATTTTTTGTTTGACTTGAAACTGTTGGGTGTGCTTATTTACTTTTTCGTCTCTTTTCAAGGTATACGATTCAATGGCACATTGATTATGTAAGTGTTCATATGATCATGTATAGACTTAATGGTGGAGCCATTCCTTTTTGTTTCAGTTTCATGTCTTGTGTAATTAAAATTTATAAAAAAAAATGTTGTCATTCATATAAATATCTGGGAGTTACTTCTCAACTAACTTAGTTTTGATGTCGCTACTGGTTATGATCATGTCGCTAGTCCAGGAGAGCCACCTCGAGATCTTAAAACACTAAGAAAAGATGGCCTTCTCCAAACTTTTCTTTAAACTATTTGATGCTCAAGTTGTTCCTTCACTTCTGTACGGTTCAGAATTATGGGATATAAGCCGTACCAATCTATGAAAAGCTCCACCTACAAGCCTGCAAATTAATACTCAATGTACAACTTTCACGCCTAATGACATGGTTTACGGCGAATTGGGTCGTTACCCATTATATCAATTCTGCAGCTAGGTGCATCAACTTTTGGTTCGTCTCCTTAAACAGCCTCCTACTAGATACTCTAGAAAAGCATATAACATGCTTCATATGTTTACAGGAAAGAAATATAAGGGTTCAAAACGGTATCACATGTAAAGCATCTTCTGTGTTCAAATGGTTTTGGCTATGTTTGGATGTATGGTGAAGTCGGGAACAAGAAACCTTTTCTCAGGGTCTTTAAGGATCGCCTTATTAGTTGCTTCTGTCAGCGGTGGTACTCACATATGTCTGAAAGCAATCGTTTTGATCTTTATTATTCTTTCAAGAATATTTTTGAACGTGAAAAATATGTTGATTTCATTAACAATAGAATTTTTCAAACTGCCTTAGTACGTTTCAGGTTGGGAGTCCTCAACTATTCAAAGTCACTGTCTCCGCTTCTTGCCTACCGAACATCCTTTTGTCCTCTATGTTACGCAGACGTGAAGACGAATTCCACGTCCTATTTGAATGTACATATTATAATAGACCTTAGAATTAAATATTCCATCAATAGTCCAGGAAGTTATTTGTCAAAATATGAGTCAATGTGCAGGAATTCTTAATGGTAGTATTGATAGCCAACTTCGAATGTCTAAATTTCTTTTCCTAGCTTTAAAGCGAAGGGAAAATTCGATACAAAATGAGATAAACTATTTTCGTATACAGTTATGTGAGCAGGTTCGATTGGACAATGTATGTATAGATGTATATATTTGATAACATATATTTTTCACTGGTTTGTTTTCTTTGGTATTGTAACGGGTCACAGGCCTATACACAATTAAACCATTGTCAATTGTCAATTGTCACCACACATTTTTGATTGGGTAGCCATGTAAGCTCAACAGGCAAATGCCATGAAAACAAACAATATTAACAAACAAATCACAAAATGATGATAAGCCTTCCGAAGCAATAAAATAATCGATGACACTATCACCTTGGGGTGCCACAAAAGTGAATTTTCCGTCAAAGTCATTCTTACATGATCCATTCATAATTTCTAAAGAAAAAAGAAAACATAAGTGTAACAAAGACTTTCCAAAATTGTATAACGACACAATCTTTTGACCGACGTTCAGATGCATCATCACAATCACCATCATCAATCATCGTGATCATGAAAACCAAACAAATAATTTTCCATTCTTGACTGCTCACGCCCAGTTCTAGCATTCAAATCACCACAATCATCATATACACATTTTCTTTCTCCATCTCAGAATGTCCAAGTAAACTCTTCTTCTAACATCGCAATCCCATCCTTTAAGTTTGAGTTCATGTATGCAGGGAACCCTCGGGTGGAACATAACATGCTGTTAAAATCAAATCTTTATCAATGCCTAACAATTCTTTACTCATTTTAATCACAACAACATTAGAACAATCCACTCTTATCCTTTCTACATATTTTTCATACTTATTATTTATAAGTAATAACACTCCACCTGAATTTCGACCTTGATTTGACAGTTTTTTGGCTGGAGCACTATATTTTAGGAACTGAGGGAAGATATAACTAAAGTCAAAATTATCACTAACAAAGGTTTCCGTTAAACAAAACAACATCAAACTTATCTATATATTGTACAAATGACACATCATTCATTTTTTAGAACAAGTTTTCTACATTGTAGTTCATAATTATATTTCTTGTGCCTGTGGCCGCGCTCTGTCCTATTTCTGGATGGAGTCGGACCGTAGTCTGCGCTGGCTGTCACTGGCTGTGTTGACAACCGCCACCACCACTGAGAAAGGTCCGCATGTTTCCCTGTGTTTTTCCACCCTGACTCTCTTCGTTCAGTTACAGCTTCACGTGCCTGCCGGGTGTTACCCCCACCTCTCCCATTTCCACCCCCACCAGTAGCATTCCGAGGACCGACCCCACCTCCCCTGTTTTCCCACCCCCATTCACAACACGCTGTGTAGTGGACCCAGTCTGTCGTCCGTGTGTGTGTCGCCGACTGGTTGGCTGCCCACGTCACGTGCGGAATCCTCCTGACGACACAGCACGTCACCAAGGTGATCCCCAGTCCCTTGGTCAGGAAACCCCTCATCATCTCTCACACCGGCCGTGTCCCCTGACCCCGATGTTGTCGGCGCCGCCTCTGTCGCCGCTAGCTGCCGTCAGGGAGGAGTCCCTCACCGACTGCACTGCCACCGTGTCCATTCCCCGTGTCCCCGGGGCGTCGTCGTTTCCCGTCCAGCCGTCACCTCGGCGTAAGTGCGTGGGTCAGCTCGCCTGGGGCCAACCACCATCTTCCCCCGGACAAAGTAGGCTGCCTGCCCTTCCCGCTTTGCTCGTGCAACCGTGGCCGCTTGTCGTCGTGTCAGGTCATTGGCAACACGTATGCCGATGTTTTCAAGCCGACTTCGAAACGGTTTGTCTCTGATCACGAACATTTTGTCGTTCCAGTTTCGAAATTTCGCGATCATAACTCTTGGATTTCCGTTTCTTGCCCGCCCCACTCGTGTGTGCTCTGATCACGTCATCAGTAGTCCAGGTTGTATCGCCATCAGCCTCGTTCAAAGCATCAATGATAGCATTTGCACACTGTGTGTAGTCCTCATGGTCACTTTCGGGAATGCCAAAAAATCGAAGGTTGTCGCGTCGTGAAAACGATTCTAAACGATCGATCTCTTCATCCATTTCGTTCATTTGATTTTGCATGAGTTTTTATTGTTTCTGAAAACTGTTTTCTTTCTTGTCTTGCTGCTGCCATTTCTGTTGACACTGCAACGTAATTCATCTGTTAGTCTAACACTTTATTTGTCAAAAGGTGGTTTTCTTCTTCCAACCTGTCACATCGCGTTTTAATGTCCTCACATTTTTCATCCGCTGTCTCTAACATTTGTTTAATGTCTATGAAGTCACCATCGCTCTTGCTGCATGTTCTTCTATTTTCTGATTTAATGTTTCAAAAGCATTTAACACTTGGTCAATCTTGTTGGAAAGTATTATATCAGTTTTTTTTTCCAATTCTCCCTTTCCTAGAGTCAGGTCCAGGGTTAAGCTCTACATCTCCGCTCAGAAGAATTTTTTTGAGTGAGAGCCACAAGTTTGTAATAACACACACTGACATAACGATGTGTAGCAATAGCTGATAATGTGCACTGTTACTCGCCGAATGACCCTAACCGTGTCAGTGAAAAGGTAAGTCCTTGTTGAAGGTGTTCCATCTGTATAATGAGACACTACTGATGTGTTCACAATAGACAGTTTTCACATTCTCCACGACGCTGTAGCACATTGTCCCGTAAACAAGTACAAGAGCGAAATCATGGGGCTGTTGTACGCACTTTTCGGTGTTTCGGTTCGGAACGATGCAAAGAGACGTAACACACCCCACCTGCCCACTTGACCTGTCCTGCCCCACTTTGGGTGCAAATCATTTATTCACTCACAATAGCATAGCATGCACATCAATGCGCATTTGTTGACGTTGTGCCATGTGACAGCAACCAAAATGGCGCATTGGATGGCATGCTATCCCTACGTGAAGTAAATAAAAAATTTGCTCCCCAAGTGGGGGCAGGACAGGTCAAATGGGCAGGGAGGGGGTCTTACGTCTCTTTGCCGTTTTGCCGAAAACACCCGAAAAATGCGTACAAACAGCCCCATGAATTTTGCACTCTAAAGTCATTTTACCCATTGTCCCAAAAAGTAAAAACAAACAGTGCCAGGGGGAAGGAGGTCACTCAATTCCCCCAAAGTCCGGGTTTACCTCCTGTTTTTCAGACACACCGTTTCCTACAATTTTACTTTAAAACCCAAAATTACCAAATTTTCCCCCCCCCGGGGCTCAAGTCTACCATCCCCCTTTTTTTTCACCTTCACCACACCACTCTCACTCGAACTGTCACAACTTTTGGCTACCAACTGAATTCAAAACAGCTTAATTCAGGTAATTGCGGAGAGCTCTCTGACAAACACCTTGCCTCGTCGCCATCTTGCACGTGACCCCCAGAGAGAGAGAGAGAGAGAGAGAGAGAGTAATCTGATAACTATCAAACTTTGATGCTATAAGATTTAAACACGTTTCACTTTTAGGTTATTTTTGTCCTCAACAGCAGTGCAACATAAGTGAATTTATTGTGCCTGGTAGTCCATACTTTTATTTTGATTACACTGAAGTCAAATGACGAACAGGAATATGATTCTACTGTTTGAACGCAAGATTTATCGTTAACAATGCTAAGAGTTAGACCAGATACGAATGAAGACACAAAACAAGCTGCGAATTAATGCTTATCTGTAACACAGTCTCGAGAATGAGAGGGCAGACTGAGGAAATGTTTTTTTCAAAATCGCATTTATAGTCTAAACGCCCACACCTCCCCGAACTCCTCACCCGCCCACACACGCACACACCCACTACTTCTTTTCACCAGGACACTGTTTCCAGTGTTTCTCCGAGCATCACTTTCAATGAAATGTGTTGACAAACTAGTGAGGGCATGCTCTTACCGTCGACTTTTACACGAAACGTGTTCAACGTTAGAAAACAGGTTCATTGGGTTTCATTGGGTTTCTAATTATACAAGAAAAGCGAAGTTATTCTGCTTAAAATACAGCTTGTCTCTCTTGTCTGTTCAGGACGTGTGTCACCTTATGGTAACCTGAACTTTATACAAGGCGAGTTATGCATGACTGTGCACCTGCCACCTAGTCATTACATGTTTTTGAATTCATCTGGATTTGCAATCCACTTGCCAAAACTTTTTGTTGGTCACTGTGACACTGGTGTCCATCCAAATATACCTATACGATATATGGATTTTCCTTTCGTTCTACCAGATTGGTTATTCTATAAACTCTCTCTCTCAAGCACGGTGCTGGACAAACATCAAGACAGCGGCACGCCCGTGTCGTTTTCCACTGTCCAAGCAACAAGATTTAGAATTTACTACGTTATAATGAATCCCAAACCTTATTTAGTGAACGATCAGTGGAACTGCACTATGTCAGTATGGCCTGACCTGCATCGTCTGCTACCAGCCTGCGACAGGACAGCGCAGTGTGTGGACGAAGAGGACGAAGCTGACTGTGATTACTATTCACTGGAATGTGGAGCGGGCAAGGTACTCTCTCTCTCTTCTCTCTCTCCTCTCTCTCTCTCTCTCTCTCTCTCTCTCTCTTTCCTTCTTCTCCTCTCTATGTGTGTGTGTGTGTGGTGTGTGTGTGTGTGTGTGTGTGTGTGTGTGTGTGTGTGTGTGTGTGTGTAAGTGTGTGTGTGTGTGCACAAGCACACAGTGTGTGTGTGTGGTGCGTGTGTGCATGCGTGCGTGCGTGTGTGCATACGTACGTGTTGTGTGTGTGTGTGTGTGTGTGTGTGTGTGTGTGTGTGTGTGTGTGTGTGTGTGTGTGTTCACCCCCCTCCTCATGTCGTCATGGCTTTCTTTTTGATTACTAGCAACACAGATTCCTGTACTTCTTTTTCTTCTTCCTCGTTCGCCATCCCGTTAGATGAGCAGCCCGGTGTCCTCGATGAAGGCTGCCGTCCGTCGCAGCTCCTACAGGGTGCCGTACAGCTTGGCTTCCACTGCTGTCGGTGTTGGCCAGTACTTTCTTCTGGATGCTGCATACGTCGTACAGACTTGAAGGATGTGGTCAGTTGTCATTGGTCCCTCACCACAAGGCACTTCCACTCTATCCAATGCCAAATTTTGTGTGCATGTGTGGAGCAGGCGATTGTGTCCAGTCCTCAGGCGGAAGATCTTGACCTGTTCCCGTCGTCCCAGCAAATGGTATGTGTCTTCTGGGTTGTATTTGGGATGCAGGAGGCGCCATGTTATTCCTTGTTGTGCCTTGATGATTGTCCTAATTTAATCGTATGACACCAGGTTGTTGGCCTGCTCCTTCTGTGCACCGTCTTTTGCCAGAATGTCCGCTTTTTCATTGCCTCTGATGCCACAGTGTGCTGGTACCCATTGTATCACCACTTTCTCCACTCTGGCACTCAGGGCAACAAGGGCAAGGGTGGTTCTGTTCTTTGCAGCGGGAGTTCTTGAGGGCTTGGAGCACGGAGAGAGCGTCAGAGAAGACCACCACCTGCCCTGTTGTTCTTTTGGAGTTCTGCAAGACTGTTGTGGCTGCCTCACAGAGGGCTTTCTCGCTCAGCTCGGAAGTTGGTGGAGTATTTTCCTGTTGGAATTGCAATTTCTTCATCTCCGTCTTTGTATCAGAGGAAGATTCCAGCTCTACCATCCCTCGCTGCCTCTGTGGCGGAGCCATCTGTGAAGACATGGGTCCAGTCTTCCTGGGGATACTGGTTGCAGATGTACTCTATGGCCAGAGCCTTCCTTTGGGTGTCTGATTGTATTCCTCTCTTCTCCACTCCGGGAATGCTGGTGACGACTGTTGGGAACACCTGCCTCTTCCAAGATGGGTGGGTGACATTTGCCGGGATAGGCTTTGCTTCATGTTCCATCAAGACTGGGGTTTGTCTTTCAAGGCGTCTTGACTGGTGGATGAAGCTGCCTCTTTTCAACCGGCTCTTGGTGGGTCTGCTCATTCTGTTGTTCATTGGATGGTTTTCAAGGCGTTTGAATTTTGCTGCTTGGATGAGGATCTTTGTGTCCCTTCTGTCCTCCAATGACTGTAGCCCAGTGATCTCTTCCATCTTCAGGATTGGGATGGATCTTATGGCGCCAATTATGACACGCTGAGCTTGGTTCTGTATATTATTGAGATGATCGAGGTTAGACTTTGCAGCTGATGCCCATGCTGACGTCCCGTACTCAACTACAGGTCGGACTCTCCCTGTATAGAGTCTCTTCAGGATAGTTCGTCAGCCCCCCAGTCCGTCCCCTCAAGTTTCCTCATGATCGCCAGTCTCAACTTGGCCTTGCTACAGCATCTGGTGATCTGCTGTTTCCAAGTGAGCCTGTGGTCAAAGGTCACTCCCAGGTAGGTAGGTGTGGGTTCTTCTGCAAGCCTTTGGTTGTTCAGTGTCAGCTTCGCCTCTTGCTTCTTGCTGGATAGGCTGAAGACTGTGTAGGTTGTTTTGCTTGAGTTGACAGAGACAAGCCATTCCTTGGTCCAGTCGCTGATCTTGTTGAGCGCAGTCTGGAGGCGTACCTGTGCTGTGGTGGTGTACTCTTCAGAGCACCAAAGCACCAGATCATCTGCGTAGATCGCTCCTCTGACCCCTTTTGGCAGTTCTCTGACGATGTCATCTATGAAGATGAGGAACAGCGTTGGCGAAAGGACTCCTCCTTGTGGTACTCCCTGTCTCAGCACCTTCTTCTTGCTTTTCTGGCCCTGAATCTTGACTCGGGCTTGGCGCTTGTGTAGGTACTGGCTGATCCAAGTGTACATCCTCCCAGACACACCACATCGCCGTAGTTTGAGCCTAAGTCCGTCCTTTCAGACTTTGTCGAACGCCTTCTCCATGTCAATCCAGACAGCAAGCGTGTTCTTCTTTTCTTGGAAAGTGTCCTCAATGCTTTGTGTGATGAATGTGATCTGGTCTTCTGTTGATCTGTGTTGGCGAAATCCTGCCTGTTCAGGGCTCAGCAGCTGATGCTCCTCAAGGTGCCAGACAAGCCTTGTGTTGACAAGTCTCTCTATCAGCTTTCCTAAGCAGCTTGTAAGGCTGATGGGTCTGTAGCTGTCAGCCTTCGACTTGTCCTTTCCCTTTTTGTGAATGGGGATCATGTCTGCTTCCCTCCAACACTGTGGTACTGATCCTGTCTTCCAGTTGGAGTTTTTAGAAGGACTGCCTTGCTCTTCATCCAAGATGCAGAATCATTTCATTTGTGATTCCGTCTGGTCCAGGTGACTTCTTCAGATTGAGGCTCTGCAACGCTTCCTCCAGCTCTTTCTCTGTGAAAGCTGTGATCATGACTTCCTCTTGGGGCTCTTCCTCATGAAGTTCACCTTGGGCCCTGTGCACTGCAGCTCTATGTTCAGGAGGGACTTCCAGATTGCTGATGTTTTCATAGACGTCTATGAAGTGGTCTGCTGCTTTCTTTCCAGAGAGATAATTTCCATTCTCTTGTATTGTTATAGTGGTGTGACTTGTTGTTTCATTACAGAGGGTTCTAGCCAGTTTCCACAGCTTGCTGCCATCCCTGTCGAGATTTAGGCTTTCAGTTTTCTCTTGCCAGCTTTTTCTTGCAGCTTGTGCGCAGGACAGCTTGTATCTGGCAGTTACTTCCTTCAGCGCTATGTTATTCTCCAGTGATGGCTGCTTTTCTGCTCTGTCCCTGGCTTCCGTAACGGCATCTTCCAGATTTTGGAGTTCCTCCGTCCAGTAGGGCTTGTAGTCTTTACTTGCTCCACTTGGGATGGATTCTGTAGCAGCTTTCAAGACGGCCTTTGTGAAGTCTCGAACCATCTTGTTTGAGTCCTTCTGCCTGATGTTGATTGGCTTTGTGTATGTATCTGTGAGGGTATCGAAGAGAGTCCAGTCCACCTTTCTATAATTCCAGCGGGTAAAACATTTTGCTTGTGGACACTGTAAGTTGAGATTGATAGAGAGTTTGATGGGCTTGTGGTCACTTCCTCCAAGCTGGTTGAGGACTGTTCTTGTGGTCCTGACGAACAGGTCGTTGGTGGCGAATGCTAGATCTAGTGTTGATGTGGTCATCCAGCGTCTAGAGTAGAAGGTGGGTTCATCATCTTCTTGGTTGATGAGATGAAGATGTGTGTCAATCTCCCAATCCTCAACTTCTTCGCCTCACTTGTCCGTCTCCTCATAGCCCCATCTCTCTGAGTGACTGTTAAAATCAACCACCACCACGCAGTTGTTGTCTGGGATTTTCATGTATATGTGAGGGAAAGATCACGATCTTGAGGGCAATATGCATTGTAGATCCTGATGTTGCGTTCCTTAAGGACTATATCAACCCCTTGGATCTCTGCCTGTTGATTGGTGTTGATCTTGAGTTCTTGTGCGGCGATGGAATTCCGCACCAAGATAAGCACCCCTCGTTTGTTTCTTTCCTCACGGTCCAACTTGATGGTCTCGTAACCCCTTACTTGAAAGCGATGGTTTTCGGTGAAATGTGTCTCTTGGACACATGCGATATCGATATTTTCTTGATGCATCCTTTCTGCCAAGCCAAGTTTCTTTTCATGCACCCCTTCTGCATTCCACTGGAGAATGTTGAGCATTCTGGGTGGTACTGTTTGCTTGGCATCAGCAGGAGGATGAGGTCTCCTTCTTCGTCGCATTGGCATGCAGAATTTCTTTGTCTGACCACCGACCGCTTGGGGTGGGCCCCTTTGAGGCATAGGGCCCGGCTCCCGACCTCCCCGGCGGTCTCCGAAGGTCGGGCGCCACATCGAAATTCTGTGGACTGCATCATCATGGACGCGTGGATGCGTGGTATCGTGGTTTAAGTTGCGCCAGTGGCCCGATACCTCCGTCTTCAGCTGGAGTTTTCTTTCGGGGTGCCTCACCCTTAGCTCATGGCCCGTACGTCCTGCCCTGTGAGCACAGGGGGATTGTTTCTCTGAGGATCCTACCCCGGGGCTAGAGGTTATACCGCGCCTCTTGACCGCATGATGAGCCCGTCATAGAACACATGGGGTATTTCAGTGAGGACAACAGCGCCACCTGTTGACCCACCCCGTCCTGGTAGGAACATCGCCAGTTGGTCCGGGACTGCTTATTCGCAGCTAACCCCCATATCTGAGGGCCGTTCCCCTATCCGCCACCTGGGTACCCGCCGGGTTGGGGATGGTCGCCCCACTACTGAATTGGAAGCAGCCTGGTCCCGGAGATTCCTGTACAACATGGTCTATTATTTTCAGGTGCCTTGTGTTAATACCTGTGATTAGTCTACATCGTTGTTGCGTCGCTTTGAAACTAGTAGGTTCCAACAGTAGCTGAGACTAGCTGATCTACTTCCTAAAGAAAAAGTGGCCATGATGGACTATTTAAAGCAATATTCAGTGTTTTTGTGTGTTTTCATAGACCTGTTTTCGTGTATACAGGAAGATCTACTCGATTTTTGGAGATCTGTATTTTTGCTTATGGGGTGATGATTCCCTCCAACAGGTGACCAGGGTCAAGTGACAAGTCTGATGAGTTCTTCAGAGGACGACATTGTTATGACTTGCTGGTCCCACTGAGCTCACCTTTTAGGGAACAGTTAAAGTAACGAGATCACGTACTGGAGACTGATTACTAACCGTGCCCCCTTTCTCTTAAGCGCAGTTATATATCTGAACCTGGAAGAGTCTGGTGTGTGTTTCACTGCCCATCTGGAGAACAAAGGACAGAGACCCAGGTTTGTCATCATTGTTTTTTCTTGCATGTCCTGCATTAAGCTGCAAAGCCTTCAGGTTGTGGAGCAGTCGCCAGCACTTCACAGATAGTATTTTCCAACAGTAATGTTTGTTTTTATCTTTGTAGATTTGTAATCCTGGTTACTGTCCTCCATAGGCTGTTTCTCTTACATTTCCACATTTTGGTTTGTAGACAAATTTTGTTAGCATCTTACATAAAACGTGTCTTCCCCCCTTCGCAGGGTACGTTTGTCTGTTTTTGAGAAAGTTTAAATGTGCGCAGGAGGATCTAACGGATTTTCGAGGTACCTTTTTGCCTTTATATTAGTGTTATTCCTCAGTAGATGAACACGTTCATTGTCACTCTTACTGTGAGATGGTATTGGCAGCAGGTGTTGAAATGAGGTGAGAGATTACTCCTGAAGATCGTCGAGGAGTCAAATCAATGATGTGAGTTGTGGAGCCTACCCACTCATCATAAGAGCAGCAGTCCACTTGTATTGCAGGGCGACTGCTTCTGGCAGTACTACATTTTTTGCCTTTTTATAAAAAAAACAACAACAGAGCACTGCCCTCTTGTGGCTCACCTGAGAAAAGCCATATTCTTGAGGTCAGGCATAGATTGGCACTTCCTATCTCTGAGAGGCTGGGTTGAAAATTTTCCACCTGAACGTAGGGAGCCTTGGGAAAAAATTGCAGCAGTTTGTCAATGACTCTCCTGCTTTGCCCTTGGGTCGACCTCCGCAGAACGAGGTTCCCGCTATTTGGGCATGAACACACCCGATAGCCATCTGATGGTCTTAGAGCCAGCCTTGGATGGAGTGACTTGATGCTGAAGTGGTCAGACATTAAGAGCCCCACCTTCGTTGCCAAGTCATGGTCTCCCGTCGACAAATGACAGACATCTTGGACATTGGTTCATGCAGACACATGAAGAAGTCTTGGACATTTGCCGTGCAAGACAAACATGGAAGTGGACCCAACCCAGTCTGCAGGAATGCTTACCCTGCTGTCAGCACTAGAATACTGCACAGTGTTACACTCATACAAAAATGTACGAAGGTCATGTACAAGATCATTCTGTAGCAAGCAACGCGTCCGTCACTAATAGGACAATTAACTCCCATACCTCAGCGGGTAATGAGGATCCAGTAGCAAGCCTAATAAGCTCTTCACGTACGAAACAGCTGTGGATTGCTGCTTCTGCTGTTCTCTCCCTTAGAGGATCAATAAAAGTGAAGAAAACACTTATTTAAACCTCGCTGGAAAAAAACAAACAATTTTGTTTTTTTTTTTTGTGAGAGCAAAGCATCCCGGCGATGGACCCCAAACAGCTAACACTACAGCCAGATAGATGAAGTCTTTTCGTGAAAAAAACAGAGCAGGTCTAGCATGAAGTGAACTACAACAAGAACATTTCCAGCAGTTGACGTTGGTAGTGGCCACGATCTTTTCATGATGAACATTAAAGTTTGGAGAAAAACAAGAAACTGGAAAAAGCTACTGTTAAACGTGACAAAGTCGATGTTCATAACACTGATGAATATTTCTAAGCTGGCATGGATCACAAGAAGTATCTCAGAGAACTGTGCCACTAGAAGGAGCTTCAAACCTCTCAAGGGGACTAAGAATGAGAAATATAGTGCGTTTAATTAAAACACGGCTCATTCACCAAACGAAAACAAATGCAGAGGAAAGCTGGACGACACTGAGAAAAGCTGAGACAAAACGGCTACAAAGAAATCTGTAAAGGTCGTTTACGCCTTGACCAAAAAGAAATTAGTCAGCACCAATCCGGAAAAGGATAGAGACTGTCTTTCAGAAAATATACATGATAAAAAGATGGGCTGGATTTTGCTCTGAACCGTACAACGAGAGCAAAATAAAATGTATGTGTGTTAGCAGTACATGAGTCAACAAATGAGGAGTACTGTCCATTACACCGCTAGGGTGTCGTGGCAACAGTGAAACTGCCGTCAAGTATGGGAAGCAGGGCTTTGAGAACATCCCAACATTGCAGTGAGACAGTAATCTATATTCTATCCGCCATCAGCAACAAAATCCGTATCTTTGGGAGTAGCCCATACCGTCGAGTCAGTTACTGATCATCATCTTTATCAAGAAAGGAACTCACCAACACTGCAAGAACTAATTCACTGTCTGTTTGATCAGATAGGCTTGGAAAGTTATGCTTGAAAATGTTATGGTAAAAATACATATACAAGCAGATGCCTTTGTTTCTGAGAAAAAAAAAGCAGCTGGATCACGCAAAGGCAGAAATGCCGTTGAAAACCGATCTTTTACCTGTGTACGATTTGCAAAAAGCATCTTCAACACCAGAGGTAGTTCTAACGTACCTGGATAAATTTCAAGAAGGCGTTTGAGAGAGTTTGGCAGATGTTGATCTCGGCAGGTAGACGAAACATCGGGCAAACGCTAACCAACACCACCATAAACATTACTCTAAAGCCAGTGCAATGCAATGCTTATGTGGGATGCTGTTGGAGAGTGTTCTTTATTTCAGTTTGGTCTTTGTCAGCGCTGTATTCGATCTGCCACATTGCACAGTCGGCAGAAGGCTTGCACCACCGCAGAACTTCAATTTGCAGATGGCATAGATAGCCTAGCAGGTTGTAAACAAGAAATCACCAAGCTTGTTCAAAGACTGAATAAAACAGCAACAAGAATCTGCGTGGAGATCGACGCTGAGAAGACGAATTTGATAGGTAGCATACCACTATCAATACTGATTTATAGAGAAATAAACCTGTTGAAAATTCCAGTTGCCTGGAACCCACTATTGGCAATAAGGAATCTAATTTATAGATTCCCTCAAGGGCAGTAAACACATGTACACTCCAAACCAAGACCTGTGGAAGAACAAGAGCACCTCCTTAAAACACAAGATCAAGCTCCCACAAGCACCAGCTTCCTGTATGCACGTGTGTCATGGACCTACAGTGTGCATCTGCAAAGATGAATCAGAGCCATGGAAATAAGATGTCACTGCAAGATACTAAACATTAAACATACTGATCATATTAGCAATGAACGAGCGCATCACACCATAAACCAGCGCGCCAGACCATATATTATGAAGATACGGACATCAGTTAAGAAAGGAGAACCGGGTTGGTCTGGCCATGTACCAAGATCCAATGGCCTTGATTGAACATTATCCAGAGAACTGTCATAGGAAGGAGACCAAGCGGCAGACAGGAAAACCTACCAAACAAACAAAAACATGATGGTCTGTCTACATCACACAGACCCACTCTTGCACAGCCAACGACAGAACTCGAGGAATCCAGTAAATTGTGCTTTGTTGTGGTGCCCCAGGATTAAGGGAGAAGAAGAAGAAGAAGAAGAAAGAAGGAATGAAAGAAAGTCAAGAAAAAGAAAGATAAGAACTCAGAACTCAGAAGGTTTATTAAAAAAAAGGCCATTGCCCCTTTTGAAGGGGGGTATGGAGAACGTAGCAACAATATATGCATTTCACAGAACACTAGAAAGACTGGATGGACTTCTTTCTCAGGAAGTCATAGCTGATCGAAACTGAAAAGCCTTGAACAAGTAAATTGAGAAATTTCTTACTACGTTTTTATTCTGAGATGCCATAAGCAAACTTAACCGAAACTGATAAGGCTTCCTGGAAAACTTAATTGGTATATATTGCGCTCTTAGACTAGATAGCTTAAGGCAGCATAAAACAAAATGCAGTTCGTCTTCTTTACCATTATCGCATAGTGGACAAGTGAAATCCATTCCAGTATACTCACTGTAACGATACCGGTGTTGTGCAATGTCTGAAATTCCCAGTCTAAGTTTGGTCATAGTAAACTTCAAGTGTTTGCCTAAATCCATTCGCAGATAAAATTTAACATTGTGTACTGTACAAAATGTCCAGTACATGGTAAATCTAACGCTATTTTTAATATGAGCGTTCCATTCCTGTCATCTTCCCGCAATTAATCTGTCTTTAAATTCATATAGACATAATCATCATTTCACGCCTTGGCTCAT
>CM031624.1:45050694-45065694 GCA_018398815.1 Conus ventricosus | reverse complement strand
CTTCCAGATCTATTGCAACAGCTAGTGTTTCTTCCTTTCTTTGGAATCCTTCGTTTACTTCATAGGCAAAAGCGACCGCATTTTCCCATGTACTTTTACCTGTTCTGTAGCCTCCTTGATTTGATGGGAGGATTTGTCGACTTTCAAGATCTCTTGCGAGTTTTATTGCTTTAATTCGTTCCATGAGCTTTTCTGCTATAATGTGGATAGTGAGCATGTGGCAGCTATTTAGCTGATGATGATCTTTTCCTGGTTTGGGTTAAGCTTTCAGGTAGCTGTATGTCCAGTCTTCTGGGACATAGCCTTTATCAAAACTCTCCTGGTAGAGACTGAAGAGTTGGGCTGTCTCCTCTTCTGAGAGCTGTTTGATATCTGTATACCCTACTTTGTCTGGTCCTGGAGCACTATCCTTAGTGCATCTAGCTATTGCGTCATCCAGTTCAGATGCTATGATTTCATCATCAATGCCAGTCTGAGCTATGTGTTGGCTTAACTTTGTCAATTTTTTCTTCTTTTCCTCCAAATTTCTCTGATCACTCTGTTCTACGAAAGGTTTAAGTAGATCCGACCCTTTCTCTAAATTTGTCTTGGGTTTTGTGATCCTGATCCCATCAACGTCTAAGATATCTGGGGTTGCGTTTATTTTTTTTTCCTTCCATGCGACTATAAAAGTGCCAGAACTGAGCCAGTGTTGTGTCATAATTAAATGACAGACAAAACTGTTGCCACTTGGTTTCTTTTGCTTCTTCAGCTACTCTTTCAAATTGTTCAGTTTTCTGACTCATGTTTGTTTTAATGGCTAGATCAGCGCAAGGTTCTCTTCTTTCCCTCTGCCAATTGTTTACAGCCTTGCGTTTCTCTTTCCAGGCTGTTTCCGTGTCTATATTCCACCAAAGGGGTTGAACGATTTGTTTGGTTGTAGCATTGTTTCTTTCGCATCTTCTAATTCTTAAGGTTCCTATGATATTCCATTCACTGTTATTGTATTGAAAAGGGTCCTTTTGTTTCGTTTGTGTAACTTTTGATGGTTTCTGTAAACTGAACACAACAGGGAAGGCTAACAAAGTAAACATGTGATCAAGAGTTGAATAATTCTTTTTGAATCCTGCTTGATATTTACCAATAATGTTACTTTCTTCAACCCACTCTTGTAAACGATGCTTAATAACTGTACTATAAGTTTTACTACAATATTGCGTGACGAAATGCCCCTGTAATTGTTTGGATTGTTGACATCTTTTTTTGTACAGAGGAATCACAATACTTTCTGTCCAAGTGTCAGAGAATATACCTTTCTGAAATAAAGCATTAAAAAATATGACAAAGAAATCTGCAACACATTCACCTGCATTTTTAACAACTCTCCAATTATTCCATCCGGCCCAGCAGCTTTTCTAATTTTTATGTTTCTAATCGCTAAAAGGACTTATTTTGAAAGTGGTCGATTGACATAATCATCATTACCATGAACATTTAATTCACACAAGTGTTAAAACCAATCATCCAGAGTGATATCATCACTAATGTGTTTTCTTTTGCATGAAAATGTACTTACATTTTGCCAAAACTGCTTTTGATTATTCACAGAAGATAACAATTTATTTAACAACCACTTATGGAATCGTTCTCTTTGCGCTTTACCAAATGTTTATATTCTCTACGTGCAGTACAAAAAGCATTTCCGTCTTCAGGATATCCTGTTCGGCGGGCTGTTCTGTAAAGCTTTCTTGACATTTTCTTTGCTGCTTTATATTCATGATCAAAGCAGTCATCTTACATATCATTATCACCAGTTCTGATCTGTTTATTCATGCATTCAGCACATCGTTTAATACAATCGTTAAAGGTGGACAAAGCTTCATTAATATTATATTCGATTAAACGTACAGCTACGAGATTCGTCAGAGTGCATTGAGTTAATAAACACTGGCGCTGTATTATTGTTCCCGACTATCCTATCTAATGTTTGTTTCGCATCTTGAGATTTTATACTGCCAAGCTCTTCTGAACAAAATGAAGTGTAGTTCAATTGGCATATGATCCAAGTGGAACATATCATGAATATCAAATTCACACAGGGATTCAAATATGGCAAGCATGTCACTCGACATTGTAAAAAATTGATTGTTTAGACTGCTGCCTGAATCTGAGATGCATGTATAGCAACCACAGCAGTCGCCATTACATGCACCATTCAGAATCCGTAAATCAAATGCAGTACAAAAGTTCTACATAAGTTTACCATAGTTATTCAGCACTTTGTCTTGAGATTTCATATTCCTGTTGATCGAACGGCTTGCTTTCAATGACCAAATAAAGTTTTCGCTGTAGAAATGGTGAATATTTGTATCGGCAGTTCGACTGTTGAAATCTCCTGACAATACAAAAATACACATCATGAAATGCAACTGAACAATCTGACAAACATTCTTCTGCAAGACCATTGCCATTGTTTATATCCAAAAAAGAATAAAATAGTGACCCTTCAGGCGGAATATATACACACATATACAATATATCTTTCATGGTGCCCAATACAGCTCCGTCAATACAAAAAAGGCAATCTACGTGAATAGATCGCACAAATGGGGCATACATTCTCTTGATAAGGCACACAACTCTACCAGAAAAACGACCTTGTTTGGAAGACGTAAAAGCAGGTTTACATCTGATTGAAATGTCTCTATAAAGGTTTCAACGACAAAAAAATGATATCAAAGGAACAAACATAAGAACGAAAATCTTTATGTTTTAATTTAGGGAGCAGTCCGTTGATGTTCCATTGCATGACTTTTAAATATTTAACAGAAAACGCACGTGCACTATAATCGGAATAACGCGACCTAATACAGCGTGGGACCGTGAACTTTTCTGCACGGCCGCACGACCCGTGACCTGTTCACTCACACATTCCTCCCTGTCACTGACAACGTCACGAACTTCAAACACACAGGCACGTGCAGTATTTGCACACAACCGTTCAGAAATGGTTTGACAACCGGTGTGAATAATTTGGGTGCTCCCTTAGAATCAAATACGGAAGAAACATTATTCAGAAAACAGAATATAGAAGAAATTCTTCCACAAAGAGAGCGGCCACTGTTCTATCTCAGTTTTTTCAGTTTGCCCTCTGAGTCCACAGAAAACCTAGTGCCATCTATGATCAGATGGTCAAACACCACAGGCGTCTTTCTGTTGGCTGCTCTTGCTTGTTTTAGATGGGGCAACAATTTTCGTCTGAAAAAAAAATCTTCCCCAATGAGAATTTTGGAACCTTTTAGTTTCCCTCTCGCCCTGAGTATACCTACCTTGTCCTTGAAGAAGGTACAACACCCGATTCAAGAAGAGTTGGGCCTTTGGTTCAGACGAAGCAGACGGTCAAAGGGAACGTCCTTGGCCAGCTCCAGCCTGTCAGTGAACAGTTCTCTGACAGCAGCCTCCAGGTCATCCACTGACTCCTAGTCTGCTTTGTGGAGCCCATGGATGATGACGTTGTTCCGTTTGGAGCTGCATTCCAGGTCATCAGTCTTCTCCATCTCTTCGATCCTCTTCTCCAGACGGACATTGCTCTCCCTCACTGCGGCGTTTTCTTCTCGCAACCAGGTGCACTCTTCCTTCATGTTCTTGAATTTCTCGTGCAGCGCATCAAAACCGTCTTTGAGGCCTCTGATATCATCCCTCACCGCATCAAACTTCTGTTCAACTTGTTGAGCATAGACATGACATCATCAGAGTCTTGATCTCTGTTCTGGGATGAAACGTCTGACGATGCGTCTCCAACGCTGACACGAGGGGAACGTGAAGACTGAGATCCAAGCTGTGACTGTCTCAGAGCAGTACGGGGTCCTGGATTCAGTTCCACATCGCCGCATTGTACCAACAACAAACTCCCCCAGAACAATTAGGAGAGTAGAAAACCACATGCGGCACCGGTAGTCCTGGTTTTCAATGTCAGTCACAGTCTCGGTAACCTCGAAATTGCACGTTTCTTCATAAATTCAATGAATACAACAATAAAGAGTCCACATCGCTGTCTAAATGCCAGTGTTTCCGAAGGCATGGCACCTAATAGCAGTCTCTGTCACAGTTGAAGCCACAGCAATGCCTATAATACTTGTAATTTGCCATGTTCTCCAGACGCGATCCCACATGCCGTTCATGCGCTGACATCCACTCCAGTTTCCCAGAAAGATAAGAAGAAGACGAAGGAAAGGAAAGAGAAGAAGATGAATATGCTGAAAGATCTGATTGTATGTCCAGACCGTAAGAACTAGGTTTAGCTGACGACTGACAAGAAGAAAGAAGAAGAAGAAGAAGAAGAAGAAAGAAGAAGAAGAAGAAGAAGAAGAAGAACAACAACAACAACAACAACAACAACAATACTACAACAACTACTACTACTACTAACAATAATAATAATAATACCAGCCGCCGTGGCGAAGTGGTTAGCGTCGCGGACTCCCGGCTGGGAGGTCGTGGGTTCGAATCCCATCAAGAGTCATGTGGGTTTTTCTGCCCTGACCAGCTCCTACCCAGAGTTGAGTTTGCTGCGGACTCAGTTGCGAAGACTGGGACCATACAGTCGAGTTTCATCCACTTAATGGATGCGTTTCTGAGAGTGTTGCTCAAATTTCCTGACCAACACTGCATGTGCCTGTATCTCTCGGGCCTGGTTGACGCCGGGATATATAATGAAAGGAAGCGTAGAATACAGCACTGTCATGTAGTCTCAGCCCGAAATGGAAATCCGTAGCCATCATCTTAATCATCCTCATTCTCATCGATCAGCATTAAAAAATTTTTTTTTTAATGTCTCAAATTCTGTGGCCCTTCATGCCCTGCTCTCATGGTGACCTCAGTTTCGATGTCCTCTCCACGTCTGTGGTCTTGGTTTGGTTCCGTCGGGGTCACCGGTATCGGCGAGTCCATGGGGGCTGTCGTTGGACGGACGTGGTGGCGCCCTCCGGAGGGAGAGCTCACTCACTCCGGCTCCGCGACGAAGCAATTATTGTCGTCAGAAGGGGGCTTAGTAGGTGTGTCCTGCGTATGTTAAATCAGAACAGGCGCCACTGAACACCACCGAAGTGACTCGGCAGCAGTGCAGTGTCCCCTCCGGTGGGTTGCCTCTTGACGACTTGACATTGACTGCTCCCTGTGGATTGCCGTGCCGGGGCTGCGGCGGGGCCGACCGGTCTGCGGCTGTGGACGGGGTGTCGGAATGAGCGGCGTGGTGCATTGCCTCTGAGGTGGTGCAGAGGTTGGGACAGCAAAAAAAAAAAAAAAAATAACAATGATAATAATAATAGTAATAATAATAATAATAATGAAAATAATGATAATGATAATAATAATGATCAACAACAACAATAATGATAGAAACATGCAGGTACACTATTTCATTGTGTGTTTGTTGCAGGTCAAATCTGGAGACGCCTGTTTCTTTTCAATGCTCTACCAGAAACCCTATCATTTGGCTGAGGCCTCCTGCAGAAGAATGGGAGGTTTGGCTGCCAGTTTTGATTCTACCAGAGAGTGGAATACTGTCAAACAACTACTTGACATCACATCAGAATTAGACAAACTCTGGATCGGTCTTCAGACGCATGACAAAATCCTCGGGAGTTCTACGGACATGTACCTAAAGAATATGTAATGCTATGGATTTCACAATATTTTCTTTCTCGCCGACTTAAACCAAATCTTAAGACATCATCCTCATCATTCTGCTTCTTCTTCTTATTGATCATCGCCATCTTCTTCTTCTTCTTCTTCTTCTTCTTCTTTGTCTTCTTCTTCTTCTTCTTCTTCTTCTTCTCTTCTTCTTCTTCTTCTTCTTCTTTCGTCTTCTTCTTCTTCTTCTTCTTCTTCTTCTTCTTCTTCTTCTTCTTCTTCTTCTTCTTCTTCTTCTTCCTCCTCCTCCTCCTCCTCCTCTCCTTCCCCTTCCTCTCCTTCTCCTTATTCTTCTTCTTCTTCTCCTCCTCCTCCTCCTCCCCCTCCTTATCCTTCTCCTTCTTCTTCTTCTCCTCCTCCTCCTCAACCTGCTCCTCCTCCTCCTGCGCCCTCTTCATCCTTTTCTCTGTCACATTTACAAGGAGAAATATTACTTACTTCATGCCATTCCTACTTCAAAGTCATATTACTGCGCCCAACATCCCATACTCTATCCACTAATACTCTTAAAAATCATGGCCACGAATAATCTGTCACATAAAATCTCTCTCCCTCTCCCACCCCCACCCTCTCTCTCTCTCTCTCTCCCCTCTCTCTCTCTCTCTCTCTCTCCTCTCTCTCCTCTCTCTCCTCTCTCTCTCTCTCTCTCTCTCTCTCTCTCTCGTGTGCGACACAGACACACGCACACACACACACACACACACACACACACACACACACACACACACACACACACACACATATATATATATATATATATATATATATATATATATATTATATGCGTGAGTGCGTGCGTGCGTGCGTGCGCGTGTGTGTACACACACACACACACACACACACACACACACACACACACACACACACACACATATATAATATATATATATATATATATATATATATATATATATATATATATATCTATATCTATATCTATATCTATCTATCTATCTATCTATCTATCTATCTATATATATATATAATATATATATATATATATATATAAAATATATAATATAACAAACTAATAAATTCCAAGGATAAGTACCGAGCACCGTTCCAGCAACTTACAGAGCAGCTTGGTGTTGCAATGACTGCAAGAAATATTGAAAATCATGAAAGAGCAAAACGAGCTACATTTTCTTGTGAAAAGTAGAAAATATAAAAAGATATCCTCTAAGACACAAGTGCTGAGAGCAAGCCTGCTGAAGGCTCATTTTGAGAAGCATTTATTTTATTTTTTCCCATTCACCCACTCAAGCACATACTGTAGTTAGGCAGAATCATCTACCACTGCAGATATGAATGCGTATCTCCCCCTATTTCTTCAATCTAAGACATAAGAGCAAGCTTTGTTTATAATTCAATATTTCTTGCAGTCATTGCAACACCAAGCTGCTCTGTAAGTTGCTGGAACGGTGCTCGGTACTTATCCTTGGAATTTATTAGTTTGTTGTATTTTAGTCCCTTGCGGATTCATTCCAAGAACTGGCTCTCAGCACTTGTGTCTTAGAGGATATCTTTTTATATTTTCTACTTTTCACAAGAAAATGTAGCTCGTTTTGCTCTTTCATTGATTTCTTATGCTTCTTAGATGGCACCTTTGGTTGGTTTTTTGAAAACTCAACAAACATTCTACGGTATTGCACACCAGCCTTTTCTGGATTGCATTCTTCTTAAAACTGAAAAGGCAGAGGAGTCAAATTACCACTTTCCGCGGTCACTGAGGAGAAACAACTAAGTTTCGAAATATCGGTATACGACAAGAGTTATATGTTAGTGAGTTTCCCTCCCTATTGGAGGATGTCTCCCCCTTGGAGAATATAAGCTTACTGAAGGCTCATTTTGAGAAGCATTTATTTTATTTTCCCCATTCACCCACTCAAGCACATACTGTTAGTTAGGCAGAATCAAGTACCACTGCAGATATGAATGCGTATCTCCCCCTATTTTTTCAATCTAAGACATAAGAGCAAGCGTTGTTTATAATTCAATATATACATAAGAGAGACAAAATGTCAGCCTGCAGTTTTTTCTCCCACTGTTAAGTTGTTAAAGTGTGGTTTTGTGTGTGTGATGAGTAAAGCCTGTTAACTGCTGACACCACTCTGAACGAAAAGTTTTAGTTATCAAAACAAGAAGTAGTAAAATCCGCCCCCCTCCATTCCCATATCACAAATGTTCTTTATTTCCAAGCTTCGCATTTAAAAAATAGGGTTTTTAAAAAAGTTTTTAAAAAATGGGAAAAAAACCCCCGTTGTTTCGAGCCCCGGGGGCCCGCTCTCTCAGGGTGTCCAATTTGGGGCACGCCCCGGGTTTTATATGGTGTGTGGGGGCGGTGGGGGAGCTCTGGGGCGTTTTTGGGCACGGGGCCCCTGAGATTTTTAAAAATCTTTTTTTTGGGGCCGTTCAGGGGGGACGTGCTAGGGAAGGGTTTTGCTTTGAAAAGGATTTCCTTTTAGCCTGCAATTGTTTATCATTTTATTTTGTTCAGAGATGAGGGGCTTTACATAATACGCCCTTTTTGAGACACAAGTGCATTTTTTTAAAAGGGTGGTATGGGGGGGGTTTTTTTTTTTTCTTTTTTATAATTTTTCCTTGATACTTGAAATCTATTTTCTTATTTTTTTAAGTTCCAAAAAATTTTTACTTAGTTTTTTGGGGGTTTTTTATTTTTTTTTCTTTTTTAAAGGGTTTTTGGGTTTTGCATTCTGGTTTTTTTTAAAATGGTTTGCTGTGTCCCTAAGTATTTTCTTTTATAAAGTCTGTTGTTACGTAGCTTGGTACACGTGTTATTGTAGAGACATTTTTTTTTTTTGGGGGGCACGGGTCTTTTTTGTGCATTAAAAGATATCCTTTCGTCCCCCTTTTTTGGTTGTTTTTTTTTTTGGTTTTTTTAAAAAGAATCTTTTTAATTTTTAAGGTTGGGGCATCACGAGTACGAGAGTTGAGGGTGTTTTTTTTAAAATTTTTTTTTAGATGACAGTTTTTTGGGAATGATGTTTTTTAAGGATTGGAAATCTTTTCCTCGTTAGTTTTTGTTCCCCGTCATAGGGGGGGTTATACCAAATTTAATTTTTTTTTCCCGTTTTTCTTACTGCGTTCATTTTATTATCTGGATTATATTGTAATTTGTAGTTGACCCATTTTTTCAGGTCCTTGGTATTCGGTGTGCATGCAAAATTTTCTTTCTCTTTTGCATGACAGTTTAGATAATTTTTTTTGTTTATGCCATTAGGTATGGTTTTAAAATGGAGGGGGGATGGTTTACTTTTGATGTCTCGTAGCGGTGTATCTTGGGTTTTTTTTATGGTTTTTGTATGACCCTTAAGGTCTAATGTTATGTCTAAATAAATTTATTTTTTTTTTTGGCTTTTGTGATTTAATTTTGTGGTTTGGAAAATTTTACAAAGTTCTTTTTTCTTGTTTTTAATGATTTTTTGGGTTTATTGTTTAACATGGCAAGGCCGCTCTCTGTATAAGCCCAAGTTTACCCAAAATTTTCGATTTAAAACAACATGAAAAGTCCAATAATTTACAAGTTTCAGTCCATCATAAGTCCCCCGTGAATCGAAAAGGGGTTTCTGCTGTTTTTTTTAATCCAATTTTATTGTTGCATGTTGTTGAATATTTTATAATATATAATATATATATTATATATATTTAAAATAATAATAAAATTATATATATAATATATAATATATATAAATACAAATGAAACAAATGCGGCGTTACTGAAACGAAAAAAAAAAGCAAAAAAGGCACACAAAACAAAGTGTGAAGTAACGACGATTTAATGCACGCCCAAAAAAAGGGCAAGAAATTTTTCGGCAAAATGCCCTTCCTCGCGACAAAAAAAAAAAAAGGTACAGACAAAAACAACACAAACTCCCCCTTTTGAAGCCGGCTTAAATTTAAAATTATATTGTTAAAACAATTAAAAGGGGTTGAGCACTTAAAAAATTTTTTTAGGGGGATTTTAAAAATACTGATTCTATATTATAATATATATATATTATTAATATAAATATAATTTATTTAAATATATATATTAATAAATATATAGTCAAAATTTAAATCCTAAAACATATATTAATATAATTTAAATAATTATATATTATATATATATATAAAATTTATAATATATTATTATTTTAAATTTTTATACCACACAAAAAACTAATAATTCCCAAAGGGTAAATAGAGACCCTTCCAGCACTTACAGGGGCAGTTGGTGTTGCAATGACTGCAAGAAAAATAATTTTGTGTGTGTGTGTGTGTGGGGTGTGTGTTGGGGGTGGTGGTGGGTGGTGTGGTGTGTGGGCACCACACACCCCCTCTCTCTCTTTCTCGATTTTTTAATGGCAATAAAATTTTGTCAGTTCCCCCTTTTTCTCCCCCTCTCTCTCTCTCTTCTTTTTCTCTCTCCTTTTCTCTCTCTCTCTCTCTCTAATATTTATTATTATATATTTTTAAAATATATTATATAAAAGTGTTTTGTGTGTGTTGTGGTGTGTGGTGTGTGTTGAAAAGTATTTTGTATGTATCCTCTCTGTGTGTGTGTGTGTGTGGTGTGTGTGTGTGTGTGTGGGGTGGGTGTGTGTTGTGTTGTGTGCCTTTTAGACACCTTGGTGAAAAAGACAGGAAAGTAATTTTTTTCAGTAAGAGATATTGTTTCTTTTTTAAAAGCTTTGAAGGGTGGATTCAGGGTCCCTTTGACTTGGCAAAGGTATGCGCTCCCCCCGGTGGCCTTTCCCCTACAAAAATTTTTACATGGTTTTAAATACATTTCTTTAACTTTACTTTGTTCCTTTTTTTTTAGGTCCGTTACATAGGCTGATTCTGATTTGGTTTTGTTCCTGTTTCAAGATATGTTTCTCTTTATTTAATCTTGTTCCAGTTTCAGATAACTTACTTTGATTTTTGGTTTTGTTGCTGGTTGTAGATATACTTATTTTTATTTCGTTACAGTTTTTGGATGCGCCTATTTCAAATTTTTCCCTTCTGTTTCTAAATATGCTCAATCTAATTCAACTTGTGCCTGTTTTCAGACACTTTTTTTTAGGTACGCTTATTTGGTTTCTTGCTGTTTTTAGGTATGCGTATTCTGATTAAATGTTAGTCCTCCTTTTAGATACGCTTATTTGAATTTTTTCCTATTTTAGCTATGCTGATTTGAATTTGTGTTTGTTTTCTGTTTTTAGATATGCTCATTTTAATTTGGGTCCGCTCCTGTTTTTAGGTACGCCTACACGTGGCTATGGAACGATGGCCACGTGGCTTATAATTTCCACAGTTCATTTGGCCAAGTGTGTTCAAGAGGTGTAATGCTTCTTGAGGAGTCTGGTGGCTCTAAAGTGACCACTGAAACATGCAAGGAAAAATCAAGCTCATCATTTGTAAGTCACGAATAAAATAAACTGGGATCAGGGCAAGGGTTGGTGTTGGGGGAAAAGGGAGGAGAGAAGGTGAGCGACTTGGAAATGGATATACGTTGAAAGTGAAAGAAAAAAAACGGGCTTTACACGATTTAGAAATTTCATCTGTGTTGGATACTCTTCTTTTTTGTTAAGCTCATATTTGGAATGTATTTAATGTGTACTTTATTGTCAAATCGTGAACAGGATACTGTTTCCTAGACTCATATAACCTGAATAATTTCGCTTGTTACTGACAAACCCATATCGAGAATCTCAGTGTAACTTCCGAGAAGGCAAGGGTACCAGTGACATGTGGTTTGCTGTTTTTCAGCTGCACGAGAAGTGTACAGAACAGATCCAAGAACTTAACAAGTTGTCTATTGATCCTGTCGGCTTCAATAAAGGGGAGAACACAGAGTCGGTAGTCAGGTCGCACACTTACCACTCAACACAAGAACTAAGAGTACAGTACATAAACAACACTTTATTCTCTCATGCACACTACTGTTGGGACTCGTGGCCTATCAAAGAAGAGAGAGAATAGGCAGAATGTATGAGAAAAAGAGGGATAAAGAAGAGAAAAGAACCGTATAGAGAAACGGACTATCCTACTGGGCAAAGACCAAGTTGGTGATAAACACGGAGTATCACAGGATACCTGCTAAGTCCCAAAATGCCTGTCTCACTATCATTAACCCTCCCTCAAAAGAAGAAACAAAGTCAGAAACACGTCTAACACACGAACAGGGCATATTTTTAAAAGTAAACAGCTATTCTTTCGAAAAAAACACAACAAAACAAAACCACCACAAAAAAACCACAAAAACACCCAGTTTGCTGCCCTTTGACAGGGTGCGCCTAAACGGGGCGGAACCACCACCACTACACCGCCTCACCCCCAGTTGCACTATCTTCAATTACGACTTAACTTGTGTCCGCACAGGTAGGAGCCTTGATGACTGAAAAAAAGCACCGTGGCAAGAAGACCTGAGTTCGACGCTCCGTGGACCAGTGGACTGCTCCTTCGTCAGTGTGCTTTCCAACAGGATGATGGATGGGGAGAAAAGAGAATAACGATAGGACTGTCGCCCCACGTCAGCGAAGACGGGCGACCTGGACCTCTGCAAACAGTACTTCCACCACGACCATCGCCCCCACATTCGATGAGGAAGGAACAACCCGGACCTCTGCAGACTGGAACCCAAGGAGAAGAATAAAGGAAGAACCGTTGCCCAACGCCGGCGAAGACGGGACAACCCGTACCTCCGTAAGAAAAACAAAGAAAACAGGACCGTCGTCCCACGCCGGTGAAGGCGGGACAACCCGGACCTCCGTAGACTGGAACTAAAGAAGAAAATACAGGGCCGTCGCCCCACGTCAGCGAAGACTGACAACCCGGACTCTGTAGACTAGACCCCAACGGAATGGCCTAAGAGCAGAAATGCTCGGTGATGGTTTTCAAGGCAGAGACGGTTGCTCTCCGCTCTATGAACGACTCATGAGTGAAAGCAAATCTGCTACACACACCCTCTGTTAGCACTAGAAGGGGACATCCCGTAATCACTACGTGTCGATATCACTAACGGGCTAAAGCTCTACGGAACACTAATCTACATATCCAAACGACTATTGCCGATATCACTACAGTGTCATTGGCAAGACGATTTCCCTTCATAACTTGTACCTATACAACTATTGATGATTACCACTACGATTTCCAGACACCGTCTTTATCGCTACGTCTCCATGTCACTCTATATCACTACAATTTAAAAAAAAGATGAAACAAATTACGAAAGAATGTTAGTGTGTGTGTGTGTGTGTGTGTGTGTGTGTGGTGTGTGTGTTTTGTGTGTGTGTGTGTGTGTACTGTGTGTGTGTGTGTGTGTGTGTGTGTGCGTGCGTGCGTGCGTGCGTGCGTGCGTGCGTGGGTGTGTGTGCGCGCGTGCGCAATGTCTGTCAATTTCTCTCTCTCTCTCTCTCTCTTCTCTCTCTCTCTCTCTCTCCTCTCTCTCTCTCTCTCTCCCCTCTCTCTCTCTCTCTCTCTCTCTCTCTCTTCTCTCTCTCTCTCTCTCTCTTCTCTCTCGTCCATATAGTCATACGTAATACTGTAAATTAGTTCATATCTTCTCTCTCTTCTCTTCCATCTCTCGTTCTGTCTTCTCTCTTCTCTCTCTCTCTCTCTCTCTCTCTCTCTCTCTCTCTCTCTCTCTCTCTCTCTCTCTCTCTCTCTCTCCTCTCCTTTTAATGTTTTTTGCTATTGTTGGTATTGTTTTAAGGCATGACAGATACACATATATAAATTCTCTCTCTCTCTCTCTCTCTCTCTCTCTCTCTCTCTCTCTCTCTCTCTCTCTCTCTCTCTTCTCTATGAAGCGTGAAATTCACAGAATTCATTTTCCGGCCGAAAATCAATTTTCATAGTGTGAAAATCGATTTTCTGTGTAAATTACTTACCAATAGGCCCCATAATCAATAACCAGGTGCAAATTACGCCGGTAATCAGTAACAGGCCCAACAATCAATAATGGGCCGAAAATCAATTTTATGTGCAAATTATTTACCAAAATCAATGTTAGGTGTTGGAGCGGAATAGCTCAGTTGGTAGAGCGCCTGACTCGTAATCTTGGTGATCCTGGGGTTGCGGGTTCGAACCTCCGCCGGGGGCGTTTCGGTACAGGGGGATTTTTCCCTCGGAGTTAACATTGGTTCTGACTCCATTTCCCATACAGTCCTTCGAATGAGACTATAAACCGAGGGTTCCGTGTGGGGAACGCATGCATAATCTTGCACACACGTAAACCCCATAAACCAACTTTCGGAAAGGAGTAGGCAGTTTGGCCGTTGGTATGGATGAACGTTACACATAGCATGCACCCTGCGTGGGGAAATGGAAAGAATGAAGGAAGAAAGGAAAATGAGTGATCGATATTGAATGATACTGACTGGATGACACGGGAACGACTGAATGAAGCGCCAGCTGGCAGTTTCTCAGTCGGCACTCCCAGGTAGGCAGCCGTTGGTAAACGAGTTTGGGTTTTTAAAGCGCTTAGAGTTGGCCTTACCCGAGAATGGCGCTATATAAGTGTTCATTATTATTTTATTTTTATTAGGTGAAAAAAATCAATAACCGATCCGCTAATCGGTTATTCAGACGTTTTTTGCACTGGTTATTGATTATTGGGCCTATTGGTAAGTAATGTGCTTATAAAATTGATTTTCATACTATGAAAATTGATTTTCGGCCGGAAAGTTGAATTGTGTGCTTTTCACGAAATCGATTTTCATAGTACGAAAATCGATTTTATGTGAAAATTTACTTACCAACAGCCCCGATAATCAACAACCAGGTGCAATTATGCCGGAAAATTAAAAACCCGGCCCGATAATCAATAACGGGCCAAAATCAATTATTTTAATAAAAATTATTTACCAAATCAATTTATTAGGTGTAAAAAATCAATAACCGGTTCGATAATCGATTATCAGGCGTTTTTTTGCCCCTAGTTATTGATTATCGGGCCTATTGATCAATAATTTGCACATGAAAATATTTTATTCGATAAAAATCGATTTTCGGACGGAAGTGAATTTTTGCATTTCATGCTTCATCTCTCTCTCTCTCTCTCTCTCTCTCTCTCTTCTTTTCTCTCTCTCTCTCTCTTTTTTTTTTCTATTCAATTAAGTGTCCAGAGCTCTAAATTTAAAAGTGAGGGCCCTAGGTTTTTTTGGTTTGTTTTGTTTTGTTTTGTTTTTGTTGCTCCATATGAATGTTCATGGATATCCATGAATAAATGGTTTACTTCCATTTGGTTACTCCATTTCGCCGACTCAGAAATGTGTGAGCACGACTTGGCCTAACGGCCTTCGTTCATTCGTCCTTGTCCTCTCTCGGGCTTCGCCCTAC
>CM031624.1:45045694-45048194 GCA_018398815.1 Conus ventricosus | reverse complement strand
TGGAACATAGAGACTGGGGGAATATGGAGGTGGGGGAACATAGCCCGGGGGAATTGGAGGTGGAGGAACATAGACCTGGGGGAATGGAGATGGGGGAACATAGACTGGGGGAATATGGTGGTGGGGAACATAGACCTGGGGGAATATGGAGGTGGGGGTAACATAGACCTGGGGGGGAAAATGGAGGTGGGGGAACATAGACCCGGGGGAATATGGAGGTGGGGGAACATAGACCTGGGGAATATGGAGGTGGGGGAACATAGCCTGGGGGAATATGGAGGTGGGGGAACATAGACCTGGGGGAATATGGAGGTGGGGGAACATAGACTGGGGGAATTGGAGGGGGGAAATAGACTGGGGGAATATGGAGGTGGGGGAACATAGAAACCCGGGGGAATATGGAGATGGGGGAACATAGACTGGGGGGAAAATGGAGGTTGGGGGAACATAGACCTGGGGGAATATGGAGGTGGGGGAACATAGACCTTGGGGGGAAAATGGAGGTGGGGGAACATAGACCTTGGGGAATATGGAGGTGGGGGGACATAGACCTGGGGGAATATGGAGGTGGGGGAACTAGACCTGGGGGGAATATGGAGGGGGGGGAACATAGACCTGGGGGGAATATGGAGGTGGGGGAACATAGACCTGGGGGGAATATGGAGGTGGAGGAACATAGACCTGGGGGAATATGGAGATGGGGGAACATAGACCTGGGGGAATATGGAGGTGGGGAACATAGACCTGGGGAATATGGAGATGGGGGAACATAGCCCCTGGGGGAATATGGAGGTGGGGAAACATAGACCTGGGGGAATATGGAGATGGGGGAACATAGACCTGGGGAATATGGAGGTGGGGGAACATAGACCTGGGGAATATGGAGATGGGGGAACATAGACCTGGGGAATATGGAGGTGGGGGGACATAGACCTGGGGGAATATGGAGGTGGGAGAACATAGACCTGGGGAATATGGAGGTGGGGGAACATAGACCTGGGGGGAATATGGAGGTGGGGGAACATAGACTGGGGGAGTATGGAGGTGGGGGAACATAGACCTGGGGGAATATGGAGATGGGGAATATAGACCTGGGGGAATATGGAGGTGGGGAACATTGACCTGGGGAACATAGACCTGGGGGAACATAGACCTGGGGGAACATAGATTTGGGGGGAACATAGACATGGGGGAACAAAAACATGGGGGAACATATGGCGCCTCCTCTAATGGGGACCTACTGACATTATCCATTAGTGATTGCGCTACACCATCCCCATACAAACGGGCGTTGTCACTATTTTTCTTTCTTTCTGCTGTAGAGCAACGGGCATAGCGATATAGACACGTAGTTCTAGAGAACGCGAACATGAATAGCTCTTTCGATGCATGGTCAATTGTAGTGATATAGACACGTAGTTTTAAAGGGTCGTTATGGTTTACGACACGTAGATCTATTGGTCGTAGGGCTAATAACTGGTTAGTGCTTTAGATACGTAGTGATTGCGCTACGCACCCCACTAGAACGGTTAAAAAGTTGTCGCAAATACTGTCGCAAACGACGGGACATACTTAATTCATACATTCCTCGTGTTGCGATGAGCGACACGGCACACTGAGGAGAGGTTGGGGGGATGGACGGGAAAGGCCAGAAGTGCACGTGCAGTTCACTTCGCCTCTTCCCTGGTTAAACCACTTCAGAGAGGGGGAAGGGAGGAGGCTGTCCATGACAGATCCGATGAAAGCATTTGACGCCATAAATCGGGATGACCTTTGGACATGCTATGCAAGTTTGAGTTCTCGAAAAAAGTCGACACACTGATCCTTCCTTGATGGCTTATTTGGGGAAAAAAGAGAAAAAAGGATACACCTAACCTATTCTCAGTATAAAAAAGGAGTGAGCAAGTCTGTCTTGCTCACCCTCCACACCCATCCCCCTTCCTTTTTTTATTTACAGCATGCTATTACACCCATGCAGAGAGTGCGACAAGGGCTCTACATTCAGTTTTAACGTTGACAACAAACGTTTCAGCTTGTGGAGTCTTTGGACCGAACAAAAGTGGCTGAGGCCATTCTCAATCAGTCTCCCTTGACACGACAGCCCATTGACCAAACACTCCTATCAGGACATCAAATACAAGGCAGATCGCTTTGCAACTGCTTGCAGGCTTTTTGGCCTCTCAATCAGCCTTAAGAAAGACTGAGGTCATGTTGGTTAGCGCCCCACCATCCCCACCTACTGTTATTTAGTAGCACAGATACAAAGACCATGGACACGTTCTACTATCTCAGCAGCATGCTGAGCAACAACAGATCTCTTGATGCAGACTCGACTTGACAAATCTATTATAAAAAAAAAAAACTGCTTTGCCATTGGAAGTCTCGCTATGAAAACTGGGAAAGACTGCAGAGCTGGACTCTCTGCCTGCCAAACTGCTCACAGCAGTCGGTCTATCCATGTTGTACTGCTGTAAGACCAGAACTAAGTACTGGTAGCAAA
>CM031624.1:45020694-45040694 GCA_018398815.1 Conus ventricosus | reverse complement strand
ATCATTGACAACGACTTATTTTGGTCTTACCACATTGCTGATGTTGGAAAACGTTTTCCCAAAAGAATATGTCAACTTGCAAAAATGAAAAAAAAACGTTCTGAATCTTCCTTCCAGGAAGGGTTTTTTTTCACGCTCATATTCTTTCTCTTATAAATGATGCATCCACTTCATGGGATACTGCCAGCGCAACTAATCTGAAACATTTAAGTCGTTTACATAAAAGGGCCATTAAGTTACTTCATTTAAAATCTTGTTCCTTGACATAAGAGTGATTACAAAACTTTAAACATTCTTCCTTTTAAAGACCTCATTTCAACAAATGCGTATGCATGTACAATGAAATGAATGGATCAGCTCCGAAGAAAATCACCGAAAGCTTTATAGTAACCAGCAGAAATAGACATACACATAAACTGTCTTTTCCAAGACCCCGAAATAATATTTATAAATCAAGTTTTGTATACCGTGGAGGGATCGCATGGAATAATTAATTTTGTCTTCCTCCTTAAAATCATGTTCCTCGAAAACAGGCATTTAAAAAAACACTAAAAAAGAATCTGATGAAAACAATATGCAATAATTAAAGGTCATGTCCTCTCTCTCTCTCTCTCTCTCCTCTCTCTCTCTCTCTCTCTCTCTCTCTCTCTCTCTCTCTCTCTCTCTCTCTCTCTCTCTCTCTCTCTCTCTCTCCATTTGAAATTATGTTCAAAGACTTGTTTATTAGTTAATATGTTGTAATATGAGTGATGTACGTATATGTATGGTTGACGTTATGTGCTTTTCAAATGTTATTTGTGATTTTCCCCGTTGCATGCTATATTTGTTTCTTTTTTTATGAGGGCAGATATTTAAAAAAGGCTTGACAGTTTATTCTTCAACCCTCAATAAAGATAATTTTGACTTGACTTGCCTTCACACACACACACACACACACACACACACACACACACACACACACACACACACACACACACACACACACACCCAAAAACATTCTGCGTGTAATTGTGCATTTTCACCCAACCCTTATCTTTGCAAGACCCCGTTTTGTCTCTCTCTCTTCTCATCCCCCCTCCCCCCTTCTCTCTCTCTCTCTCTCTCTCTCCTCTCTCCTCTCTCTCTCCTCTCTCTCTTTTCTCCCCCTCTCTCTCTCTCTTTTCTGGAATAAACAGTCTCCTGGGGAAAGATGGACGTCTTTGATGCATTTTTCACAAACACTGTTTTTAGTTGAGATGACATAGCCCCCTCACAAAATTTGATTTTGTTTGTTTTGTTTTGTTTTTTGTTAATACTTACGAATATCACGTGAGAATCAAATTATCGTGGAGTGATATATGGTGGGGTTTTTTTTTGGTTTGTTTTTTTGGGGGTTTTTTAAAACCATTTTTAATTTCAAATCATTTTCAAACACAATACTTACAAACAAATTGCTAACAGTTGTTACCACAAAAAAAAACCCAAACCCCAAAAAAAAACAAAAAACGCACACCCAAAAAAAAAGCATCAAAAAAATCAACTCTTTAAACAAAAAAAAAAGGGGGACCAAACCCCTTGGGGGGGGGGGGGAGGGGGGCAAGGGTAAGGGAGGGGGTGGGGTCCTTAGCTTCTATGTCAAATATATATTAAACATGTTAAAAACAACTAATCAACCATTTTTAAAAATACGCAAATTTAGTAGATCTTGATGAAGTGTGTTTACAGGGGAAATCTTTGTTCCCTTTTTATTTTAACAGCAAACAACAAGAAGGAAATTTTCAAAAACCCTTTGTCAAAATTTTGCACAAAATTCCCTTTTTAATTGCCATGTACGTTTTACGTAAAATCCATCTTAATAAAGTAACAAAGGTTTTCACATGTGGGTTGTGCATTTAGCATTTACATTTGCAGATGTAAAATTTGCAAATATAATGAGAAGAAAAACGTGTTGTCCGTAATTCGCTTTCACCCAAAAAAAAAGTTCTTTGTCAAAAATAATATAATAAAATGAATATTTCTATAGCGCAAATCCTAAATTTGCTCTAAGCGTTTAAAATACAAGGACTAACGAAACACGCACGCACGCACGCGCACACGCGCGCACGCAACACACACACACACACACACCACGCACAACAACACGCACCACCACACACACACCCCCAACACACACACACAACACACACACATACACACACAAAACACACACACGCACACAAACCGCTTTACTCAGGCACGGGGAAGCAGATACGCACAGCACACACGGAAAGCAGACACGCACAACCCTCACGACACCTCGCACACACACACCCACACAAATGACATCTGTGTATGACCGGGACTTTTGAATTATCAGCCGAAATAGACTGAAAAAAGATGAGTTTTTAGTTTCGTTTTAAGACTGGAAAGAGTCACAGTGCCTGATGCGTGTGGAAGAGAATTCCAAGTTTTAGGAGCCGGAAGGAGAAGGAACAAACCCCCTTCTTTGCATTTGAATCTGGGAGGAACCAGGAGCACGAGTCAGAAGACGAGCGAAGGGTTTTTAGCTGGGCAGTATAAGTTTAGAAGGTCAGACAGATAGGCTGGAGTTCCAGATTTAACAGCATTGAAACAGAGGCATGCGATTTTATATGTCACCCTGGCTTTGACCGGCAACCCGTGAAGTCTGCATAATAATAGTTGAGGGTGTTCTTTGAAGGGAGCTTTGAGGATTAGTCTAGCAGCACAGTTTTGAACGTGCTGAAGTTTTTTGGTGAGGTAGTCGGGGAGGCCTGCTAGTAGAGAATTACAGTAATCGAGACGCGAAAGCACGAGAGAAGTCATGACAGTGTGAACATTTCCGAGTCAGCAACTGCTGAAAATTCATCCAGAATGTGTGTGTTATACGACAGTCAAACAGCATATGAGAGATTGTCTGCTCTTCTTGTTCACAATGGTTACACATAGGAGAGTTTACTAAACGACACAGGAACAAGAATCTCTGAGTTGGAAGTAATTTATGTAGCAGTCTGGTTTGAAACCATCTCAACTGCACATCACTAGATATTCTATAACAATGTGAGAAAATGTCTTTCCAATTCAAATTTTCAAACCAATTATTCCAACTGGAAACAGCAGTTGGGGTGATTCCGTTTTCAGTCAACATATTCTGTATGAACTTACTTCCTTTCTAAATACAGTACCAAGTTTTATTTTCTAAGGTTTTATACCTATTAGTGAAAACTATATTCAACTTTTGACAATATGCTCGCAGTGCGTTCAAAACACCTTCGTATGTTAAAAAGTTTGTTTGAACATATGGGAAAACTAATAAAACTTCATTGTAAATCATACAGGTACCATCCGTATTTATCAACTGTTTCACAAAAAAGATATTGTGATTACACCACCCCTGTAAGTACACCACCTTTCGATCTCTCAATATATGAACATTGTATTGAACACACTCTGCCATCGACTCATGAACTGTCACTGGGCAGGATTTCAGATATAGTTTTTTTTGTAACGTTTCATTTCATCTTTCCAGAACAAATATCAACTTTCCTTAAAACCACATTTGCATACTCAGCACCAAAATGTCTTAACTTTGCTAACTTTGGGAACATATTAATTGTAAAATCCTTCCACTCAGATTCATCCAAAAGTCTTCTCAGCCAGCTTATTTTCATGGAGGTAAAAAATAATCTAATATTCGCCATTCTCAATCCTCCTTCACTGTATTGCTTAAACACCACAGTTTTCTTAATCCTGCTTTGCTTCTCATTCCACAAAAACATTATCACCTCATTTTCCAATGTAGCAACGAAATCTTCTGGGGGTTCAGGCAAATTAATCAACAAATGTACAATCTTTGACAGAACCAAGGTCTTGATTACTGTCATTTTTCCAAATGGTGTCAATTGTCGCTTACTCCAAAAATTCAAAACTCTTTTTATTGCGAGAAGCTTATCCTCAAGGTTAATCTTTGTAATACTTGCGGCATTGGTGGAAAACAACACTCCTAAAATCTTAAAAGTACCAGGGTCCCAAATGAAATTTTTGTCCCGCATGTATCAAATATTTGTATTTTACCTACTCCTTATCCAAACAACCTGACTTTTGTCGAAGTTTATCTTTAAACCAGAAATTTCAGCAAATTTAGTTAAAATGTGCACTGATTCATGAATAGACTTCTCACTTCCATCCAAACATAATGAAGCATCATCTGCAAACTGAGACAATAAGATGTCTTTGTTCTTCATACTGATTCCTTATATATTCAAGTTTTTACAGAGCATTATGAAAGACTCTCTGCACAAGTTAAATAGAGATATGGTGAAGAGGGGTCCCCTGTCTCACTCCTCTCTGTATTGGAAACCAGGAAGAATACTGGCCATTCACCGAAACACATGTCAAAATACCAAAATAAAAGGTCTTTACCCAGTTTACCATGTCTGGTCCAAAATTAAAAAATACTAAGCATTTTTGTAGAAATGACCAAGAAACACTATCAAAAGCCTTTTCAAAATCAACCAGAAGAAATATATCAGGAACATTTTCTTTTTCGGCATATATCAAAGTATCATAAAGTAACTATTGTTTTCACCAATGAATCTGCCTTTTAAAAAAACCCTCTGACTTTCATGTATTATGGAAGGTAGAACTATTTGTAAACGATTCGCAATACAGGCAGAGGCGATCTTGTACGCAACATTAGTGAGGGATATAGGGCGCCAGTTCTTAATAAATCTTTCTGGTTTCCTTCTTCAGGAATGCATACAATAATTCCTTGCCTGTGTGATACTGAAAGCTGTCCTCTTTGAAATCCTTCATTCACAGAACGTACAAGGAAATGAGAAATATCTTTAATAAAAAAGAACTATAAAACTCAACAGTGAACCCATCAGGACTAGGGCTCTTGAAATTCTTCATTTGTTTTAAAGCGGCTGCTGCTTCTTCACATGTAATCAGCCTTCAATATGTTTGCTCTCCTCCTCGGTTAAAGTTGCCGCATCTGCCATTGATCACAGCATTCTTCTCTCTCGTTTAGAACATGTGTTTGGTGTTTCTGACACAGCCTTCACTGGTTTGAATCATACCTGTCCAACCGCACTCAAACTGTATCTATTCAAGACTGCAAATCTAACCCAGCGTTAATCGCCAATGGAGTGCCACAGGGTTCTGTCCTTGGCCCAGTTTTGTTTGTTTTGTATACAACACCCTTGTCTGATATAATCTCATCTCACTTTGTTCTGTCTCACTCTTTTGCAGATGATACTCAGTTACAAAAGTCTGCAGAACCCAGCCATGTCAACGAGCTGGTTCAGTCAATGCAAGCATGTATTCAGGATGTTAAATCATGGATGACATTTAACAAACTCAAGTTAAACGATGAGAAAACTGAAGCTTTAGTCATTTCTTCACCAAGAACGTCACTGTCTACTCCATTACCGGACTCGCTTGTTGTCGGTGATGCCACAGTTCCATTTCAAAATCAGCAAAGAATCTTGGCGTTGTTCTTGACTCACATCTGACAATGAATGCTCAGGTCATGAACGTAATTCGTACAGTTAACTTTGAGCTCCGTCGTATCAGCTCAATTCGCCATTTCCTCTCAACTGGGGCAACAAAAACTCTCGTTTCAGCATTTGTGCTCTCCCGTCTGGATTATTGCAATGGTCTCACTGTAAATTGCCCACACGATCTTATACAACGAATTCAGAGATTACAAAATACTGCAGCACGCCTGGTCTTGAGGGTTCCCCGTAGAGACCACATCACCCCGCATCTCTACACTCTGCACTGGCTCCCCATAGCAGCACGCATTAGATACAAAATTGCATGCATGTGTTTTCGCGCCGTCAATGGATCTGGCCCTGTCTATCTTTCTCACCTGGTTAGCATATACACACCGGCAAGAACACTCCGCTCATCATCTGACACTTCCACACTCTGCAAAAACCTATGGTGAACGTTCCTTCTTTTTTGCAGCCCCTTCCGTTTGGAACTCTCTCCCACTTTCGATCCGCTCTGCCAAAACTGACTGTGCTTTCCGCTCTGCTGTCAAAACCCATCTGTTCAAGGAATTTTTTCTGTAGAAAACATTTTTGTCCTGTTATTGGGTGTGTCATGGCGTTACGTGTTGTAAGTGTTACACTTGAAAACTGACAGTGCGCACGCGCGCGCGCGCGTGTGTGTGTGTATGTGTGTGTGTGTGGTGTCAATGTTGGTTGGCTAGCCCCCCCCCCCCTTTTCCTTGCTGTGTTTCATTGTCATAATTGATGAGGTGACTGGGTTTATGGTTTTGTATAGTGATTTTGTTTTTGACATGTTTATAGTTAAACATTGTAAAGCGCTGTGAGCTCTAGTGAGAAAGGGCGCTCTATAAATGTACGTTATTATTATTATATCTGGCAGTTCACTTAGAAGGTGAATGTCATCCACATCTCTATAACTATATAACTGTTAGTAATATGTTTTCACCTCATCTAAAATTTCCCTCTGGTCTGAAATAACAGTGCCATCATTCTTTTCCAAAATGGTATTGATTTATCGACAAAATTTCTTATTTTCTAAGTTACAAAAGTACTTGTTTTTTTTCCCCGTGATTAATCCATTGGACTTTTGATCGAACTGCAATGCCTTGCATTCTATACTGTCTTAATTCTTGTAACTGTATTTTCAATTCCTCTAACACTGGTAAGTCATCTGTTTTTAAATCTAGTTCAATATCTTTTATTCTTTTTTCTAATTCTTTTTCTTCTTTATCATTCTGTCTTTTCTTATATGTTGCATATGAAATTGTTCTTCCTCGTATTTCGATCAGTAATGTCTCAAAAAGAAGTTGATCACTCACTTGGAAAGTCATGTTGTCATTTGAAATCATATCAACACTGTCAAAGTTGTAAACTGGTACCATATACTGTTTTTTTTAACTTCTTTAATGGTATCTTTTATGTGCATTATATAATCTTTATCTTTCAATAAGCTGTTATTGAACTTTCAAAAAGGTCGATCACGTTTAAACTGTTCTTTTCTTAATGCCAATACAACAAACGAATAATCTGATCGATACCCTGGTTCAACAGACGCATCAGTTATTTTAGTCATCAAGTCATTATCGATCAGAAGTAATCAACTCTTGCTTGTTTTACAGAATTAAATTTGCGCCGTGTGTAAACTCGTTTATTAGGATGCAATTCTCTGTGAACATCAACTAGATTATGTTTTGCCATAATACCAATAATTTTCTCCGGGTTCTGGCTCAATTCTCTGTACTGGCATTGTTTCGTACATCCAATTTCACATTCAGGCACAATTCCAATCCTCCGTTATAATAATAGAATCGTTGTCAAGCTGTTCTATACATTCACAGATTCTATCAAAAATTCTTGTCTATCGCCACTACTAGGTCCGTACAAATTTATTAATGTATTTTCTTCTTCAAAATTTCAATACTCATCACAATGAAACAACCATGGGAATCTCTAATCACATCAAATACTTTGTATTGAAAATTATTATTGAATCGTATAGCTACTCCATTTTTATTTGTTTCAGAGCCACTGAACTAAACATTATATCCCCAACTGGCCCGTATAAAAGTTTCAGTCTGAGCCGGCCAGCGTGACTCTTGCAAACACAAAGTGTGGAAATCTCTTTTAGAACGAATAAAGTCAAAAACGTCTCTTCGTTTTTTAGAATCATGAAATCCATTACAATTGAATGAATACAATTTAAAGGTACTGTTTTGCTTATTCATTTAGTTTAGGGTTGAAAAAAAAATTCATTGCTCTGTAAGACATTTAAGGAAAAAACACAACAATGTACAGGAAACATAGTACCAGCATGAGCAAGCCATTCAGTAATCCTTCCAAGAGCCAAGGAGTAAGTGACCACTGCACAATCATGGCAATACATCTGCCAACAATCCAAAAGAAATACTTGATACGCATATTTCAATGCCGTATTTTCATCAAGAAATACACAACTTGTATATTCATATAGTTCAGGAACATTTTGAGACACACAAATGAATAAAACATTCCACGAAATAACCTATACATAAGTACAAAAAAGAAAAAAAAGAGGATGAAATCAATGAAGGAAAATGGTAAAAAGGACAAAAGGTACAAAATACCCAGATCACTCTGACCGTCAGTGGCAAACATGGGCACACAACAAGTGTCAAAATAGAAAAAGGAGAAATAGCCGTTAGGCGCTACCTTTTGATTTACTAACAAAGCACGCAAAATATTGATATATTTTAAATACATTTAAAGCAAGCCTCGCACGAGGAAACAGGCCATAAGACCTACATATAAAGATTCTGATTCAATGGGGAGGGAGAAAGAAGAAAAAGAAAAAGAAAAAGAAATCCCAAAACCATCAATTAATCTCCTGCCTGGGAATTCTATACATTAGAATATACCAATATATGACATGCAGACGCGTCAATAACTAGCCAAGGGAAGAAAGGGGGGGGGGGGGGGGAAGGGGGGGGGGGGGAAAGCAGATGAATGAGCGGGAAACTATCTAAAGGTAAAGAAGCGGGTGGAACAGAACATTTGAGTGCAGGTGCACACACGCGCACATGCATGAGTGCACAGGCACACACACGCAAACAGCAACATTTGTGTAAATTGCAGTCTCAGAGAAAGAGAGAGAGACAGTGAAAATCATCTCATAGTCAGTTATTACTATCAATGCATCTTTTTTGCTCTCCCTCATTCACTTACACACCTCCCCCCCCCTCCCCCCCCCCCCCCCCCCCCCACCCCCCCCCTTAGTCTGACCCACAGAAAAACTGCTCTCACGCAGAACATTTTGAAAAAATGCTAACATAAACAAAGCATGTGAAATATGAGCACACAAAAAAACACACAACAAAAACAACAACAACAACAACAACAACAACAAAAACCACCACCACCACCAACAAGATAATCAATACAAAGTTTTACGTTTCCCTCAGGTAACAAACGCATGCGCATGCGCATGCGCACACTCACACTCTCTCTCTCACACACACACACACACACACACACAAGCCAAAGATATGAACATCAGTTAGAGAAATGCAGTGCACAACTACGTATCATCAAATTGAATACACGCGCGCGCGCTCACACACACACACACACACACACACACACACACACACACACACACACACACACACACACACACACACACACACGGTGCATGGAAGGGGAGGGAGGAGGAGAAAAGACCATCCCTTATTTACTTATGCCAATTATTGCAAATTTCTGTATTTTATCAACCTCCGTGCCGTCCTCTTCAATATTTGTATATCTTGAATATAACTGGAAGCCAGGTTGTAATCAGGTTGTCATCACTGACTATGCATTATGCACGCAGGTCGTCACTCATGCAAAAATCTCCCCCACTCCTGTTCACAGAAAGTCACGTAAGGATACTTTAACAACAACAAACAACAACAAAAAAAAAACACCCTCCCTTCCCTAACAGCAAACAGTTGGGGTTATTGACTATAACATTCACACTAACATTACCTCCTCTCTACCTGAAAGATGCAAATTGCACCGAGGGGGCGAAGGAGTGGGGGGGGGGGGGGGGGGCGGCCGGAAATCCCCACCGCCCCCACTCCCCTGACCAAATACCATACAATCATGAACTGGATGAGAACAGACCACAGTCTGTTTGGCCCAACGAGGAGAATTGTACTACATAATCATCTTAATCGCGAAAGTGAAACAATTGAAAAATACATAAATTTTACATGTCAATACTTACATACTAATATTCAGCATTATAATCTTCAACATCTTTATCATGCCATTGCTTTCATCAGTTCTTGTTCAACATTCATATTCACATCAAGTTTGAGAGTCTTGCCATTTTTCTATTTCACAAGACCAAGAGGCTAACGTTGCAGAGTGCCGGCCTGCTCACTTCAGACGTTTATAATTGGCATGAGTCAAGTCCTCACCAACAGATACACCAGTTTGTTTTAATTTCTTGTGGTCAGCAAGCACCAGATTGCGAACCCTCCTGGAATGGAAGCGCACAATGACGGGTCTTGGTCTGGTGCCACCAGGCTTGCCGGTGCGGTGCGCAATTTCCACACTGTCTTCGGTCACATGCACCTTAATCTTATCATTGAAAATGTCCAGGCAGTGATGCACACAGTCCTCTTCAGTCTCCCGGCCACCCTGCCTCTCGGGCACCCCATACACGCGCAAGTTAAACTGGCGGCCGTGTTGCTCTTGATCGTTTAAGTCTCTCTTGAGATCACTATCATTTTTTCACACTGTTCGAGTTTCACCCCGAGTTCTTTATTTTCCTCCCTCAGTGTCTCCACCTACTCAGCTAAAATGTCCTTCTCATTTCTCAGGTAAAAAATGACGCTCTCTCACTGTTCAATACGGACATCTAAACGTGCCGTTGTTCTATTCACATCATCTTCGAGTTCCTGAATTCGTTTCTTTTTGCGACATCAAGCAATTGTTGTTTAATTTCTTCTAGCGTCTCTTGCAGTGTGTCCATGTTGTCGTAAATATTGTCCTGACTGCCATGTCTCTGTTCTTTTTATCTTTCTTTCTTTCTTTCAGATGGGGATGTTTAACCTGTCCCGTGCCCACAGTCTTCATGTAGACTATTCTGGCACACAGGTTGCATGCATTGTGTATTTTCGTGTAGCCGGTACTCACCCGTCTTAGGACATGAGCATCGGGATCTTTAGAGTCCGTGTATGATCTTAGTGCATGTGACACAGACTAGACCTCGGTTTATAGTCCCATCCGAACGACTATATGGGGAATGGAGTCAGAACCAATGTTAACTCCGAGGGAAAAATCCCCCTATACCGAAATTCGAACCCGCAACCCAGGATCACGAGTCCGGCGCTCTACCAACTGAGCTATCCGGCCCCCTCTAGTATAAGTTTCCCTTCGTTGATGACAGGGCTGGCACCTGAGTCGCTGACTGAGGAAGATGACAACTGACGCTTACTCGTGTTTGTTTTACTCATGATAGCCTCACAGAACACCACCACAATACAAAACACACGGAAGTATTTCACTACAGCACACATTTGTTGTATTGAACACTTGGGTAACACAACCTTAAAAGTATTCACAACCATCGTCCATCTTCCAGTTTTCTTTTCTCTCTTCTCTATTTTTTTTTTCACCACACGACTACATCTTATATTCACAACTGATAACAAAATACATCATTGAGAGCATCTTAACTCAACTACTGAAACCCGTTCGCCATTTGCGGAGCCCGCATGTTGATCACACTTTCAAACTCTTGAGCACATGAACCCAATATGTCGTCGAATTCCACAGAAACTGGAGAAAATGCGAAAATTTCAGTCAAACACCACAAACACCACACAGCAGCACATCGAGTTTCCTTATTGTAATACAACAGAATTCAAATTTTACATAGTACAAATATGATGAAAGACCAGGTGGAAAAAAAAAGCAACGACTGTAAGCAGAGCTCAGCAAAACACGTCCATCCGCGACGTGAGCGACGGTCAGAGTCCTTGTTTGTGTGTGTTTTTTCCCTCTCCACAATTGCCAGCTTTTCATATTCGTGTGTGCTGACACTGGACCTGGCACTACACCAGACTATCGCAGTACAGTGGTGCCTGCACTTTTCACAAACTAACCTGTAAGTCCACAACTTAATTAAAAAAATCTTGTTCTCCAATTTTCAGTAAGTCCACAACTTAATAACAAAAAATCTTGTTCTCCAATTTTCAGATGTTGTCTTTTTGTATGATGTCCATTTCTGGTCGTATCATTCTAGTTCCTGTTGATGTGTGGCAATGTTGAGTCCAATCGTGAGTCAGGATTTCCACATGATTTCCACATGATCCCGCGCATTTATACATACAGGTGTCAGATAGAACAATAACTTCAACAGTTGTGCAGTGTTTAGTCAGTTCTCTGAAAATAACCTCTTCTCTCTACGTGTCCCCTCTGTGTTCACTTTCAACCCATCTTTATCTGATTTGCACTGCCATTAGCACTCAGTCTTCCACTTCCGTTCTCTCTTTGCACCTTCCACTTTCAACACCCCCCCCCCCCCCCCCCCCCTTCTACCACCTCTTCCACTCTAACTTCTCTTTCTCCGTGTCCCTTGATGTCACCCACCTCAGTTGTATTACCTTCCACTTCTGCCCTTGCACTTTTGTTTTCCATTTCCACCCATCCCGCTCCTCTACGCACCACAATTTTTGCACTGCTGAGGACCAGTATACCCTGGAACAACGTGGCATCTGTTGCAAGTTAAGAACGAAGTGGGAACCAAAATAACCACCCCAAGACAAAAACACCAGCTGCAGTGGTCTCGGTCCTGATTCCCATTCCTTTGGGGATGTCATGGAGACGTCAAGTCCTGCCACGACTGACGACTGGAACATGCACCACGTATGAGTTCCTGTTAGAGCATGTGACACACCTCACAGCACAGCAGACGTTCTGGATGATTGCCTGACTGTGCAAAAACAGAAAATGCCCTCTGATCCATTCAGCAGACATGGAAAGATCTGTCTGAAAGTGAAACGACTGGTGCTACTACATCCTCGTGGTAATGTCAATATCTAGGGAGTCGGCTGACCTCAAATAAGTGTTTCCAAAATCAAATCAGAATTTGGTCGTGCAAAGATGATCAAATTTTAAAAGGATTTAAGGGTGTGACGCCAACGTAAAAATAAGTATTATGACGTCAAGGTAAACTTAGGTAACCACATGACGAAAATAATAATATACGACGGGACAAGGAGCAAAGAGTAACGGCCGAGGCTCTTGTGTCCAGCCTACTTTCATTTGTTTTATTAGTAGTTTTCTCCGTAGTGTTACTATGTGGAGGGGCTGACTTTCTGGTCAGTAGTGCGTCGTAGTCTGCTGTGCCACGTGGGATTTCAATTCATCTGTATTTGATTTTTTTTTAATCGTCGTTGTCTCCTTCAAGTGATGTGGAGCGGCTGACCACCCGGGTCAGTACTCAGTAGTGCGTCGTAATTTGTTATGCTACGTGAGTCTTCGAGAGAACAGTATTTTACCAATCCTGGCTCACTTGCTCCTCCACCAAGTTTTTGGGTGAAAGTGGCCTAAAAGCCGCCTTTTCCTGTTCTCTGACAAGTAAGACTTCAATAACCAAAAATAACGATTATTTACAAACAGACATACTGTGTGGGGTTGTCCGTTTTTAATACTAATTTACTAAACTTGCTTGTCTTTTAAACTAAGTTATATTTTTGACATAAAATCCGCACACTTATTCTGACTAATTTCTACCTACAAAACTTTGTACACAGACAGGCAGACACGAGGCGGGGGTTACAGAGACCCGCCAAGGCTGAAACCTGATCGCTTAATTTACGGCTGGCGCAGACTGTCACGGTCAAAATTCAACACAACCAAAGTGTGGTCCGTCGCCGGCCACTTCAACTGGACATAAGTCCAAACGCAGACATCTTGGCGCCACAAAGACGGCTCCATGCGTCTCATCTGGCCAATTTAAGCACAGCAAGGAGACAGCAGACAGTCTGAGTGGCTGGACCGACAGGTCTCGGTAGGTTTGGTCAGACGTCGTGGAGCCTACCCAGACTCATCTAGCCAATTTAGAGTGACCAGTGTCCACGAATTAAGCCACACGGCGCCAGTTAAGTAGGAAAGGGGAGAAGGTAGTGTGTGGGGGGGTGAAATCTAGCTAATCAATTAAATGACCAATTGACCACCACAGAGAGTGAGGCGTGTAGGCATGACTGGCATGATTTGAACATCCAATGGAATTAGAGGGAGATAACTTCGAGTGTCAGGGGTAAAAATACTGACCAATGGTACTCGCCTTTTTGGACAGATCGGAACGAATAAGAAGGATGTGAGAGTGAGAGAACGGGAGAACGAGGGGAGAACGAACAGAGAGACAGAGAGAGAGAGGTCTGAGTGTAATCTCTGAGGAGAGAAGAGCAGAGAGATGAGGGGAGGAGAGGAGAGAACCAAGTGGGGGCATTAGCACGAGATAGTCTGCAGAGGAAGGACTTAGGAGAGATGTGGAGAGAGTTGCTAACTAATGAAGAGGAAAAGAAAGAAGAAAAAAAAAGAAAAGAAAAGCAACCATGTCCATTTGATAAGAGCAGACTAGAAGAGAGAGAGAGAGAGTGCAATGCGTTAATGCAGGAAGAAAGAAAGGAGAACAGATCGATGTTGATAGTCACTGTTCTATCTTCACTGGGGTTCGACCTCATACTTGGCCAGCGCCACTTTCATCGACAGACCAACGCCAGTGCCAACAGTCTCACCTGACCAGGCGCCAGCAGACCAAGACCAGTGCCAGCAGTTGTGTCGTGCTTGTGAAAGTGACAGTGAAAAGAAAAAAAAAAGGAAAGAAAAGACAGTGATTCGTGAATAGTTAAGATCACCTGGCCAGGTAAAGTAGAAATCTATTTATACCCGGCTAGTTAATGATGTTTTAGATAAATAAATTTTGTGAAGCTCAGGAAAGAGAGAATGTTTTATTTTTTGATTCCATATGCATTGATGTTTCGTTCTATGATCATGTAACAGTAAAGTTATAGACTTTACTAGTGGTTTTGATGTGACGAATGTATGATATATGAATGAATCGTAAGCAAGCTGTGAGTGTGTTTGGGCTGTGCGCTAGTCCTTCCTCCATCGACTCCCCTGAGGTGACACAAAAAGCGACCTTCGTTCACACAGCGCACGGCCGCTTACAAACTGCGACCAAAAAAACCCAATAAAGCACACCTGGCGGCGCGTTACTGGCACACGAGGGCTGTTAATGCTCTTAGCGGGCCCGAAATTTGGGTCTCCCTTTAATAGTTTTTTATCGTAGTTCTCTGAAGAGAATTAATTGTTAAAATCTATATTTTTAATATTTAATATGCAAAGTATTTAATATAAAAAATTGAACAAAACTAGTGACTAACGAGTAATGTAAGATACAGTTGTTGTTTGGCCTTTAAAAATATTCTACTTAAATAAAAAACAACTTTATCAACATTACACTGGCCACCATAGAATTGTGAAAGCTTTCAATGTTTTGGGGTTTATAAATACGTTGCTCTAACTGTTAATGTAAATGAGTCCGGTACTTTTTAGCAGCAAGAGGGCTGCAGGGTGTAGCAGCGAACTAGGTCAAACGTTCCTTGTAAGAACGTTTGACCTGCAAAGCACGCAGGAACTAGGTCAACGTTCCTTGTAAGAACGCTTGACCTGCAAAGCGCAGCAGTAAACTAGGTCAAACGTTCCTATGAGGAACGTTTGACCTGCAAAGCGCAGCAGTAAACTAGTTTCGACCAGTTGACTTTAGAAGCGGCATTTATTAGTTCCTGACAAGTAAGACTTCAATAACCAAAAAATAACGTCCCTACCAACAAACATACGTGTAGGATTGTCCGTTTTTAATACTAATTTACTAAACTTTTCAGATTTCAGTTTTTGCTTAATCCTGTGTTTTTCCTGGCCATTTTCAATAACATCATTTTCACGCAAACATTCATCAAATGCATCTCTGTCTTTCATGTGAAATAAAACTACAGTCTTTAATTGTTCTCTAAAGTCTTTTAAACTGAGTTATATTTTTGGCATAAATTCCACACACTTATCCCAGCATGTCTTCCGCTGAAAGCTAGTTTCGACAAAGTGTTTCTCTTTTTAACTATGTCTCTTTCTGCGAACAGTCATCTATAATAAATAGTGCCTGCGTTCCCTCAACCAATCTATAAAAAGTGTTCTAAACATTCACTCAGTTTATTGCTGGGATCAACTAAAAATATGTCATCATCTGTCCATATAAACCTTCTATCATGATATGCTTTTTTCCCTTTTTAAGTTTTTGGACAGAAAATACAATTGTTTAAAAAATTATAACGATAAACGTTTGAAACCCGGTTGAGGATAAATATTGTTTTTTCCACAACCATTTTTGTCCACAAATTAATGAACAATGAGGGGTTTTGTCATAAATTTTTAACTGCTCCATAGTTTTAAAAACAGAATTTAATCTATCCAGTTATTATTTTATCTACTCTCCGTCAAAACTTGTTCAGTATAATAAAACCCTATGAGGCAAAAATGTGTAAGATTATCCAATTTAGTTCTGTAAGATTGTTTCTATTTAAGTCAACATTGATTTTGTTGCTTGTTGTTATGATCTTAATATCCTCGCCTTTGTGAAGAACGACGATGGAAAACGTTAAGACGTTTAACGTCTAAGTTTTGCCACTAATTTAATTCCTTTTATAAGGTCATCCTAAACGCCCACAACCCCATCCCTCTCCACATTTTTAAAGACAAAAAATTTCAAATATCATTGTGAACGTGTCTCCTAATTTTCTGCTTGGAAAGAACTGTAATTTTGTAGAAGCTTTCTTTAAAACCGTTTCTTTTCTGGGGAGGATGACTGTTTTTTCCCATACGGCGTTATTTCAATCTCTTTCCGACTATTGTCGTCTGGCAAAGACTTACATGTAAAGGGCCAGAGTTGAATGCTTTCTGAAACTTTTTTGACGGCTAAAAAATGTAAATGGGCTTATGAATTCAAATTTTATTTCCCATTCTAATATGGTTCTAAGTGCCATTTGAGGTCAGGCTTCGAACTTTTTTTATATTCATACTGGCCAACATTATTTGCTTCTAGATTGCGCACTGTTCTAGTTTAGGAAACTTTTTTTTGTCGCCAACCTCTTTGCTTTTATAACACCATCTTTAGTGTACTCAAAACCAAAACAAAGCGCCTATCTCACCGTTCGTTCAAAGTCCGAAACCCATCTGCAAGGTCTTTTAATTCTAAGGTTATAACACCTTACAGGCGCTAATGTAACTCCTTGATTCTTCTGGCCCACGCGACATTATTTTTAGTAACGTATTATTTTTTTTCCAAACCAATGTGCAGGTTATCACATTTTCACGACTTTCCCTGTTTGTCTGCAATTTTTAAATTAAATGATCCGACCCTTCCACAAACTAATTTTTTAAACTGTAAATTAGGGAATTGTATAATTTCATAAACGGGAATATGCAGCTTTCCCTGACGGAAGAGCTCTTAAAACAGTTGAGGGCCTTCCATCATATAAGTTTTTATCAGTGCTCAGCTCATCCAAATGAACATAGAGTAATGAATGTAATGCAAGATCGGCGGATTTCTCCCTCATAAGTAGTTTTGTTTGGGTAACTCTAAATCTATAATTGTCAGCTGCAAAGCCTAACATTTTAGCTAGCTCTTTCAAAATAGTAACCTCCTTTTTCTTCAGGCTTGAATGTTAACATTGTTTTTAGATTTGCATTGTTAAGTTTGAGAGTAATGTCGAAGTTACTCATTGCTTCTTTTAGGGGGGGCAAAACCCGTAATAACCATCAGGTATTGTTAACTGGCTAACTTTGGCCCCCGTTTTTGTCAACTTTTAGAACCCTTTTTATTCTCCTTTGGGTTTTCTTATATTAAACCATACGACTTTGTAAATATTTTATGGAGCGCGACCGTTCTGGGTTTCCCCATTCGTTATTAATAGCATGTTCTAAAAACGAAGGGCGGCCTTGAGTTGTTATTGTTACAAACATTTTTAAACAAAATAAAAATGAGTGCATTCAAATATACTAATGCAAAAAATTCTGTTTGGGGCCCCACTACAATCTTAAAATATAACAAATGATACTCTTGACATTTCTGTGACCCAGACTGACACCTTTCAAGCAAAAGGGTTTGTACGCCATTAAACAGATATCTTAACCCGCCTATTAAAAAAGACTACACGCAAAAGTGTGGTTCAGTCATCCTATGCAGTTTTATCAGAACCAGCTAAACTTTGCTGTGTTTTGTGCATCAACTGGGTGTGGAGTATCGTATGCTGAAACACTTTAAAACATCCTGATCCTTTGGTGAGGTCAGTGTACAGATTCATTTTTATTACACCTTCAGACGTATTTTGACTGAACTGCAAGCACCATTGCCAAATGACAAACCGTTTAATCCATTTTAGCAACAAATAGACATGAAGGCTTTTGAAAGGATCTGTAACGAATTTTAAAATAATGTTAAGACAGACTTTAGACAAAAGTTGGACCGCAACATGGCTTAGGGACCCCTTATTTTGGGGCGTGCACAGAAAGTATAACTATACTGGGGAAACCTCCTTACACATCTTTCTCTTCAGGCACAGCTGTTCACCTCGGGGCCATAGAGCAAGAGCATAAAACGCATGGACAACATTTATCTTAGACCTTCTAAGGGCCTAACTAAAGCAGAATAGAACGAATAAACGACTCTGTTCGTACTTATGTTTGGTGTTTTTCTAGGTTCGCAGCACAAACGAGATCGGCAAACTGATCCTTCTACTGGTTTTGATGCGCAGAAACAATACTTAGCAAATTTGAGGACCCATTAATTCTAAAAGTGATTTACCTTCGAGTATAAAAAGGTACCAAAATGTTTTACAATACGCAAGATCGAAAGTAGACTTTGCTGTTGGCACTGGGTTTTTACATGCTACCTTCTGACCTCAGACTCCAGGGAGGAACAAAATGAACTACACAATGAAATTCTTGTTGCAGGAAATGAACAGAAGGTTGGACAAAACGACATAATTCTGAGCCAGTAATATTGCAAGCAGTAAAAAAACAAGATGACCCCCCCAAAAATAAGTCATCCAATCCCCGTGGCCCAAAGCCCCAAAACCGTTGAAGACGCGGACTCTGTTCGCGATGACCAGAATATGAAAAGACAGCGCTTGTTCTTGGATTAACTGGCCTAGGATTACTTGGTCTTTATCTTACTAAAAAGTAACCCAACTATTAAGAGAACTAATTCCATAGGTGCTCGGCCATAAAGCCAACTACTTGCTTGCAGTAGACAAAAGCCAGCTAACAATACCTCCTAATATACCAGGTAAAGAGTCTATAGCTTACTAGCTAATTTTTTTTAATAAACTCGCAAGATGATCAAGCTGTTTTTTTACCCATGATTTATCAGGTGGAGGCGATGGGGCGGAGGCACTGGACTTTTACCTCCAAACCCCCGCCTGTAATAGCCAACACCAGTGTACTTATTGCAAATCCTAAGGCTGTTATAACGCTTGCCCAATGTGACTCCCTGCCTCTAAACAGTGTTCGTATTCGTTCTGCTAGCGTTGTGTCTTCATATAAATTCTTTGGATAGTTTCTCTTATTCTGATCACTTGATTCGTAATTGTTCTCGTAGTAGACAACACTTCTAGTCTTGCTGATCTCTCTTTTTCAAGATCTTTTAGTCTTTGGGTTTTCTTTCTTAATATCATGCCCTAAGTTGGCGTCATCAGCCTCAACGAGTTTTTTCTTTTTCTCTTTTTATATGCTCATCTAGTTCACCTAGTTTTGCTAAATTATTTGTTAATTCGCCTCTGTGCTTCTCAAAACATGATCAAGGGGCCCCTATTTCTCGCATGGGTAGCGGTGGGTCGTGTATAGTTTTAATGTTTTCTTCTGAAAAAACTGGTTTCTGCTTTCTATTGCATTTTTTAATTCGTCTGCCGATTGATTTAATTCTTTAAGTTCCATGTTTGTATTTGGGTTTGCTGTTGGGAGTTCTTGTAGTGTGTTTTGAAGTTTAAAAAACTGCCTCCGCCCTTAATTTCGGTCTAACAAGACCAAGGCGATTTTGATCTTTCCCACTGAGTCCCTTTTTATAAATTGTACTCTTGGCTAAAAACTTTGATGGGTTTTGGTTTAGTTGTAAGCCGAACAAGTTGTCCTTGATCGTTTTTCACAGACAAATGATCATCTTTTTTAAATTTAAAATCATTTGGGTCTATAAATTCGGGAGGGTTTTTGACCTAAAAAATTTGGTAAAATGATCTGACCTTACTTTCTGTTAATTCATGCCGCATTGAGAGCGCCGAGCGATGCTGTGTCAAAGGGGAATCACTCATGTTGTCTCCAGATCTAAAACATCATAATCTTCATCTTCAATGCCCGCCATGTTTTTAAATAATTAACTTTTTTTATTTGTTTTATAAAAAAAAATGGGGGGGCCCAAAAAGAAAA
>CM031624.1:44994864-45019694 GCA_018398815.1 Conus ventricosus | reverse complement strand
GCTCAGATGAACTTTTATACGGGCACAAGATTGGGAGATATTAATGTTTTAGCTCAGTGGCTCTGAAACAAATAAAAATGGAGTAAGGCTATACGATTCAATAATAATTTTCAATACAAAGTATTTGATGTGATTAGAGATTCCCATGGTTGTTTCATTGTGATGAGTATTGAAATTTTGAAGAAGAAAATTACATTAATAAATTTGTACGGACCTAGTTGTGGCGATAGACAAGAATTTTTGATAGAATCTGTGAATGTATAGAACAGCTTGACAACGATTCTATTATTATACGGAGGATTGGAATTGTGCCCTGAATGTGAAATTGGATGTACGAAACAATGCCATGTACAGAGAATTGAGCCAAACCCGGAGAAAAATTATTGGTATTATGGCAAAACATAATCTAGTTGATGTTCACAGAGAATTGCATCCTAATAAACGAGTTTACACACGGCGCAAATTTAATTATGTAAAACAAGCAAGAGTTGATTACTTCTGATCGATAATGACTTGATGACTAAAATAACTGATGCGTCTGTTGAACCAGGGTATCGATCATATTATTCGTTTGTTGTATTGGCATTAAGAAAGAACAGTTTAAACGTGATCGACCTTTTTGAAAGTTCAATAACAGCTTATTGAAAGATAAAGATTATATAATGCACATAAAAGATACCATTAAAGAAGTTAAAAAAACAGTATATGGTACCAGTTTACAACTTTGACAGTGTTGATATGATTTCAAATGACAACATGACTTTCCAAGTGAGTGATCAACTTCTTTTTGAGACATTACTGATCGAAATACGAGGAAGAACAATTTCATATGCAACATATAAGAAAAGACAGAATGATAAAGAAGAAAAAGAATTAGAAAAAAGAATAAAAGATATTGAACTAGATTTTAAAACAGATGACTTACCAGTGTTAGAGAATTGAAAATACAGTTACAAGAATTAAGACAGTATAGAATGCAAGGCATTGCTAGTTCGATCAAAAGTCCAATGGATAATCACGGGGGAAAACAAAGTACTTTTGTAACTTAGAAAATAAGAAATTTTGTCGATAAATCATAACCATTTTGGAAAAGAATGATGGCACTGTTATTTCAGACCAGAGGGAAATTTTAGATGAGGTGAAAACATATTACTAACAGTTGTATAGTTATAGAGATGTGGATGACATTCACCTTCTAAGTGAACTGCCAGATAATAATAATAATAACGTACATTTATAGAGCGCCCTTTCTCACTAGAGCTCACAGCGCTTTACAATGTTTAACTATAAACATGTCAAAAACAAAAATCAACTATACAAAACCATAAACCCAGTCACCTCATCAATTATGACAAATGAAACACAGCAAGGAAAGGGGGGGGGGGGGGGCTAGCCAACCAACATTGACACCACACACACACACATACACACACACACGCGCGCGCGCGCGCGCGCACTGTCAGTTTTCAAGTGTAACACTTACAACACGTAACGCCATGACACACCAATAACAGGACAAAATGTTTTCTACAGAAAAAATTCCTTGAACAGATGGGTTTTGACAGCAGAGCGGAAAGCACAGTCAGTTTTGGCAGAGCGGATCGAAAGTGGGAGAGAGTTCCAAACGGAAGGGGCTGCAAAAAAGAAGGAACGTTCACCATAGTTTTTGCAGAGTGTGAGAGTGTCAGATGTGAGCGGAGTGTTCTTGCCGGGTGTATATGCTAACCAGGTGAGAAAGATAGACAGGGTCAGATCCATTGACGGCGCGAAAACACATGCATGCAATTTTGTATCTAATGCGTGCTGCTATGGGGAGCCAGTGCAGAGTGTAGAGATGCGGGTGATGTGGTCTCTACGGGGAACCCTCAAGACCAGGCGTGCAGTATTTTGTAATCTCTGAATTCGTTGTATAAGATCGTGTGGGCAATTTACAGTGAGACCATTGCAATAATCCAGACGGGAGAGCACAAATGCTGAAACGAGAGTTTTTGTTGCCTCAGTTGAGAGGAAATGGCGAATTGAGCTGATACGACGGAGCTCAAGTTAACTGTACGAATTACGTTCATGACCTGAGCATTCATTGTCAGATGTGAGTCAAGAACAACGCCAAGATTTCTTTGCTGATTTTGAAAATGGAACTGTGGCATCACCGACAACAAGCGAGTCCGGTAATGGAGTAGACAGTGACGTTCTTGGCGAAGAAATGACAAAGCTTCAGTTTCTCATCGTTTAACTTGAGTTTGTTAAATGTCATCCATGATTTAACATCCTGAATACATGCTGCATTGACTGAACCAGCTCGTTGACATGGCTGGTTCTGCAGACTTTTGTAACGAGTATCATCTGCAAAAGAGTGAGACAGAACAGAGTGAGATGAGATGATTATCAGACAAGGGTGTTGTATACAAAACAAACAAAACTGGGCCAAGGACAGAACCCTGTGGCACTCCATTGGCGATTAACGCTGGTTAGATTGCAGTCTTGAATAGATACAGTTTTGAGTGCGGTTGGACAGGTTATGATTCAAACCAGTGAAGGCTGTGTCAGAAACACCAAACACATGTTCTAAACGAGAGAGAAGAATGCTGTGATCAATGGCAGATGCGGCAACTTTAACCGAGGAGGAGAGCAAACATTATTGAAGGGCTGATTACATGTGAAGAAGCAGCAGCCGCTTTAAAAACAAATGAAGAATTTCAAGAGCCCTAGTCCTGATGGGTTCACTGTTGAGTTTTATAGTTCTTTTTTATTAAAGATATTTCTCATTTCCTTGTACGTTCTGTGAATGAAGGATTTCAAAGAGGACAGCTTTCAGTATCACACAGGCAAGGAAATTATTGTATGCATTCCTGAAGAAGGAAACCAGAAAGATTATTAAGAACTGGCGCCCTATATCCCTCACTAATGTTGCGTACAAGATCGCCTCTGCCTGTATTGCGAATCGTTTACAAATAGTTCTACCTTCCATAATACATGAAAGTCAGAGGGGTTTTTTAAAAGGCAGATTCATTGGTGAAAACAAATAGGTTACTTTATGATACTTTGATATATGCCGAAAAAGAAAATGTTCCTGATATGTTTCTTCTGGTTGATTTTGAAAAGCTTTTGATATGTTTCTTTGGTCATTTCTACAAAAATGCTTAGTATTTTTAATTTTGGACCAGACATGGTAAACTGGGTAAAGACCTTTTATTTTGGTATTTTGACATGTGTTTCGGTGAATGGCCAGTATTCTTCCTGGTTTCCAATACAGAAGGAGTGAGACAGGGGACCCCTCTTCACCATATCTCTATTTAACTTGTGCGGAGAGTCTTTCAATAATGCTCTGTAAAAACTTGAATATATAAGGAATCAGTATGAAGAACAAAGACATCTTATTGTCTCAGTTTGCAGATGATGCTTCATTATGTTTGGATGGAAGTGAGAGTCTATTCATGAATCAGTGCACATTTTAACTAAATTTGCTGAAATTTCTGGTTTAAAGATAAACTTCGACAAAAGTCAGTTGTTTGGATAGGAGTAGGTAAAATACAAATATTTGATACATGCGGGACAAAAATTTCATTTGGGACCCTGGTACTTTTAAGATTTTAGGAGTGTTGTTTTCCACCAATGCCGCAAGTATTTACAAGATTAACCTTGAGGATAAGCTTCTCGCAATAAAAAGAGTTTTGAATTTTTGGAGTAAGCGACAATTGACACCATTTGGAAAAATGACAGTAATCAAGACCTTGGTTCTGTCAAAGATTGTACATTTGTTGATTAATTGCCTGAACCCCAGAAGATTTCGTTGCTACATTGGAAAATGAGGTGATAATGTTTTTTGTGGAATGAGAAGCAAAGCAGGATTAAGAAAACTGTGGTGTTTAAGCAATACAGTGAAGGAGGATTGAGAATGGCGAATATTAGATTATTTTTTACCTCCATGAAAATAAGCTGGCTGAGAAGACTTTTGGATGAATCTGAGTGGAAGGATTTTACAATTAATATGTCCGAAAGTTAGCAAAGTTAAGACATTTTGGTGCTGAGTATGCAAATGTGGTTTTAAGAAAGTTGATAATTTGTTCTGGAAAGATGAAATGAAACGTTACAAAAAAACTATATCTGAAATCCTGCCCAGTGACAGTTCATGAGTCGATGGCAGAGTGTGTTCAATACAATGTTCATATATTGAGAGATCGAAAGGTGGTGTACTTACAGGGATGGTGTAATCACAATATCTTTTTTGTGAAACATTTGATAAATACGGATGGTACCTGTATGATTTACAATGAAGTTTTTATTAGTTTTCCATATGTTCAAACAAACTTTTTAACATACGAAGGTGTTTTGAACGCACTGCGAGCATATTGTCAAAAGTTGAATATAGTTTTCACTAATAGTATAAAACCTTAGAAAATAAAACTTGGTACTGTATTAGAAAGAAGTAAGTTCATACAGAATATGTTGACTGAAAACGGAATCACCCCAACTGCTGTTTCCAGTTGGAATAATTGGTTGAAAATTTGAATTGGAAAGACATTTTCTCACATTGTTATAGAATATCTAGTGATGTGCAGTTGAGATGGTTTCAAACCAGACTGCTACATAAATTACTTCCAACTCAGAGATTCTTGTTCCTGTGTCGTTTAGTAAACCTTCTATATGTAACCATTGTGAACAAGAAGAGCAACAATCTCTCATATGCTGTTTGACTGTCGTATAACACACACATTCTGGATGAATTTTTCAGCAGTTGCTGAACTCGGAAATGTTCACACTGTCATGACTTGTGATTGACAAAGAACGTGTATTGTTTGGTGTAAAGCAGAATATACGGACAGACACTGTTTTTTACTTCATCATTATATTTGCGAAATTTTACATCTGCAAATGTAAATTGCTAAATGCACAACCACATGTGCAAACCTTTGTTACATTATTAAGATGGATATTACGTAGAACGTTACATGGCAATTATAAATGGAACTTGTGCACAATTTGAACAAACTTGGCTTTTGTACAATTCCATTGCTTGATTATAGTTTGACTGTAGAATTCAAAATGAACAAACGATATTTCACCTGTAAACTATCACATTCATCAAGATCTACTTCAATTGCGTATTTTTGAAAATGGTTGATTAGTTGTATTTAATCATGTTTAATATATATTTGACATGAGAATGCATGGACCCCACCTCATCCCTTACCCTTGCCCCCTCCCCCCCCCCCCCCCCTCCAAGGCCTCTGGTCCCCCTTTTGTTTTGTGTTTAAAGATGTTTGATTGTTTGAATGCCTTTTTTGTTGTGTGTGTGCGTTTTTTGTTTGTTTGTTTGTTTGTTTTTGCTTTTGTGTGTAATCAACTGTTATGCAATTTGTTTGTAATGTATGTGTGTTTGAAAATGATTTGAAATTAAAAATGTTTATAAACAACCCACAAATAAACAAACCAAAAACAACCACCACCATATATGCTACTCCACGATAATTTTGATTCTCACGTGATCGATTCGTAAGTATTAACACAAAAACAAAACAAAACAAACAAAATCAAGTTTTGTGAGGATGGCTATGTCATCTCAACTAAACAACAGTGTTTGTGTAACATGCAGCTCAAAGACGTCCATCTTCCACAGTGCTTGACTGTTCATTCCAGAGAGAGAGAGAGAGAGAGAGATGAGAGAGAGTAGAGAGAGAGAGAGAGAGAGAGAGAGAGAGAGAGAGAGAAGGGGGAGGAGGGAGACTGAGACAGAGAGAGAGACAGAGACGGATCTTGACATAAGATAGAGGGTTGATGAAAATGCACAATTACACTGACAGAATGTGTGTGTGTGGTGTGTGTGTGTGTGTGTGTGTGTGTGTGTGTGTGTGTGTGTGTGTGTGTTGTGTGTGTGTGTGTGTGTGTGTGTGTGTGTGAAGGCAAGTCAAGTCAAAATTATCTTTATTGAGGGTTGAAGAATAAACTGTCAAGCCTTTTTTAAATATCTGCCCTCATAAAAAAAGAAACAAATATAGCATGCAACGGGAAAATCACAAATAACATTTGAAAAGCACATAACTCAACCATACATATACGTACATCACTCATATTACAACATATTAACTAATAAACAAGTCTTTGAACATAATTTCAAATGGGAGAGAGAGAGAGAGAGAGAGAGAGAGAGAGATGAGAGAGAAGAGAGAGAGAGAGAGAGAGAGAGGGGAGAGAGAGAGAGAGAAGAGAGAGAGAGAGAGAGGACATGACCTTTAATTATTGCATATTGTTTTCATCAGATTCTTTTTTAGTGTTTTTTTAAATGCCTGTTTCGAGGAACATGATTTTAAGGAGGAAGACAAAATTAATTATTCCATGCGATCCCTCCACGGTAATACAAACTTGATTTATAAATATTATTTCGGGGTCTTGGAAAAGACGTTTATGTGTATGTCTATTTCTGCTGATTACTATAAAGCTTTCGGTGATTTTCTTCGGAGCTGATCCATTCATTTCATTGTACATGCATACGCATTTGTTGAAATGAGGTCTTTAAAAGGAAGAATGTTTTAAAGTTTTGTAATCACTCTTATGTCAAGGAACAAGATTTTAAATGAAGTAACTTAATGGCCCTTTTATGTAAACGACTTAAATGTTTCAGATTAGTTGCGCTGGCAGTATCCCATGAAGTGGATGCATCATTTATAAGAGAAAGAATATGAGCGTGAAAAAAAACCCTTCCTGGAAGGAAGATTCAGAACGTTTTTTTTTCATTTTTGCAAGTTGACATATTCTTTGGGAAAACGTTTTCCAACATCAGCAATGTGGTAAGACCAAAATAAGTCGTTGTCAATGATAAATCCTAAGACTTTATGGGATGTAACCTCTTCAATCTTTTGTCCATGGGCATATAATGGTGCGAATGAGGATTTCAATTCTGCCGCTTTTGTCGTGTTGTTACATACATTGCGTTTTGTTTTATTAACATTGAGGGGCATATGCTTCATTTCTGTCCATGTAATCAGCTTGCTTATGTTTGTCTGCAGATTACGTACCAGTTCAGTGGGATTACTACTTTGTGATTGTAATGAGGTATCATCAGCAAACATTTCACAACAACACTGTACATACAATGGCAAGTCATTTACGTAAATAGAAAAGAGCAGGGCCCTAAACTGACCCTTGTGGAACACCTAATTTCAAGGTTAGTAACTTTGATCTTTTTTAATTAATGTCAACGAGCTGTTGACGGTCAGTGAGAAAAGAATTAACACATTTTCAGGCTTGATTCAATACTTGTAACGCATAAGCCTTTTTTAAAATTTTTAATCAGAAGGTGAGTGGTTGATGATCATCAAATGTTTTTGCAACATCTACAAAAATGATTCCAGTAAGGTCGTTACTGTTAATGTTTGTAAGACATATATCGGTGTGTTGTATAAGAGACGTGTGACAAGAGTGATTTTCTCGAAAACCTGGTTGATTTTCATGAATGAAATCAAAATATTTCATATGAGAATACAATATGTTTGAGCATGTTTTTCGAGTGGTTTAGACAACAGGGATATTATTGAGATAGGTCGATAGTTTATGGGATTGTGGGATCGCCTGTTTTATATAAAGGTATAACTTTCGCTTGCTAAATTTTAAGGGAACATGGCTTTTATCAATACATATAGTATAAACATAAGTTAGTGTATTAGCAATAACCAGTGAAGCTATTTTTAATATCTTACTATCGAGTCTATCAAATCTCTTGTTCCAGACTGGTTTATGCGATTTAAGCTATTGAATACTTCGTTTAATGACAATGGTGGTATGTCGAAACATGAAAAAAATGTTTTACCACGACAGTATCCTCTAATGCATGTAGATCATTATCATTTGTTTTATCGTTTACGATTATGTCTTTAGTAATGTTTGTAAATGCAAATTAAAATATCTCAATGATATTTCTTTATTGGGTTTGTAGTCTTGAATTACTGTTGGTCAAGAGGTTGATAGCTTTCCAAATTAAGTTCGAATTTTTAGAAAACGATAGTAAATTTGAAAATATTTTTTCTTAGCTTTTCTCTTCATGGAAGTTGCTTTATTCCTTTGTTTTCTAAATGACACTTAATCCTTTCACTTGAGTCCATGATCTCTTTTGTATATTCATTATCTATCTCCTTTGTTATCCATGGTGGTGTAATGACATGCTTCACTCTTTTTCTTACGAAGGGTGCATGTTTATTACAATTTTACTGAATTGAATGTTTTTTGGGTTTTTTTATCCAAAAATGTACAGCATCGTCGGGTTCCCGATCTGATTATATGTAACCTAAATCACAGTGACGTAAATCGTTTAGGAAAACCTTTTCATCGATAATGTGTTGAAGCATCTATAACAAATTTTCTTATGTCCAGATTTGGGAATTTTGACACCTTTTTTCATCCAAGTTAGTCATACAGAAGATGGTCACTACAGCCTGTTTGTACAGAACACATTTTCCACTATGTTAGCTTTTGTGTTTACGTAATGTGATCAATAAGAGTCTCTGTACGTTCCGTAATGCGAGTAGGTCGATCGATTATTTGTTCCAAACCATTCATAGTATAAGTACGATTCCATTTTGTCCCAGGCGCTGCCAAGTCTATATCAAGTCACCAAAAAGAATAATTTCCTTTTACTCCAAAATTGTGGCATCCATCATTAAGTTAAATCATCAGTCAATGCTTCAACTGGGTTTCTGTATAAGAATCGACCATTACAGGTTTACAATGTTTAAGACTCACTTCAATTCAAATGGATTCTATATCATTATTTTTCAGATGTGTTATCCTTTAAATGTTAATGATCTAGCACAGTATAGAAGTAATCCTGTTCTATTAGGTGCCTTTGGATGAAATCGGATTGTCTCATAGTTTGGCATGCGCATAATCTAAATCAGAAAACATCATTTAATCAAGACTCTGCTATGCAAAAGACATAAAAGTTATTTCCATGTTTATTAAGAATTGCGCAATTTCATCCGTCTTATTTCCGGCACTGTTTTTTTTGAATATCCAAGGCGAAGTCTCTACTGTAAAGGCCAAGTGTCTAAAGTTGATGGCATGATGATTGTAAGTCAATGACGTATATATAGAAAGGCGCCTTACACGAAATATCCTGGCCACAATCGTAGGAGTCGATATACAAGAACATGCAGTTACAGACGAATAAAAAAACCCGATGACTATGATATTCACAAGAACTATGAAAACCAACACTATCACTTCATACCCTAACCACAAATTGAACAAAGAGGATGAAATCCTTTATCAAACAAGTTGTCAGCGAAAATACTAAATATTTCTGCTCCCTGAAAGAAAGAAGAAAACAAGACCTCATAAAGAAAAAATTTTTTTTTTAAGTGTGTTGTGTGTGTGTGTGTGTGTGTGTGTGTGTGTGTGTGTGTGTGTGTGTGTGTGTGTGTGTGTTTTGCGTGCCGTGCGTGCGTGCGTGCGTGCGTGCGTGAGTGCGTGTGTGCGTGCGTGCGTGCGTGCGTGCGTGCGTGCGTGTTGTGTGTGTGTGTGTGTGTGTGTGTGTGTGTGTGTGTGTGTGTGTGTGTGTGTGTGTGGTGTGTGTGTGTGTGTGTGTGTGTGTGTGAATGCATGCACGCGTACGTATGTGTGTGTGTGTGTGTGTGTGTGTGTGTGTGTGTGTGTGTGGTGTGTGTGTGTGTTGTGTGTGTGTGTGTGTTGTTGTTGTTGTTGTTTCTCAATTTAACGTCTTTTCACTAAATGTGATATTAAACAAGGTGTGTGTGTGTGTATGTGTTGTGTGTGTGTGGGGGGGGGGGGTTGAGTGTGTGCGTGCAGCGTGCGTACGTGTGTGTGTGGGGCGTGCGTACGTGAGTGCACGTCCGCGTGCGTGCGTGTGCGTGTGTGCGTGTATGTGTGATGAGGAGAAACTCTAAGTAAGAATTAAACTGTTACAAAACAACAACAACAACAACAACAAACAACAAACAAATACATCAAAAGTAAAAACAAACAACTGTACAAAATAAGATCATGAAACAGCAACAGTGTGTGTTGTGTGTGTGTGTGTGTGTGTGTGTGTGTGTTGTTTTGTGTGTGTGTGTGTGGTGTGTGTGTGTGTGTATGTGAGAGAGAGAGAGAGAGAGAGAGAGAGAGAGAGGAGAGAGAGAGAGAGAGGAGAGAGGGAGAAAGACAGAGACAGAGAGACAGAGACAGAGGGACAGAGATGGAGGCGTATATATATACAGAAGCTCACATGCAGACACGAATGAGAACAATACAAACTGTTCATTACCCCATTTAAAGGGGTTTTCCCCACAGGAAGGGAAACTGACAAAACGATTCATCACTGCTATCCCCACAGTCATGAGTCAGTCACACACCACACTGTAAGGGATGTTACATCGCTATTTGCGCATTTGAAGTAAGGAACACTTCGTGTATCAGAAGCCCTGCAGTGGCAGTCACCGACAGGCCTCTGCGGTCTACTTTCTCCGTGCATCGACTGTGGAGGTCACAGGCCAACATCAAGTGTGTCAGATGTCCTAAACGGCACGTGACGACTGGCACTGTTGAGGTGAGATGTTCGTGCTGGTTTTTATGACGATTCCCAGGCTCTTTTCCCTTGGCGTTAATCGCGTCTTGCACACGATGCCACTGGTTCGTACATACTGTAACGCAACAAGTTGACATAAGTCAACACAAAAGGAGAGCAGACAGTGTTTGGACAAGTAAACAGTAAAATGCCTTCAAGGGAAAAGGGTCTCTACCCTGTGGCATATCCCCCCTGCAAGCGTTCCAACCCTCAAGTCTTTACTGTCAAAGGGGGGCTGTGCCACATCACAGGTGGATGCCTGTTTGCTGTCACCTGCTTTGTTGCTGACAGAATTCAAATCTGCACCCCCAGGATTGTTTAAGTCTTAAGCATTAACTGCCTTGTGAAGAATGTCTTGATCACTTTGCCATCAGCCATATTGTGTAAGCTAGGGAATCTAAGTCTTGTGGAATTGATTTTTGTACATCCTTGACGAGGTCCAGGTGTGACTTCTGGGCTTACCTCTGCTATTGGTTTTAGGTCCCAGTCCATTTTATTCAGAATTTTACAAGCTGTTCCATGAGACCATAGGCAAACATGTCAAAAGCCCACTTTCTTCACATTTAAGGGCTAGCAGTTTGCTTGGAAAGCCAGATTCCCTCACGCTGTGGTGTTGATTAACATACTTGCCGGTCTTGGAACTGCGTGCTTTCACCATTCTGATTCCATATGATACAATGAGTTAAACAGAATCGTTTCACTGACGTGAGTGGAGCGCGACGTCCAGTCTCAGGCCATCCTAACTGGTGATGTTTGGCAGATTTTTTTCTTCCTGAAATGTATGCTGTGTACCCCGGGTCTGCCACTTAGCCAGCAAATCTTGCACCATGCTCTGAATGTAACAGTGTTCCAGATCATCATTTGGTGCCTCCTACTAGCTAGAATGCTGTTGCTGGAGTCTCTGGCGCCATTGTTCTTCATCTATCAACATTAGCAATAAGTTCAAACCCTTTAAGCTCTTGGCTGTGCCTTGGTTGTACCTTCATCGTGTTAGCACTGCGTTGCGCGAACTCAGGACTGCACGATTGTTTGTTTGTTCTGGCAGGAGCAGCATGCAAGGAAATCGGATATTTTTCATGTCCCACGCGTTTTGTCTTTGCTTCGTTTTTTTTGTACAATACATTTCATCCACGTAGACAGTGCAACGTTCTCATAACTTTTTCTCCTGAAGGTTTGCACCTCTTCTCGCCACTTGATGCTGCATTGTGCAAAGACCTCTTTCAGACTTATCCAGCTGCTTAATTTGCTACCAGTACTTAGTTCTGGTCTTACAGCAGTACAACATGGATAGACCGACTGTTTGTGAGCAGTTTTGGCAGGCAGAGAGTCCAGCTCTGCAGTCTTTCCCAGTTTTCATAGCGAGACTTCCAATGGCAAAGCAGTTTTTTTTTTTTATAATAGATTTGTCAAGTCGAGTCTGCATCAAGAGATCTGTTGTTGCTCAGCATGCTGCTGAGATAGTAGAACGTGTCCATGGTCTTTTGTATCTGTGCTACTAAATAACAGTAGGTGGAGATGGGGGGGGCGCTACCAACATGACCTCATCTTTCTTAGGCTGATTGAGAGGCCAAAAAGCCTGCAAGCAGTTGCAAAGCGATCTGCCTTGTATTTGATGTCCTGATAGGAGTGTTTGGTCAATGGGCTGTCGTGTCAAGGAGACTGATTGAGAATGGCCTCAGCCACTTTTGTTCTGGTCCAAAGACTCCACAAGCTGAAACGTTGTTGGTCAACGTTAAAACTGAAGTTAGAGCCCTTGTCGCACTCTCTGCAGGGGTGTAATAGCATGCTGTAAAAAAAAAAAAGGAAGGGGGATGGGTGTGGAGGGTGAGCAAGACAGACTTGCTTCACTCCTTTTTTATACTGAGAATAGGTTAGGTGTATCCTTTTTTCTCTTTTTTCCCCCAAAAAAGCCATCAAGGAAGGATCAGTGTGTCGACTTTTTTCGAGAACTCAAACTTGCATAGCATGTCCAAAGGTCATCCCGATTTATGGCGTCAAATTGCTTTCATCGGATCTGTCATGGACAGCCTCCCCCCTTTCCCCCTCTCTGAAGTGGTTTAACCAGGGAAGAGGCGAAGTGAACTGCACGTGCACTTCTGGCCTTTCCCGTCCATCCCCCCAACCTCTCCTCAGTGTGCCGTGTCGCTCATCGCAACACGAGGAATGTATGAATTAAGTATGTCCCGTCGTTTGCGACAGTATTTGCGACAACTTTTTACCGTTCTAGTGGGGTGCGTAGCGCAATCACTACGTATCTAAAGCACTACCAGTTATTAGCCCTACGACCAATAGATCTACGTGTCGTAAACCATACGACCCTTTAAAACTACGTGTCTATATCACTACAATTGACATGCATCGAAAGAGCTATTCATGTTCGCGTTCTCTAGAACTACGTGTCTATATCGCTATGCCCGTTTGCTCTACAGCAGAAAGAAAGAAAAATAGTGACAACGGCCCGTTTGTATGGGGATGGTGTAGCGCAATCACTAATGGATAATGTCAGTAGGTCCCCATTAGAGGAGGCGCCATATGTTCCCCCCTGTTTATGTTCCCCCATGTCTATGTTCCCCAAGTCTATGTTCCCCCAGGTCTATGTTCCCCCAGGTCTATGTTCCCCAGGTCAATGTTCCCCCACTCCATATTCCCCCAGGTCTTATATTCCCCCATCTCCATATTCCCCCAGGTCTATGTTCCCCCACCTCCATACTCCCCAGGTCTATGTTCCCCACCTCCATATTCCCCCAGGTCTATGTTCCCCCACCTCCATATTCCCCCAGGTCTATGTTCTCCCACCTCCATATTCCCCCAGGTCTATGTCCCCCCACCTCCATATTCCCCAGGTCTATGTTCCCCCATCTCCATATTCCCCCAGGTCTATGTTCCCCCACCTCCATATTCCCCCAGGTCTATGTTCCCCCATCTCCATAATTCCCCCAGGTCTATGTTTCCCCACCTCCATATTCCCCCAGGTCTATGTTCCCCCATCTCCATATTCCCCCAGGTCTATGTTCCCCCACCTCCAATTCCCCCAGTCTATGTTCCCCATCTCCATATTCCCCAGGTCTATGTTCCTCCACCTCCATATTCCCCCCAGGTCTATGTTCCCCACCTCCATATTCCCCCCAGGTCTATGTTCCCCCACCTCCATATTCCCCCCAGGTCTATGTTCCCCCACCTCCATATTCCCCCAGGTCTATGTTCCCCCACCTCCATATTCCCCAAGGTCTATGTTCCCCCACCTCCATATTCCCCAAGGTCATTTCCCCCACCTCCATATTCCCCCCGGTCTATGTTCCCCCACCTCCATATTCCCCCAGGTCTATGTTCCCCATCTCCATATTCCCCCAGGTCTATGTTCCCCACCTCCATATTCCCCCAGGTCTATGTTCCCCCTCCATATTCCCCCAGGTCTATGTTCCCCCACCTCCATATTCCCCAGGGCTATGTTCCCCACCTCCATATTCCCCCAGGTCTATGTTCCCCCACCTCCATATTCCCCCAGGTCTATGTTCCCCCACCTCCATATTCCCCCCGGTCTATGTTCCCCCACCTCCATATTCCCCCAGGTCTATGTTACCCCACCTCCATATTCCCCCAGGTCTATGTTCCCCCACCTCCATATTCCCCCAGGTCTATGTTCCCCCATCTCCATATTCCCCCAGGTCTATGTTCCTCCACCTCCATATTCCCCCAGGTCTATGTTCCCCCACCTCCATATTCCCCCAGGTCTCTATGTTCCACCCCTCTACCCACCGTGCCGTACGTGTCCTCGTATCGTACGTGACCGGATTGTCATACTTGTTACACAATCCAAGTTGTATCCTGACTAGATATGTTGCAATGTTCATATTTTATGCTTTAAACCCGAGAGATGAGACGGAACACATTTAATTGTTAACAAGATTGTATGATCCTTTATTTGCTTTGCTTTGTTTTTCTCTGTATTTGGTGACAGGAGTTTATTGTTACTCATTAATTTGTTGTTCATTTACAGTTCTTTAGTTAATATGTCAGTACAGCTATACGGGTTGGTGACCTTACGTTAAAATTCCTGAGTCCCTGAGTATATGTGGATGGTTTAGTGCGTCAAAATATATTTTTTGTAAATCATTTTCTTTCCTAGTTCCATCCCTCCTCCGCATTATGGCCAAGAGCCCCTGGCCTAAGGCCAAAGTACAATAAAAATGTTCAGAGTTCAGAGTTGTATTAAATTACGATCATTGAAATTACCAAAAATACAGAAATCGAGAAGAGACAGACAGACGGACAGACAGACAAAGAGACAGAGAAGAGAGACAGAAAGAGATAATTAGAGAGAGACAAAGACAGAGAGTCAGAGATAATTAGAAAAAGAGAGAGAGAGAGAGAGAGAGGAAGAGAAGAGGAGTGAGAGAGAGAGAGAGAGAGAGAGAGAGAGAGAGAGAGAGACAAGACAAAATTCTTTATTTTCGAGGGATAATAGATAAGCACTAACGTGCTTTTTTACATCCAGTCCTCGCCCTGAGTAGGGACTACAACATGCAGTGAAATCAATTAATGTAAGAAATCAAAGAAGCAAGCAAAGCGGTCATGTAATCATAGAGGAACATCAAATGAAAATAGAAGATAAATGAAAACAAAACAAAAATAAGAATAACAATAAACAAAACAACAACTAAAAAATGATAATAACAAAAAATATAAATGAAATAAAAAAGAGAATAATAATAATGAAGAGGAAGGTGAGAGCGGGTGTAGGGAGTGAGGTGGGCTGGGGAAACATAGGTAAGTGTACTACAACGTACACGATTGGCATGTATGAAAACAGACAGTGAAGTGAATTTGACATATTTTGAACACACAAATACACGCACGTTTGCACGCATAGAGAGAGAGAGAGAGAGAGAGATGAGGAGAGAGAGAGAGAGAGAGAGAGAGAGAAGAGAGAGAGAGAGAGAGAGAAGGAGAGAGAGGGAGAGAGAGAGAGAGAGAGAGAGAGGAGAGAGAGAGAGAGAGATGAGAGAGAGAGAGAGAGAGAGAGAGAGAGTGAGAGAGACGAGGAGAGGAGAGAGAGGCTAGGCACCACATGCATTCATTTTTCGCAAGGCATGAAAATACGTCGAACGTAATTAAGCAAAGTGAGATGACATTGGGGGGGGGGGGGGAGGAGAAAAAAAAAAAAAGAGAGAGAGAGAGAGAGAGAGAGAGAGAGAGAGAGGAGAGAGAGGTGAGAGAGAGAGAGAGAGAGAGAGGATGGAAGGGAGAGGGGGAACAGCATGAGATGTAATGATTTGAAATGGAAACTGTACTAAAACGCACAATAATTAGCCTGTATAAAATCAGACAGTAAAATGAACATGACAAAATATATACGAAATTCGGAGCATACACACGCACACATGCACAGACAGAGAGAGAGAGAGTGAGAGGAGAGAGAGAGAGAGAGAGAGAGAGAGAGAGAGAGAGAGAGAGAATGAGAGAGGCAGAGAGAGAGAGAGAGAGAGAGAGAGAGAGAGAGAGAGAGAGAGGAGAGAGAGAGAGAGAGAGAGAGAGAGAAAGAGAGAGAGATGTGGAGACAGAGAGATGCCGAGACAGAGAGAGATTCAGTGAGACAGAAAGAGATAAAATCTAAGAACTCTCTCTCTCTCTCTCTCTCTCTCTCTCTCTCTCTCTCTCTCTCTCTCTCTCTCTCTCTCTCAACAAGGTGGGCAGAAGGCGTTGTGCTCAAAACAGTATCGGTATTTAATTGATGATGAATAATAGGCCTAGTCTGTTCAATACAAAAATCAGCGCTGCCAGTGCAGCAGTTCTACATTTTCCTCATGTAGAGTATTGCCACGTAGTGCTAAAGAAAGAAATAGAAAACAAAACACACGAAAGTATGTAGAGCTACTGCCACGTAGTGCTAAAGGACAGTAGCCAACAGAGATCGCAAGTCAGCCTTCGAGCTTCTTTCTCCTTTTTTGCCATCTATATAGAGCTAATCAAAAATGTCCATTAGTGACAGAGGGCAGTCGCTTTTTAGCTACTTTTCGTTACTTCTCGTAGTGCCGAAACAAGGTAGAGGTTTGAATACGTAGTGCTATTGTTACATGACTAAGCGAAGACTCTCTCTCTCTCTCTCCTCTCTTCTCTCTCTCTCTCTCTCTCTCTCTCTCTCTCTCTCATTAGATATTTATTCGGTGACATCCCATTTGGTCTACTCCCATTTCGTCTACTCCCATTTCGTCTACTACTCCCATTTCGTCTATTTCCATACTGACCATACTGCAAGGCTCCCCCCTGGCGTAACCAGTGTCCCAGTCTACTCCAAAGCAGAATCGATGGTCTTTAGATTAGAGTAGGGCGAAGCCCGAGAGAGGACGAAGGACGAATGAACGAAGGCCGTTAGGCCAAGTCGTGCTCACACATTTCTGAGTCGGCGAAATGGGAGTAGACCAAATGGGAAGTAACCATTTATTCATGGATATCCATGAACATTTCATATGGAGCAACAAAAACAAAACAAAACAAAACAAACCAAAAGGAACCTAGGCATCACTTTTAAATTTAGAGCTCTGTGACACTTAATTGGAATGAGAAAAAAAAAAAGAGAGAGAGAGAGAGAGAGAGAGAGAGAGAGAGAGAGAGAGAAGAGAGAGAGAGATGAAGCATGAAATGCAAAAATTCACTTTCCGTCCGAAAATCGATTTTCATCGAATGAAAATTATTTTCATGTGCAAATTATTGATCAATAGGCCCGATAATCAATAACTAGGTGCAAATAACGCCTGATAATCGATTATCGAACCGGTTTAATTGATTTTTACACCTAATATTGATTTTGGTAAATAATTTTTACATATAATTGATTTTTGGCCCGTTATTGATTATCGGGGCCGGTTATTAATTTCCGGCATAATTTGCACCTGGTTGTTGATTATCGGGTCTGTTGGTAAGTAATTTGCACATAAAATCGATTTTCGTACTATGAAATCGATTTTCGTGAAATGCACACAATTCACTTTCCGGCCGAAAATCAATTTTCATAGTATGAAAATCAATTTATAAGCACATTACTTACCAATAGGCCCAATAATCAATAACCAGGTGCAAATAACGTCTGATAATCGATTAGCGGGATCGGTTATTGATTTTTACACCTAATAATAATAATAATAATAATGAACACTTATATAGCGCCTATTCTCGGCTAGAGGCCAAGCTCTAAGCGCTTTACAACCCAAACTCGTTTACACAACGGGCTGCCTACCTGGGTAGTGCCGACTGAAGAGCTGCCAGCTGGCGCTTCATTCAGTCGTTTCCCGTGTCATCCAGTCAGTATCATTCAATATCGATCACTCATTTTCCTTACTTCCTTCATTCTTTCCATTTCTCACGCAGGGTGCATGCTATGTGTAACGTGTCATCCATACCAACGGCCAAACTGGCCTACTCTTCCGAAAGTTGGTGATGGGATTTTACGTGTGTGCAAGATGTTATGCATGCGTTCACACACGGAACCTCGGTTTATAGTCTCATTCGAAGGACTGTATGGGAAATGGAGTCAGAACCAATGTTAACTCCGAGGGAAAAATCCCCCTGTACCGAAACGCCCCGGCGGAGGTTCGAACCCGCAAACCCCAGGATCACCAAGAATTTCGAGTCAGGCGCTCTACCAACTGAGCTATTCCGGCTCCAACACCTAACATTGATTTTGGTAAATAATTTGCACATAAAATTGATTTTCGGCCCATTATTGATTGTTGGGGCCTGTTACTGATTACCGGCGTAATTTGCACCTGGTTATTGATTATGGGGCCTATTGGTAAGTAATTTACACAGAAAATCGATTTTCACACTATGAAAATTGATTTTCGGCCGGAAAATGAATTCTGTGAATTTCACGCTTCATAGAGAGAGGAGAGAGAGAGAGGAGAGAGAGAGAGAGAGAGAGAGGAGAGATGAGAGAGAGAGAGAGAGAGAGAATTTATATATGTGTATCTGTCATGCCTTAAAAACAATACCAACAATAGCAAAAAAACATTAAAGGAGAGAGAGAGAGAGAGAGAGAGAGAGAGAGAGAGAGAGAGAGAGAGAGAGAGAGAGAGAGAGAGAGAAGAGAGAGAGATATGAACTAATATTTTACCAGTATTACGTATACTATATGGTGACAGGAAGAGAAGAGAAGAGAGAGAGAGAGAGTGAGGAGAGAGAGGAGAGAGAGAGGAGAGAGAAGAGAGAGAGAGAGAGAGAGAGAGAGGAGAGGGAGAGAGAGAGAGAGAGAGAGAGGAGAGAGAGAGAGAGAAATTGACAGACATTGCGCACGCGCGCACACACACCCACGCACGCACGCACGCACGCACGCACGCACGCACACACAACACACACACACACACAGTACACACACACACACACACACACACACACACACACACACACACACACACACACACACACACACTAACATTCTTTCGTAATTTGTTTCATCTTTTTTTTTAAATTTGTAGTGATATAGAGTGACATGGAGACGTAGCGATAAAGACGGTGTCTGGAAATCGTAGTGGTAATCATCAATAGTTGTATAGGTACAAGTTATGAAGGGAAATCGTCTTGCCAATGACACTGTAGTGATATCGGGCAATAGTCGTTTGGATATGTAGATTAGTGTTCCGTAGAGCTTTAGCCCGTTAGTGATATCGACACGTAGTGATTACGGGATGTCCCCTTCTAGTGCTAACAGAGGGTGTGTGTAGCAGATTTGCTTTTCACTCATGAGTCGTTCATAGAGCGGAGAGCAACCGTCTCTGCCTTTTAAAACCATCACCGAGCATTTCTGCTCTTAGGCCATTCCGTTGGGGTCTAGTCTACAGAGGTCCGGGTTGTCCAGTCTTCGCTGGACGTGGGGCGACGGCCCTGTATTTTCTTCTTTAGTTCCAGTCTACGGAGGTCCGGGTTGTCCCGCCTTCACCGGCGTGGGACGACGGTCCTGTTTTCTTTGTTTTCTTACGGAGGTACGGGTTGTCCCGTCTTCGCCGGCGTTGGGCAACGGTTCTTCCTTTATTCTTCTCCTTGGGTTCCAGTCTGCAGAGGTCCGGGTTGTTCCTTCCTCATCGATGTGGGGCGATGGTCGTGGTGGAAGTACTGTTTGCAGAGGTCCAGGTCGCCCGTCTTCGCTGACGTGGGGCGACAGTCCTATCGTTATTCTTCTTTTCTCCCCATCCATCATCCTGTTGGAAAGCACACTGACGAAGGAGCAGTCCACTGGTCCACGGAGCGTCGAACTCAGGTCTTCTTGCCACGGTGCTTTTTTTCAGTCATCAAGGCTCCTACCTGTGCGGACACAAGTTAAGTCGTAATTGAAGATAGTGCAACTGTGGGGTGAGGCGGTGTAGTGGTGGTGGTTCCGCCCCGTTTAGGCGCACCCTGTCAAAGGGCAGCAAACTGGGTGTTTTTGTGGTTTTTTTTGTGGTGGTTTTGTTTTGTTGTTGTTTTTCGAAAGAATAGCTGTTTACTTTTAAAAATATGCCCTGTTCGTGTGTTAGACGTGTTTCTGACTTTGTTTCTTCTTTTGAGGGAGGGTTAATGATAGTGAGACAGGCATTTTGGGACTTAGCAGGTATCCCTGTGATACTCCGTGTTTATCACCAACTTGGTCTTTGCCCAGTAGGATAGTCCGTTCTCTATACGGGTTCTTTTCTCTTCTTTATCCCTCTTTTTCTCATACATTCTGCCTATTCTCTCTCTTCTTTGATAGGCCACGAGTCCCAACAGTAGTGTGCATGAGAGAATAAAGTGTTGTTTATGTACTGTACTCTTAGTTCTTTTGTTGAGTGGTAAGTGTGCGACCTGACTACCGACTCTGTGTTCTCCCCTTTATTGAAGCCGACAGGATCAATAGACAACTTGTTAAGTTCTTGGATCTGTTCTGTACACTTCTCGTGCAGCTGAAAAACAGCAAACCACATGTCACTGGTACCCTTGCCTTCTCGGAAGTTACACTGAGATTCTCGATATTGGTGTCAGTAACAAGCGAAATTATTCAGGTTATATGAGTCTAGGAAACAGTATGCCTGTTCACGATTTGACAATAAAGTACACATTAAATACATTCCAAATATGAGCTTAATAAAAAAGAAGAGTATCCAACACAGATGAAATTTCTAAATCGTGTAAAGCCCGTTTTTTTTCTTTCACTTTCAACGTATATCCATTTCCAAGTCGCTCACCTTCTCTCCTCCCTTTTCCCCAAACCAACCCTTGCCTGATCCCAGTTTATTTTATTCGTGACTTACAAATGATGAGCTTGATTTTTCCTTGCATGTTTCAGTGGTCACTTTAGAGCCACCAGACTCCTCAAGAAGCATTACACCTCTTGAACACACTTGGCCAAATGAACTGTGGAAATTATAAGCCACGTGGCCATCGTTCCATAGCCACGTGTAGGCGTACCTAAAAACAGGAGCGGACCCAAATTAAAATGAGCATATCTAAAAAACAGAAAAAACACAAATTCAAATCAGCATAGCTAAATAGGAAAAAATTCAAATAAGCGTATCTAAAAGGAGGACTAACATTTAATTTCAGAATACGCATACCTAAAAACAGCAAGAAACCAAATAAGCGTACTTTAAAAAAAGTGTCTGAAAACAGGCACAAGTTGAATTAGATTGAGCATATTTAGAAACAGAAGGGAAAAATTTGAAATAGGCGCATCCAAAAACTGCAACGAAATAAAAATAAGTATATCTACAACCAGCAACAAAACCAAAAATCAAAGTAAGTTATCTGAAACTGGAACAAGATTAAATAAAGAGAAACATTCTTGAAACAGGAACAAAACCAAATCAGAATCAGCCTATGTAACGGACCTAAAAAAAAAAAGGAACAAAGTAAAGTTAAAGCAATGTATTTAAAACCATGTATAAAACCATTTTGAATAATGTGAAGGCCACTCGGGGGAGCGCATACCTTTGCCAAGGTCAAACGGATCCTGAATCCACCCTTCGAAAGCTTTTGAAAGAAACAATATCTCTTCACTGAAAAGAAATTACTTTCCTGCTACTTTTTCACCAATATGTGTCTAAAAGGCACACAAACACACACACACACACCACACACACACACACACACACACACACACACACACACACAGAGAGAGATACATACAAACATACGTTCACACACACACACACACACACACACACACACACACACACATATTATATATATATATATATATATTATTATATATATATATATATATATAGAGTGAGGGGAGAGAGGAGAGAGAGGAGAGAGAGAGAGAGAGGGAGAGAAGAGAGAGAGAGAGAGAGACACTGACACAATTTTATTGCCATTAGCAAAATGGGGAGAGAGAGAGAGAGTGAGTGTGTGGGGTGTGTGACACACACACACACACACACACACACACACACACACACACACACACACACACACACACACGTATATTATTTCTTGCAGTCATTGCAACACCAAGCTGCTTGTAAGTTGCTGGAATGGTGCTCGGTACTTATCCTTGGAATTTATTAGTTTGTTGTGTGTGTATATATATATATATATATAAAATATATATATATTATATATATAAAATATTATAATATATATATATATAATTATATATATATATATATATATATATGTTTTAGGATTTTAAATATATGATCTATATATATATATATATATATTATATATATATATATATTTATATATTATATATTATATATATATATATATATATTTTATAATATAGATCAGTATATTTAAATGCCTAAAACAATTTTTTAAGTGCTCAACCCCTTTTAACTTGTTTTAACTATTATATTATATATATAAGCCGGCTTCACAAGGGAGGTATTGTGCATGTTTTTGTCTGTACCTTTTTTTTTTTTGTCGCTGAGGAAGGCATTTTGCCGAAAAATTTCTTGTCCTGTTTTGTGTCGTGCATTAAATCGTCGTTACTTCACACTTTGTTTTGTGTGCTCTTCTGCTTTTTTGGTCGTGTTTCAGTAACGCCGCAGTTTGTTTCATTTGCTTATATATATATATAATATATATATATTATATATAGATATATTATATATATATTTATATATATATATAAAATATATATATATATATTATATATATATCATACATACATAGCAACAATGAAACTTGGATTAAAAAAAACAGCAGAAATTCCACATTCGATGTCACGATGGGATCTTATGATGGAGCTGGAAACTTGTGAATTAGTTGGACTTTTCATGTTGTCTCATATACAGAAAATACTGGTAAACAGGTTGGCTTATACAGAGATGAGGCCTTGCCATGTTAAACAATAAAACCCAAAAAACATTGAAAACAAGAAAAAAGAACTTTGTAAAATTTTCCAAAGCCACAACCTTAAATCACAGTTAGAAGCCAACAAAAAATAATAGTAATTATTTAGACATAACATTAGACCTTAAGGATCATACATACAAACCATACAAAAAAACCTAATGATACACCTGTCTACGTAGACATCAAAAGTAACCATCCACCCTCCATTTTAAAAACCATACCTAATGGCATAAAAAAAAGATTATCTAAACTGTCATGCAATGAGAAAGAATTTAGCAGTGCAGCAGCCGAAATACCAAGAGACGCTGAAAAAAATGGCTACAACTACAAATTACAATATAATCCAGATAATAACATGAACAGCAGTATAAGAAAAAACAGGAAAAGAAAATTATATGGTATAACCCCCCATATGACGGAGGAACAAAAACTAACGTAGGAAAAGAATTCCTCAGAATCCTTAAAAAACATCCATTCCCAAAAGAACATGTACTATCTAAAATATTTAATAAAAACACCATCAAGCTCTCGTACTCGTGTATGCCCAACCTTAAAATATATTGATTCTTCCAATAAAAACCAAAAAATAATACAACCAAAGAGGGTGGACGAAAGGATATCTTGTAATCGCACAAAAAAGACCAGTGCCCTCTGATAACAAATGTCTCTACAATAACATCGTGTACCAAGCTACGATAACAACAGACAGTGATAAGAAACATACTTAGGGATCACAGCAAACCATTTTAAAACCAGATATGCAAACCATAAACAGTCCTTCAAAAATGAAAAAATATAAAAAACCAAACAGAACTAAGTAAATATATTTGGAAGCTTAAAGATAAGAAAATAGATTACAACGTATCATGGAAAATTATAAAAAGAGGCAACACCATACAACAACATTTCTAAAAAAATGCAACTTGTGTACTACAGAAAAGTGGCTGATATTATGTAAACGCCATCTAGCATCTCTGAACTCAAAAGTAGAAATGATAAACAATTGCAGGCATAAATGGAAATCCTTGTCAATGCACCATTCCCTAGCACGTCCCCCCTGAACGTGCCCCAAAAAAAGATTTTAAAAATCTGCAGGCACGTGCCACACGCGCAGAGTCACGCGCCCACACACCATATAAAACCGGTGGCGTGCCCAAATTGTACACCCTGATGAGAGCGCCCGGCTCGAAACAACTTTGTTGGTTTTATTTTCCCATTTTAAAATCTTATTTTAAACTCATATATATAAATGCGAAGCTTGGAAGATACGAACTTTTGTGATATGGGAATGGAGGTGCGGATTTTACTACTTCTTGTGTTGATAACTAAGAACTTAACGTTCTAGAGTGGTGCTCAGCAGTAAACAGGCTTTACTTCATCACACACACACACACACGTTGAACAACTTAACAGTGGGAGAAAAAAACTGCAGGCTGACATTTTGTCTCTCTTATGTATATATTGAATTATAAACAACGCTTGCTCTTATGTCTTAGATTGAAAAATAGGGGGAGATACGCATTCATATCTGCAGTGGTACTTGATTCTGCCTAACTAACAGTATGTGCTTGAGTGGGTGAATGGGGAAAATAAAATAAATGCTTCTCAAAATGAGCCTTCAGTAAGCTTATATTCTCCAAGGGGGAGACATCCTCCAATAGGGAGGGAAACTCACTAACATATAACTCCTTGTCGTATACCGATATTTCGAAACTTAGTTGTTTCTCCTCAGTGACCGCGGAAAGTGGTAATTTGACTCCCCTGCCTTTTCAGTTTTAAGAAGAATGCAATCCCAGAAAAGGCTGGTGTGCAATACCGTAGAATGTTTGTTGAGTTTTCAAAAAACCAACCAAAGGTGCATCTAAGAAGCATAAGAAAATCATGAAAGAGCAAAACGAGCTACATTTTCTTGTGAAAAGTAGAAAATATAAAAAGATATCCTCTAAGACACAAGTGCTGAGAGCCA
>CM031624.1:44989864-44992364 GCA_018398815.1 Conus ventricosus | reverse complement strand
TGAGCAACACTCTCAGAAACGCATCCATTAAGTGGATGAAACTCGACTGTATGGTCCCAGTCTTCCAACTGAGTCCGCAGCAAACTCAACTCTGGGTAGGAGCTGGTCAGGGGCAGAAAAACCCACATGACTCTTGATGGGATTCGAACCCACGACCTCCCAGCCGGGAGTCCGCGACGCTAACCACTTCGCCACGGCGGCTGGTATTATTATTATTATTGTTAGTAGTAGTAGTAGTTGTTGTAGTATTGTTGTTGTTGTTGTTGTTGTTGTTGTTGTTCTTCTTCTTTCTTCTTCTTCTTCTTCTTCTTCTTCTTCTTCTTTTCTTGTCAGTCGTAGCTAAACCTAGTTCTTACGGTCTGGACATACAATCAGATCTTTCAGCATATTCATCTTCTTCTCTTTCCTTTCCTTCGTCTTCTTCTTATCTTTCTGGGAAACTGGAGTGGATGTCAGCGCATGAACGGCATGTGGGATCGCGTCTGGAGAACATGGCAAATTAAAGTATTATAGGCATTGCTGTGGCTTCAACTGTGACAGAGACTGCTATTAGGTGCCATGCCTTCGGAAACACTGGCATTTAGACAGCGATGTGGACTCTTTATTGTTGTATTCATTGAATTTATGAAGAAACGTGCAATTTCGAGGTTACCGAGACTGGGGACTGACATTGAAAACCAGGACTACCGGTGCCGCATGTGGTTTTCTACTCTCCTAATTGTTCTGGGGGAGTTTGTGTTGGTACAATGCGGCGATGTGGAACTGAATCCAGGACCCCGTACTGCTCTGAGACAGTCACAGCTTGGATCTCAGTCTTCACGTTCCCCTCGTGTCAGCGTTGGAGACGCATCGTCAGACGTTTCATCCCAGAACAGAGATCAAGACTCTGATGATGTCATGTCTATGCTCAACAAGTTGAACATGAAGTTTGATGCGGTGAGGGATGATATCAGAGGCCTCAAAGACGGTTTTGATGCGCTGCACGAGAAATCAAGAACATGAAGGAAGAGTGCACCTGGTTGCGAGAAGAAAACGCCGCAGTGAGGGAGAGCAATGTCCGTCTGGAGAAGAGGATCGAAGAGATGGAGAAGACTGATGACCTGGAATGCAGCTCCAAACGGAACAACGTCATTTATCCATGGGCTCCACAAAGCAGACTAGGAGTCAGTGGATGACCTGGAGGCTGCTGTCAGAGAACTGTTCACTGACAGGCTGGAGCTGGCCAAGGACGTTCCCTTTGACCGTCTGCTCGTCTGAACCAAAGGCCCAACTCTTCTTGAATCGGGTGTTGTACCTTCTTCAAGGACAAGGTAGTATACTCAGGGCGAGAGGGAAACTAAAAGGTTCCAAAATTCTCATTGGGGAAGATTTTTTTTTTCAGACGAAAATTGTTGCCCCATCTAAAACAAGCAAGAGCAGCCAACAGAAAGACGCCTGTGGTGTTTGACCATCTGATCATAGATGGCACTAGGTTTTCTGTGGACTCAGAGGGCAAACTGAAAAAACTGAGATAGAACAGTGGCCGCTCTCTTTGTGGAAGAATTTCTTCTATATTCTGTTTTCTGAATAATGTTTCTTCCGTATTTGATTCTAAGGGAGCACCCAAAATATTCACACCGGTTGTCAAACCATTTCTGAACGGTTGTGTGCAAATACTGCACGTGCCTGTGTGTTTGAAGTTCGTGACGTTGTCAGTGACAGGGAGGAATGTGTGAGTGAACAGGTCACGGGTCGTGCGGCCGTGCAGAAAAGTTCACGGTCCCACGCTGTATTAGGTCGCGTTATTCCGATTATAGTGCACGTGCGTTTTCTGTTAAATATTTAAAAGTCATGCAATGGAACATCAACGGACTGCTCCCTAAATTAAAACATAAAGATTTTCGTTCTTATGTTTGTTCCTTTGATATCATTTTTTTGTCGTTGAAACCTTTATAGAGACATTTCAATCAGATGTAAACCTGCTTTTACGTCTTCCAAACAAGGTCGTTTTTCTGGTAGAGTTGTGTGCCTTATCAAGAGAATGTATGCCCCATTTGTGCGATCTATTCACGTAGATTGCCTTTTTTTGTATTGACGGAGCTGTATTGGGCACCATGAAAGATATATTGTATATGTGTGTATATATTCCGCCTGAAGGGTCACTATTTTATTCTTTTTTGGATATAAACAATGGCAATGGTCTTGCAGAAGAATGTTTGTCAGATTGTTCAGTTGCATTTCATGATGTGTATTTTTGTATTGTCAGGAGATTTCAACAGTCGAACTGCCGATACAAATATTCACCATTTCTACAGCGAAAACTTTATTTGGTCATTGAAAGCAAGCCGTTCGATCAACAGGAATATGAAATCTCAAGACAAAGTGCTGAATAACTATGGTAAACTTATGTAGAACTTTTGTACTGCATTTGATTTACGGATTCTGAATGGTGCATGTAATGGCGACTGCTGTGGTGCTATACAGCATCTCGATTAGGCAGCACTATACAAATGCTTCCATT
>CM031624.1:44958789-44971199 GCA_018398815.1 Conus ventricosus | reverse complement strand
AGTGACGTCCTTTTAAAGGATTCTAATTAGCTGGCAAAATTAGACGTTGACAGTCTTAAAGTACTGTCGTCGTTCTTCACAATGGCGAGGATATTAAGGTCATAACAACAAGCAACAAAATCAATATTAGTCTAAATAGAAACAATCTTAAAGCACTGAATTGGATTAATCTTACACATTTAGGCCTCATAGGATTTTATTATACTGAACAGGTTCTAACAGAGAGTATGATAAAAATAATAACTGGATTAGATTAAATTCTTCTATAAAACCATGGAGCAGTTAAACTTTATGACAAAAACTCCTCATTGCTCATTGATTTGTGGCAGACTGGTTGTGGAAAAACAATATTTGTCCTAGACCTATTACAAACAGTTTATCGCTATAATTTTAATCATATTGTGGTTTTCTGTCCAACGCTTAAATGGAACAAAGCATATCATGATAGAAGGTTTATATGGACAGATGATGACATATATTTAGTTGATCCTAGCAATAAACTGAGTGAGTGTTTAGAACAGTTTTATAGCCTGTTTGAAGGAACGCAGACACTATTTATTATAGATGACTGTTCGGCAGAAAGAGACATAGTTAAAAAGAGAAACACTTTGTCAAAACTAGCTTCAGCGGAAGGCATGCTAGGATAAGTGTGTGGATTTATGCCAAAAATATAACTCAGTTTTAAAAGACTTTAGAGAACAGTTAAAGACTGTAGTTCTATTTCACATGAAAGACAGAGACTCATTTGAAGAATGTTTGCGTGAAAATGATGTTATTGAAAACGACCAGGAAAAACACAGGATTAAGCAAAAACTGAAATCTAAAAAGTTTAGTAAATTAGTATTGAAAACGGATAACCCTACGCAGTACGTTTGTTTGTAGATAATCGTTATTTTTAGTTATTGAAGTCTTACTTGTCAGAGAACAGGGAAAGGGGCATTCTGGGTTACTTTCGCCCGAAACTGGGTGAGGGCGGAAGTGGCCCAGAATGCCCTTTCCCTGTTCTCTAAAACTTACCAACTATGTGCAACAATGCAGAGATAGGGCAGACAGGCTAAGACAGAGGGAAGCTGAAGAAAATAAACTACAGAGGGAAGCTGAAGAAAATAAACTACAGAGGGAAGCTGAAATTGAAGAAAAAAGATTACAGAGGGAAGCTGAAGCTGAAGAACGTCAATTTAAGTTGAGGCAGTTAGAACTAGAGACTGATGCTGAAATTAAAAGAATCCAGGCATCGAGAGAACCTCCACCAGTCGGTTCTGCAAGCGCACCTCAACCAAAAGCGGCATATATTCCAAAGTTATCGCCTTTTGAGGAAAAAAACGGATGACATTGATAGTTTTCTTTTCCGATTTGAAAGTCACGCAACGTCTTGTGGTTGGCCAAAGGAAAAGTGGACATTGTATATTGCGTCGTTGTTTAAGGGTAGCGCTTTGACACTGTACCACTCACTTGCAGCGAAACAAAATGTAACTTGGGATCAGTTGAAAGAAGAACTCCTCAAGAAATTTCAATGTTCTGCTGATCGTTTTCGCGAACGTTTCCGTTCTGTGCGCCCTGACAAAGGAGAATCGTTTCCGTCGTTTCTAATTCGTATGAGTCATTGTTTAGATCGATGGATCGATTTATCAAAGACGAACAAAACTTTTCAATCACTGCGAGATCTCCTTCTTAGAGAACAACTTTTCCAGACGTGAGCAAAGATCTGGCCACTTTCCTTAAAGAAAGGCAATTTGAAACGTTGAGGAAATGTGTCAGATGGCTGATCAATATTGTATCGCTCACCCAGATAAGGGCGTGGCTAGAAAAGGAGAATTTTCCATCTTTGAGTCTCATGCGTCATGTACTATCCCATCGGGACAGGGAAGTTACAGGAAAGGAAATCGTGGGTCATTTCTGAGTCCTCAAGGATATACCTATCCTAGGAATGGACAGGGATCTTTCCGCGGTTCGAGTGACTTTCGTCAGTACCAGTACTCGCCGCCGGAAAGACCTGTTGCTCCTCAGCAAACGTTCCGAGGTCGTGGACAACGACCACCACGTAGACCTTTTGGGCCAGTTCGTGGACAGAACCGAAGTTCACAAAAACAGTCAGCTGCCGATCAGACAATGCGATGTTTCTATTGCGATTGCAAGTTCCATTTGAAAAGGAATTGCCCTTTCAAACCAAATGATTCAAAATCCGCATTAGTCTCCACTGATTGTGAAGAAGGCCTTGTTTTGGCACCAGATCAATCGGTTGATGGACTGGTGTTAGAAAACGGAGCTATCAACGGATTGCAGGCTTCGGTTTTGCGAGACACTGGGTGCACCACTGCTGGTGTACGAAAATCTTTCGTGCTTCAAACCAGTATCTCAACACTGTCCAAAAGTGTAGGTCGTTTGGAGGCAAGATTGAAACATTTCCGCTGGCGAAAATTTCAGTCGATACACCGTACTACTCCGGATTTCTCACCGCCTGTGTTATTGATAACCCAGTCTGCGACTTGATCTTGGGGCAATTCCAGGTTCGCTACAGTCAGGGTGGTGCGGAGGACGTTTTTCCTTTCGGGTGATCCAGATCAGACATCATAAGCGGAAGGCTAAAAACCGCTAAAGGTCCAAAACGGTGAAACCCGATTACCCCAGTGATCAAAAAGAAAGCGGAAAAAAAGACGAGCGCTGACGACGGTATTTCTGGCTAAACAGCTGAACGACAAACTAACGGACAAAAAACTACATACGGGGACTTGACTTTCTTACAGGTGGCCCTGGACAGGAAAACAAACAGGTTGGGGTTTCCCAAAAACCACTTGGGAAAAAACAGACTACAACGGCTCATGATGCTTGTTCGCGGGTCACTGGGGAATCAAAAAACATTAAAGAGAGTTCTTGTTTCTTTTTTTTGGGCCGGGTGTCAAAAAGGAAGTTAAAAGAATACTCCCGCTCATGTGCTCTGCCAAAAACATCTCAAAAGGCGCGTCCCTTGTGCACCTTTTCAAAAAATCCCCTTCTTTTCCGTTCCTTTTGGGAAGTTCATTGATTTTTTGGGGCCCTTTTACCCCTGTCTTTTGGGATATCGCTTATCTTTTTTGGGTGGGTTACAGCACAGGTATCAGAGGTTCCAGGAAATTGTCAGTGTCTTTTTTTTTTGGCTTTTTTTTCGTTTTTTTTTTTCCAAGTGGGTTTCCAGACGAAATTCTCTCGGTTGTGGAACCCAATTCTTTCGTCTCATGAGAAAAATTTTTTCGGGACGTTGTCAATCTCTTCCTTTTCAAAAACCCCATATCATCCCAATTAATGGTTGGTTAAAACTTTAAAGGGAAAACGTTAAAGTCCGTGAGAAAGGTTGCAAGACAAAAACCCCATGAATGGGATCTTTTTTCATAAACCGGCTTTGCTTTTCGGATACAGGGAAAATGCCAAAACGAAACGCGGGGTTCTCACCATTTACTTTTTTTGGGAAACCCCAAAGGGGGTCCTTTGGATTACTGATGACAAAAGGGCAAAAAAGACGGACATCCTGACAGTAAAATGTTTAAAATTCGTTTAAAAAGCAAAATCGTTTGAAGGTGCATGTAGTTTGCTAAACAGTCACAATAAAAAACGTGTGAAAAGGGTCTTTGCGACAGAAAAGCAAAGGCCTTCCCTTCATGGGGGAAAAAAGTCCTTGTACTACTTACTGATAAATAACAAGCCGTGTTAGTGGAAGGGCCTTTTTCAGGGGGTCGAAAAAATTTTGCAGTTAATTATAAGATCAAAAGGCAAACACTGAGAAGGTTTTCTGTGAACATTTTTAAGAAGTATGTTAAACTACAAATGTTGCCATCCCCCAGGCATTTGAGTGGAAAATGCCCGTTCGAAATGATGTAAACATGACAACATTATCATGATGTTTTGTCCCCAATGTAAGTCAGGGACAGATCAAAGGTTATGAAAAAGAAAATGTAGAGTGTTAAATTCCCAGTGCAGATGTGTTGTCCCCCTTCCCCTACTCTGTCTGAAAAGGGTGGAAACCCTTTTGAGATGGATTTTTTTCGAATGATTTGTCTTCAAGTCAAACAAACAGCTAAAAGAAATTTTGAAAGATTTTGGGTGTTTTGACGATACCCCAGGTACATTTTCGGGTATTAAACCCCCATGTATTCATTTAATTTTTGAAATACCAGTGCGGACCGACCATACCCCCCCCCCATTTGCAAAAAAAGGGGGGTTTGAGAGAGAAATCATGAAATGCTGGTTTTTAAAGGTAATAAAACCCTTTACTCCCCGTACATAACCAGTTTATTGGGGACAAACCCTGAGGGTTCGGTGCGTTTCTGCATCGTTCGGAAAAAAACAAATCACGTTTTCGATCCCGGCCCACCCCAGACTGAAAAACTTCTGTGTCAGCTTCTGAAAAATTTTTTGTGACATAATTTGACAAAAAGGAATTTCAATTTCCCTTAACCGGGCCCGGGAACACAAAAGTCATGGCGATTTATTGTGTGTAAATATTCATGGCAAATGAAACTGTCTTAAGGAAAGTATTCCGTTTTGTCTTTTTTAAATGATTCGGTGTATCATTTTGCGTGCATTGTATGTATGACGTTTAAATAAAGGTTTTTTAGAAAATTTGCTTTGAGTGACTATATGTTTTACAAGAAAAAAATACTTGATGTTGTTTTTTTAAATATCTTTCTTTGCTTTTTCTTTCGTAAACAAGAAAAAATCTTTTATTTTATGTCAACTTGTTTTGAAATTAAAATAAAAGTAGTGTGATGAGCAAATAACTCTTTAGAAATTTATACACATGTTTTTATTGTGCTGAGACACCCCTTGTTTTATTTGTCACTGTCGCAAATGGAAACAGTGACTTTTCAAAGGACTATAACATTAATGTGGGGAAAAAAACTAGTTTAAATATGTTTATTTTGTTTACATGTCTTTGAGAACATTTTAAAATTGGGAAATTTTTCATTTTTATGGGGTTTGAAACCGGATGTGAGACAAATCAAAGGAAAATATGTGCTTCACATCTTAATATATAAAAAAACAATTTTTAAATTTAAGTTTTAAAATCCCTAGTTGTTTTTTTCAATGTAATTTTTGAAAAGTTTTTTGTGGAAGTGGTATCGTATGAAAAAAAAAAATTTCTTTTTTTTTGAAAACTGAAAATTTTAAATATGTATTTATGGTGGATCACGATGATTGTTCTATACTTGATTTGTTAAATTTGGTGAAACATGTGTGATGGATACACTTTTGGAAATTTATGGTGAAATGTTTTTAAAATGAAGTTGTATTCTTTTAAAAAATTTTCTGGGGAAAATTTTTTTCATCCCAGGTGGGGGGTGTCATGTGACGTAGCCTCACATCAAACATGGACCTCCCACATTATTGTGATAAATCTTTTCCCAGCCACTACTGAAAAGGAAGAATTTGGTGGCTTGACTAGTGTAGCGGGGGGTCCCCCAAAAAATTTTGAGTATGACTCGGTAAAGAAACAAACGTGGGGCATTGGGGAAAGTGACCACTGAGAGTAGTTTAAAAGGGGGTGGGAAGGGCTGGGCATGTGATTGAACCTGAGTAGCACTCACTAGGAGGGGGAGGAAAGAATCTTTTTAACCCAGAGATGGCCTAGAGACTGAACCTGCAACGTTTTGGCCTTCCTGGACCCCGTCTTACCGGGAGCGTGATAGTTGGGGGGAAGCTACAGGGGGAAAAATTGGAAAAGAGAAAGAAAGAAATTATATGTTAATTAAAAAAGGTTACTTCAAAACTTTATTTGTGTTTCGCCCCTTTACCCCCTTTACCCCCCGCCCCTTTCCCCCCACCTTTCACCCCGTGAGGTGTTTGAAGTGGCCTGGTGTGGGAACAACCCCTAGGCAGCCCAGGATTAGGGCTCCAGGGAGAGGATCGGGACTGTATCTCTCCAGGGGCGGGAAAAGACGAGGGAGAGGGGTTGGAACTCACTCTCCTGACAAAAGAGCAGGGAGAGGAGTCGGGAAATCATATCTCCGGCGGGAGAAATGGGGGGCGGATGAGTCTGAGAGAGCAGGGAAATCCTGAAAGAGGGGCTTTTGTAATTCGGTGCAGGATAGCATCAAGGAGTGAGAGAAAATCATTTATTTTTGGCTGGGTTTTGTGGGCCCAAAGTTTTGTAAGGCCCGTGACTTTATAAGTCTTTAGGGAGTTGTTTGCCCTCAGTGGAAAATGTACGTTAAAAATTTTTTTTAATGTTTTATGTGATTTAGTAAAATGTTTTCCCCAAGGAGGGGGGGAAAAAAAAAAATTTGGTAGTGGCCTTTTGGGTTGATTGGAAAAATTGCGTGTGGTTGGGTAAATCGTCATAATGCGGGGCGGGCAAAAGTGCAGTGTACAATCTGCCATTGCTTTTATTTTGTTCTTGTTCAACATTTTATATTCACATCAAGTTGAGAGTTTTTGCCTTTTTCTATTTCCAAGACCCAAAGGGTAACGTTGCAGAGGCCGGGTGTGTTTAAAAAACGTCGCCCTGGAATTGTATCGCAGCGATGCATTTCACGTGAAAAAATTTTTGCAGCGACAATAATGTGGAAAAAAAAAAAGTCGGGACAAATTTTTTACGAAAATGTCCATGAATAGTGCTGCCCTAAAATGCGTATTTCCCCGGAAATACTGCGCTGCGACACGATTTTTTGGGGGGACAGTATTATATACGCACCGGCCTGTCCTTCGGTTTTTTAATTTGGGATGAGTCAAGTCCCCACCCAAAGATACACCGTTTTTTTAATTTTTGTGGTCAGCAAGCACCAATTCGAACCCCCTGGAATAAGCGCACAATGACGGGGCTTGGTTGGTTCCCCAGGCTTCCGGTGCGGTGGCATTTCCACACTGTCTTCGGTCAATGCCCTTAAAATTTCATTGAAAAGTCCCGGGATGATGCACACATCCCTTCCTCTCCGGCCACCCCGCCTCTCGGGGACCCCATACACGCGCAAGTTAAACTGGCGGCTGTGTTGCTCTTGATCGTTTAAGTCTCTCTTGAGATCACTATCATTTTTTCACACTGTTCGAGTTTCACCACGAGTTCTTTATTTTCCTCCCTCAGTGTCTCCACCTACTCAGCTAAAATGTCCTCATTTCTCAGGTAAAAAATGACGCTCTCTCACTGTTCAATACGGACATCTAAACGTGCCGTTGTTCTATTCACATCATCTTCGAGTTCCTGAATTCGTTTCTTTTGCGACATCGAGCAATTGTTGTTTAATTTCTTCTAGCGTCTCTTGCAGTGTGTCCATGTTGTCGTAAATATTGTCCTGACTGCCATGTCTCTGTTTCTTTTTATCTTTCTTTCTTTCTTTCAGATGGGGATGTTTAACCTGTCCCGTGCCCACAGTCTTCATGTAGACTATTCTGGCACACAGGTTGCATGCATTGTGTATTTTCGTGTAGCCGGTACTCACCCGTCTTAGGACATGAGCATCGGATCTTTAGAGTCCGTGTATGATCTTAGTGCATGTGACACAGACTAGACCTCGGTTTATAGTCCCATCCGAACGACTATATGGGGAATGGAGTCAGAACCAATGTTAACTCCGAGGGAAAAATCCCCCTATACCGAAATTCGAACCCGCAACCCCAGGATCACGAGTCCGGCGCTCTACCAACTGAGCTATCCGGCCCCCTCTAGTATAAGTTTCCCTTCGTTGATGACAGGGCTGGCACCTGAGTCGCTGACTGAGGAAGATGACAACTGACGCTTACTCGTGTTTGTTTTACTCATGATAGCCTCACAGAACACCACCACAATACAAAACACACGGAAGTATTTCACTACAGCACAAATTTGTTGTATTGAACACTTGGGTAACACAACCTTAAAAGTATTCACAACCATCGTCCATCTTCCAGTTTTCTTTTCTCTCTTCTCTATGTTTTTTTTCACCACACGACTACATCTTATATTCACAATTGATAACAAAATACATCATTGAGAGCATCTTAACTCAACTACTGAAACCCGTCGCCATTTGCGGAGCCCGCATCTTAATCACACTTTCAAACTCTTGAGCACATGAACCCAATATGTCGTCGAATTCCACAGAAACTGGAGAAAATGCGAAAATTTCAGTCAAACACCACAAACACCACACAGCAGCACATCGAGTTTCCTTATTGTAATACAACAGAATTCAAATTTTACATAGTACAAATATGATGAAAGACCAGGTGGAAAAAAAAAGCAACGACTGTAAGCAGAGCTCAGCAAAACACGTCCATCCGCGACGTGAGCGACGGTCAGAGTCCTTGTTTGTGTGTGTTTTTTTCCCTCTCCACAATTGCCAGCTTTCATATTCGTGTGTGCTGACACTGGACCTGGCACTACACCAGACTATCGCAGTACAGTGGTGCCTGCACTTTTCACAAACTAACCTGTAAGTCCACAACTTAATTAAAAAAATCTTGTTCTCCAATTTTCAGTAAGTTCCACAACTTAATAACAAAAAATCTTGTTCTCCAATTTTCAGATGTTGTCTTTTTGTATGATGTCCATTTCTGGTCGTATCATTCTAGTTCCTGTTGATGTGTGGCAATGTTGAGTCCAATCGTGAGTCAGGATTTCCACATGACCCAGCAAATGTATACACAGAAGTGTCAAATAGAACGGTAACTTCATTAGTTATGCCTGGATTTCCACATGATCCCGCGCATTTATACATACAGGTGTCAGAACGAACAATAACTTCAACAGTTGTGCCGTGTTTAGTCAGTTCTCTGAAAATAACCTCTTCTCTCTACGTGTCCCCCTCTGTGTTCACTTTCAACCCATCTTTATCTGATTTGCACTGCCATTAGCACTCAGTCTTCCACTTCCGTTTCTCTCTTTGCACCTTCCACTTTCAACAACCCCCCCCCCCCCCCCCCCCCCTTCTACACCTCTTCCACTCTAACTTCTCTTTCTCCGTGTCCCTTGATGTCACCCACCTCAGTTGTATTACCTTCCACTTCTGCCCTTGCACTTTTGTTTTCCATTTCCACCCATCCCGCTCCTCTACGCACCACAATTTTTGCACTGCTGAGGACCAGTATACCCTGGAACAACGTGGCATCTGTTGCAAGTTAAAAACGAAGTGGGAACCAAAATAACCACCCCAAGACAAAAACACCAGCTGCAGTGGTCTCGGTCCTGATTCCCATTCCTTTGGGGATGTCATGGAGACGTCAAGTCCTGCCACGACTGACGACTGGAACATGCACCACGTATGAGTTCCTGTTAGAGCATGTGACACACCTCACAGCACAGCAGACGTTCTGGATGATTGCCTGACTGTGCAAAAACAGAAAATGCCCTCTGATCCATTCAGCAGACATGGAAAGATCTGTCTGAAAGTGAAACGACTGGTGTGTCAACCTCGGGTGATGTCGATGGAGGAAGGACTAGCGCACAGCCCAAACACACTCACAGCTTGCTTACGATCTCATTCATATATCATGCATTCGTCACATCAAACCACTAGTAAAGTCTATAACTTTACTACACATGTTCATAGAACGAACCATCAATGCATATGGAATCAAACAAAATAAAACATTCTCTCTTTCCTGAACTTCACAAAATCATTTGTCTAAAACATCATTAACTAACCGGGTATAAATAGATTTCTACTTTACCTGGCCAGGTGATCTTAACTATTCACGAATCACTGTCTTTTCTTTTCTTTTTTTTTCTTCTTTCTTTTCACTGTCACTTTCACAAGCACGACACAACTGCTGGCACTGGTCTTGGTCTGCTGGTGCCTGGTCAGGTGAGACTGTTGGCACTGGCGTTGGTCTGTCGATGAAAGTGGCGCTGGCCAAGTATGAGGTCGAACCCCAGTGAAGATAGAACAGTGACTATCAACATCGATCTGTTCTCCTTTCTTTCTTCCTGCATTAACGCATTGCACTCTGTCTCTCTCTCTTCTAGTCTGCTCTTATCAAATGGACATGGTTGCTTTTCTTTTCTTTTTTTTTCTTTTCTTTCTTTTCCTCTTCATTAGTTAGCAACTCTCTCTTTCCACATCTCTCTTTAGTCCTCCTCTGCAGACTATCTCATGCTAATCTCTCAACTTGGTTCTCTTCTCTCCTCCCCTCATCTCTCTCTCTGCCCCTCTCTCCTGCAGAGCTTCCACTCCGAACCTCTCTCTCTCTCTCTCTCTGTTCGTTCTCCCCTCGTTCTCCCCTCTCTCTCACTCACGCATTACTTTATGCCCTCACTCCGTGTCCAAGGGCCAGTACCATTGGTCAGTATTTTTACCCCTGATACCCGAAGTTATCTCCCTCTAATTCCATTGGATATTCAAATCATGACAGTCACGCCTACACGCCTTACTCTCTGTGGTGGTCAATTGGTCATTTAATTGATTAGCTAGATTTCACCCCCACCACACACTACCTTCCCCCTTTCCTACTTAACTGGCGCCGTGTGGCTTAACTCGTGGACACTGGTCACTCTAAATTGGCTAGATGAGTCTGGTTAGGCGCCACGACGTCTGACCAAACCTACCGAGACCTGTCGGTCCAGCCACTCAGACTGTCTGCTGTCTCCCCGCTGTGCTAAATTGGCTGGATGCGACGCATGAAGCCGTCTTCGTGAAGCCTCTCCGCTAAGCTTAATTGGCTGGACCCGACCCATGGGCCCGTCTATCTGGCGCCTAGAATGTTTGAGTTGAAGCTTATGTCCGAACAAATTGGCTGGCGACTCCACGAGTTGGGTTGTTTCATTTTTGTCCGTGACATGGTGCTACTACATCCTCGTGGTAATGTCAATATCTAGGGAGTCGGCTGACCTCAAATAAGTGTTTCCAAAATCAAATCAGAATTTGGTCGTGCAAAGATGATCAAATTTTAAAAGGATTTAAGGGTGTGACGCCAACGTAAAAATAAGTATTATGACGTCAAGGTAAACTTAGGTAACCACATGACGAAAATAATAATATACGACGGGACAAGGAGCAAAGAGTAACGGCCGAGGCTCTTGTGTCCAGCCTACTTTCATTTGTTTTATTAGTAGTTTTCTCCGTAGTGTTACTATGTGGAGGGGCTGACTTTCTGGTCAGTAGTGCGTCGTAGTCTGCTGTGCCACGTGGGATTTCAATTCATCTGTATTTGATTTTTTTTTAATCGTCGTTGTCTCCTTCAAGTGATGTGGAGCGGCTGACCACCCGGGTCAGTACTCAGTAGTGCGTCGTAATTTGTTATGCTACGTGAGTCTTCGCTTAAATTGTGTTCGCCGGTAATTCAGTATGGTTTACTGTGCCTTGTGAATCTGCGGTTCTTCTGATAGTTCGACGTCATCTATTGTGCTTGCCGAGAGGAGACCCTGCCTCTTCTTCTTGATCGTTTGTGCTCGTGAGCTCGACGTAGTTCAACGTGATTTTTTGTGCCTTGTGAATAGTGTACTTTTTAGATTCAAATATCGTTTGTTTGTGGGCAGCTGTGCTTGCCGAGAGGAAACCCTGTTTCTTCTTCTTCGTCGTTTGTCTTTGTGAACGGCTGTGCTTGCCGTGTGGGGACTCTGGTTTTTCTACTTTGTCTTCTTTTAGTGCTGTAGACTGTGGTTTGGGCACTGTGCAACTGAATGTGTTGACTGTATCTGTAGGACACTGTGGACAGCGCCGGCGAGGTCTGTGAGTTATGTTGAAATATGTAATATGATACGCTGATATCTGATGTTTCCTATGCATTGGTATCTTGGTCTATATGCTATGTAGTGGCATGTATTGATTTTGCACCAATTCACATTACTGTATGCAATGATGGTTCAGGCAGCATATAAAGGAAAAACAAATCTAACTCGTGTCAGGTTTTTTTAAATTGTTTTTAAAAAAAATAGAATTACGCATGTGCTCTGGGAACCGACTTTGTTCGTTGAATCTTTGAAAAAGCAGATAAACGTTTCGACAGTAAACTTGAACACGCACCGAACAAATCCAAAAAAGGTTTTTTTTCCTTCATGGCTGGCCAATGTATGCATAAAGAAATTGTCAAAGGCAACGCCAGGACAGCCCGTGGTTTTATTCTAAATGTGCTGTTAAACATATTTAGAATATTTATTCATCGATATTCATTCACTAGTGGTTCTTAGGTTAATGTTTATTTTCTTCATATTTACCTTTGGTGCCATGAATTTTACCATTCGTACTACAGATAACTGTTTATTGAATCAAATCAAAGAGAAAAGTAAGATTATAGCACAGCATGCTCTTGTGCCAGTCTTGAATAAGTGTTAATTTGTATGTGTTCATTTCTCCAGTTGTTATTGCTGTGTAAATGTCTCTGGTACAGGGTATTTAGGCAAGCTTGGAATATCCTTTTGGGGATGTTTCAGTGTTTGATCTGTGTGCACTGTGCTGTCATATCTGCTAGCGATTCGTGTTGCAAGCAGCATTCCTTGGGAGTTATCGGCGTGTATTTGTTTCATCATG
>CM031624.1:44952112-44956189 GCA_018398815.1 Conus ventricosus | reverse complement strand
GCAAGAAACATTTATTTTATGGGGTCCTCTAATTTTAATATTTAATCACCTTTAAGATCTAGCATATTCTATCGCCTTGTGTGTGTGTGTGTGTGTGTGTGTGTGTGTGTGTGTGTGTGTGTGTGTGTGTGTGTGTGTGTGTGTGTGTTTAATTTTTGATCAAAATGATTTTATAAGAACAACAGCAGCAGCAGCAACAATATTTGGTTTTGAAAAGCGCCCACCCACTGAACACCACCGAAGCGATTCGGCAGCTATGCAGTGTCTTCTGTAACGGGTTGCCTCATTACATCTTGACACTGTTTTCTGTGGAGTGTTGAGTTGAAATGAGATAAACTTTGGTGTGGTTGTATACGGTAGATAGAAGGAGGGCACGGAAGTAATGCTACTCAGTAATTAATAGAAGAAGAGATAATAAAACGTTCACATATTCATGATTGCTACCCATGACTGAAGCACCAAAACAAAGAAAAGTGTACCTCCTTCTTTCTTCCCCTACGATTTTTTTTTCTATAGACAACTGTTTCGTTGGCATGGGGTCTCTATGTTGATATCCGCATGACGAAGGCGAGAAGTGCTCGCCGAAAATATAGGACAACGAAGAGCCAACTTCTTGTTCTTTCTGTTCTCTCTCTCTCTCTCTCTCTCTCCTCTCTCTCTCTCTCTCTCTCTCTCTCTCTCTCTCTCTCTCTCTCTCTCTCTCTCTCTCTCTCTTACGCAGAATCAGAATAATATCACAATACATGAATGGCATTACTTTAAGAATATTTTGGGGAAAAAAATATATCACCGTTAATTCTATTGTTTATGCCGGTCAGTTATCAGAAGATGACGAGTATACCGAGTATTTAGATCGTTCCATCACAAAGCACGAGGAGTTATGTGCAATAAAAAAGTTAAAAACTGGTAAAACTGCAGGACCTGATGGATTTACAGGTTTGTGTTTTTTTTAAACATTTAGGGGACAATGCTATAAATTTTCTTGTAAAGTTATTTAATGTTTTGTTTAATAAGAGGATATATCCTGAGAGCTGGACAGAATCGATCATTCTTCCTTTGTACAAAAAGGGAGATGTAAACGAACCAAACAATTGTAGGGGCATCTCATTATGTAATATAGCTAGTAAGCTGTACGGTTCTGTAATTAATAAAGGACTAGCAAAATGCGTCGAACTAAACAATACTACAGGTGAATTTCAAGCTGGCTTCAAAAAGGATTATAGCACAATACAGCATATGTTTACTCTGCTGGCGGCAGTTCAGAAACAGTTTGCCAATAACAGAAAATTATTTGTTGCTTTTGTTGATTTCGAGAAAGCATTTGATTCGATTTCAAGGAAACTGTTATGGCTAATTCTTATCAAAAATGGCATAAAGGGTAAGCTTTATGGTTGCATGAGAAGTATGTATGAAAACGTGAAAGTCAAAGTAAAGAGTGGGACTAGGTTCAGCAATTTTATTATGTGTACGCATGGGGTTAAACAAGGGGATATTTATAGTCCTGTTTTATTTCGTTGTTTATAAATGAATTTGCTCTCGAAATTAATGAAAAGGGCAGGCATGGTGTTACTTTTAATTTGATTGGGTTATTCATGTTGCTGTTTGCCTTCGATATTGTATTGTTATCTCAAACTGTTATAGGTTTACAATTTCAGCTGAATAGACTATACTCTGCTGCACAAAAACTTGAGCGTAAGGGAAATATGGACAAAACAAGTGTTTTAGTTTTCCATAAAGGTGGTTATGTGGCTGCATGTGATCGTGAGAGATGGGTTTATGGTACATCAAAATATCAGTTGTAAACGCATATAAGTATTTGGGTATTTATGTTTCCACGAAGCCCAGCCTTACTTTTGCATGTCAAGACCTTGTGAGCAGAGGCAAACGCACCGTTATGAGTGTGTTAAATGTTTTGTACCAGTTTAAAAACAGTTCAGCTGAGTCATTAAAAAAAAAAGTTGTTTGATGCACACGTTCAGACAATAGTCCAGTATGGAGCTGAGATTTGGGCGTTTGAAACAGGTCATGAAATTGAAAATTTGCACTTTTTGCCATGAAACGATTTTTATGTGTGGACAGACGTACCTCAAATGATTTGGTCTATTGTGAACTCGGAAGATTCCCCTTTACATCAATTCATACTTCAAAAGCATTAAATACTGGCTCAAACTGATCCAGATGCACGGTGACAGACTACCTGCACAGGCATACAAAACGCTGCAAGGCTTAGATGCAAGAGGTAAAGTTACTTAAGCAACGAATATTCGGAAATGTCTATGTAGTTATGGTGTTTCCTTTGTAGGCTTATCAAAGGTGTGGGTTGCGTCCCAAGTTTTTTGGCCTGTTTTAAGCAACGCATGATAGACTGTAGGTGTACGATTGGGGTTGTCATATCCAAAGTGGTGACAAATTCTCTGGCATAACAGTGCATGCATAGTCAGAGGTATAAAAAAAAGATAATCGGTCTTCACTGTGCCCTGTGTGTGGATCCAGTGTAGAGGATGAAGTCCACTTTGCTTTGTGTTGCCCATCACTAAATGATTTGAGAGCAAAATATATCCCTGCCAAGTATTATATCAGACGATCATTATTTACTTTAGTGTTACTTTTGTCGTCGAGAAACGAAGGTGTTATGAGTCATTTTTTCTAAATATCTGTGTAAGTCGTTTTAAACGGCGGGACACTATAATACGATGCTGTTGTACTAAATATAAACACCAGGCATATGCTTAAATTGAATTTGTACACCAAAATGCGTGCAAAGTTCTCATTTAGCTTCGCATGTTTCCACTTCAAATGGGGCTTTAGCCTTCTTTGAATGGAGATTGAAAATGAAATGAGGCAGGGAACAGTAAACAATAAACAGTAAACAAGTGGGGTAACTTTTGCTCCCATAAGAAAACCTAACACAGAGTAACTTTTATTCAAGACTTGTCTTAAAATATCGTTATTTCTTTCGCTCTCTCTCTCTCTCTCTCTCTCTCTCTCTCTCTCTCTCTTCTCTCTCTCTCTCTCTCTCTCCTCTCTCTTCTCTCTCTCTCCTCCGTATATATATATATGTTACCGACAATGTTTGAATTCAGGCAATGTGTCTAATCTAGGCAATATTTAGACAATTCACATATTGTCGAAATGAGCTAGGCAATATGTGCATTGTCGGAAAAAAAATCACGCAATACGCGCATTGCCTGATGTTTGGGTCTTCATCATACGCACATTGCCTGTGACACGTTTCACTGTGTAGGCAATGTGTGTAATGTAGGACGTGCAAGAAGCAAGCAGGAAGCAGACCGGAAGAACAAGTAGAGAGTACTACCTCTAGCCTCTAACCCTACACAGACACTTGTGAGCCGTGATCACAGTGACAGAAACAGCGAAGTGCTGGGCGGCAGTGCAGTGCACAGAGCCGTGGTGACAGTAACTTGTGAGTGCTGGGCAGTATACAGTGAAGACAAGATTGGAGCCGGTATGGACGAAAAAGAGCGCATTTTCTTTGAAAAGTATCGAGCAGCAGCAAAGTCCAATGTATTGCCGAAGGACGTCTATTATCAGTCAATAAAGGACGTGCAAGAAGCAAGCAGGAAGCAGACCGGAAGAACAAGTAGAGAGTACTACCTCTTAGCCAAGTAAGTGTGATTCTCTCTCTCTCTCTCTCTCTCTCTCTCTCTCTCTCCTCTCTCTCTCTCTCTCTCTCTCTCTCTCTCTCTCTCTCTCTCTCTCTCTCTCTCTCTCTGTCCGTCAGTCAGTCAGTCAGTCAGAGAGACAGAGAGAGATTTTGAAAGAATGAGCTGTTCTTGTGTGTGAGGCCACACACACCCTACACACATCCGTCTGCCTGAGAGACAGAGAGACAGAGAGACACAGAGAGATTTTTAAAACACACACACACACACACACACACACACACACACACACACACACACCACACACACACACACACGCCGCGCGCGCGCGCGCGCGCGCGCGCACTGTCCGTCTGTCTGTCTGCTTCTCTGTCCATGTCTATTTTAATGTATTTTTCGTATTTTTCATGTTTTAGTACTTGCACACGTATCTCTCTCTCACTCTCTCTTCACT
>CM031624.1:44919612-44947112 GCA_018398815.1 Conus ventricosus | reverse complement strand
CTAAAGATTTTGAATCTGCAGGGCTGTCTTGTGTCAGATTACAGGCATGATTTGATGAAAGGAATGAACTATCTACAGCAAGTGTTTGCTGAAGACTTTAAACTTTGCTGCCCTGCTATCCTGCCTGATGATTTCCTTGGAAAATGTTTTGCACCAACAAATGAAATATCCTCTTGTAATAATCTGTTGAAATCGGGATTTTATCGAGCAGCTCTTGCCATTTTTGCTATCGCTTCTTTGTTAGGAAACTTGTGTAGTTTTGTATACCGTTTGTGGTTTTCGTCATCAAAACGTAAGCGTGGTTATGCAATGTTTGTACTACATCTCTCTGTGTCTGACTTTTTTATGGGCGTTTATTTGATGATCATCGGCTTGGCAGACCATATATTTGCAGGCCATTACATGTGGAAAGAAACTTTCTGGAAGAGAAGCACAACATGTACAATTTCAGGATTCATTTCCTTTGTGTCTTCTGAGGTATCTTCAGTTCTCATCTGCCTCATCAGCCTGGATCGATTCCTGGTTATCCGTTTTCCTTTCAGTCGTCTTCATTTCCAAACAGCATCAGCTCAGGTGGCCTGCGCTGTCAGCTGGGGACTAGGGGTGATCCTGGCCTCAATACCTTTACTCCCTTTGACGTCCCACTGGGCCTTTTACAGCCAGACTGGAATCTGCATTCCTCTGCCAGTCACCAGAGCTGACTTTCCTGGTCGCCATTATTCTTTCAGTGTCATGATTGTGTTCAACCTGCTTATCTTTATGATAATAGCTGCAGGCCAGGCCTTATCTTCTGGACAATCAGAGCCAACACCATGTCAGATGATGGATCAAAGATTAAAGACAAAAACATTAGCAATGATACAACCAGATCCAGGGAATCCACTATTGCTCGTCGTCTTCTGGTTATCGCCTTGTCAGACTTTGTGTGCTGGTTCCCCATTGGTATGTGTGGAATCTTAGCAAAACTGGATACTCCAATTCCAGGAGAAATTAACATAGCTATGGCCATTTTTGTGTTACCATTCAACTCGGCTCTAAACCCTTTCCTCTACACATACACGATTGTACAAGAGAAATTCCGCAAAGAGAAAGAAGCCAAACTAAAGAAATTTATCATAGCACACATAAAGACGCCTTCAGCTAATTTGAATTTTTGACCTAAAATAAATGGTGCATGTTCTAAAGCTAAAGGATGGTGTAGTCAGCGCCAAATTATGAACACCCTCTCTCTCTCTCTCTCTCTCTCTTCTCTCTCTCTCTCTCTCTCTCTCTCTCTCTCTCTCTCTCTTCTCTCTCTCTCTCTCTAATTTTTTTAATTTGGTTGAATCGTTTCACCTAAGTTGCCACCAGGTGCTCTTTATAATATTCGTTTCTCCTTCCAGTCATCATTTCTGTTTTCAAGTCACATATCATTTGAAAAGGCATAACATTTTCAATTAACTTTAGATTCTAGAATTATTAATGAGTAATGTGATGGCTTGTATTTTTGCTATTGTTGATAACAACATTCTTCCACCCCCATCTCAACAGATTTGTCCTCCTTGCTTTGTAGGACTGTGGAGGCGCTTCCTCAATGGCATAGAGGATAAACCTTTTGAAGGGGAGGTAAACTGAGGTCATGATTACCTGCGCAGGCTAACGTGTTTGTTCTGCATAACATTGTTTTTGTGTGTGGGTTTTTTTTTTTGTCGTTTATTTCTACGGTGGTGAGCTTCAAACATTATTATTGAGACTGAAAAACACCACAGATATCTGGACTGTTTCTCTTCCATTTCTTACGTTCGATCACAGGTCTGCTGTTTGTCAGTACTGACTAACGAGGCTGCTCAGCCCAACATTGTTTGTAATTTATTTTTGCGAATAAAAGCTCTGCAGATGATTAGTATGATGAAGAGCATCACGGGCGTTCTGATTGTTTTCTTCCTTACAGTATGTTGAATCACAGGCCTGCTCTTTGTCTACACAGGTTAATGAGGTCGGTCTGCCCTGCATGGTTTGTTATGTTGTTCTACGGTCTTTAGCTTTGAATATTATATTTTTGCTGAAAGGTATCACGGGCATGTTTACATGTTTTTCCTCGATTTGTTACGTTCAGTCACTCTTCTGCTGTTTGGTGATTCTTGCTGTGCATTGCTTGCTTTATATTTCACCAACCGTGCTATATAATAAGTTCGTAAACACTATTTCATTCGCAATTTTTAAATTGGAATATCACAAACTTCACTGTTGTTCACATCTCAGTTAACGCATTACCAAGTTTATTCAAAATCATCATCACTGAGTCTCTTCTGTGACGAAAACTCCTCTCCATTACATCAGCTTCTTATCATTGCAGTTCTACAAAAAAAATCTGTTTTAATGCAAATTCAGCCATGTTTATGAACCAAATGCGCCATTTTCTAGCAAAAACCTCGTAAGGATGACTCCCATTTGTTTGATGCAAAAGGTTCAACTCTCATTGTGTCCTTTCCAAATTATCAGAATGTTGTTTAAAAAACTATTGAAATGCAAACTCATCCTTGCTTTCTTTGTTTCTATGTTTTCTAAGCTGGCAATGCCAGTAAGATCCTGTTTCAATTGTAAATACTGCTTACCTATTAGATTATGAACAGACAACAAAATTTCCAGACCTTTTTACTGTCATCCCAAAGACAAGTCCTCGTTTCGTAGGGACACAGGTGTTCAACGCGTAACTCAAAATACTGATGTGTACACATTCACATACAAAAACATGTTGCCGAACAGATGTCTAAAGTCTTTGAACATGGACTACCCGTTCAATACTTCTTGTTGTCCCTGTGGCAAAACAGCCTGGAAAAGTGTGTGTACTGACATGATCGCTAAAGACAGAGTATTCCAGCTTGAAAGCCACAGTGCATCACCACTCGTTGCGCCCAAATCATAAATGGCAGGTGCCATTAATTTCTCAAAGTTTGACCTCAACAAAGGTTAAACCCAGCTTGAAGTGGATGAGTCTCGCTAGATCAGAACTTTTTTTTTAAACAATCACTGGCCTTCAGCAAGCTTATATTCTCCAAGGGGGAGACATCCTCCAATAGGGAGGGAAAGTCACTAACATATAACTCCTGGTCATATACTGATATTTCGAAACTTGGTTGTTTCTCCTCAGTGACCGCGGAAAGTGGTAATTTGACTCCTCTGCCTTTTCAGTTTTAAGAAGAATGCAATCCCAGAAAAGGCTGGTGTGCAATACCGTAGTATGTTTGTTGAGTTTTCAAAAAAACAACCAAAGGTGCCATCTAAGAAGCAAAAGATTGAAGACATAAGAGCAAGCTTTGTTTATAATTCAATATTTCTTGCAGTCATTGCAACACCAAGCTGTTCTGTAAGTTGCTGGAACGGTGCTCGGTACCTATCCTTGGAATTTATTAGTTTGTTGTATTTTAGTCCCTTGAGGATTCATTCCAAGAACTGGCCCTCAGCACTTGTGTCTTAGAGGATATCTTTTTATATTTTCTACTTTTCACAAGAAAATGTAGCTTGTTTTGCTCTTTCATGATTTTCTTTTGCTTCTTAGATGGCACCTTTGGTTGTTTTTTTGAAAACTCAACAAACATACTACGGTATGCTGAAGGCTCATTTTGAGAAGCATTTATTTTATTTTTCCCCATTCACCCACTCAAGCACATACTGTTAGTTAGGCAGAATCATCTACCACTGCAGATATGAATGCGTATCTCCCCCCTATTTCTTCAATCTAAGACATAAGAGCAAGCTTTATTATATATATAATTTATATATATATATATATATATATATATATATATATATATATATATATATATATATATATATATATATATAATATGTTGTGTGTGTGTGTGATTGGTCACACATCCAGAACAATACAGGCACCCACGTCATTCATCATTTCAACATGCACAACTACTAACTTCAAGACATGCGTTGTATGCCAATTGAAAAACAGTACATAGATCGTGACATTCATAGAGATCTCGGAGAAAAATTCTGGATTCGTAAACTACAAACAAAGCACACACAAGGCCTGAACACACATGACTAATCATTAGTTATACGTACTGAGTTCCCTTGCATTTAATAGTGACTCAGTTGTTCCTTCTGGTAACATAATGAAAACGCGCGCGCACGTGAAATAGAGGAGAGAGAGAGAGAAGGGGGGGGGGGGGAATGTTAGTATACTGGTGGGGTTGGGGAGTGACAAATAACAACAGGATGGTGTGTTACACTTTGCATCACTTGGTGGATGACATTACTGTCATGACGCAAGTTTTCATTTAGCATTGACCTAATGATGTCACTCCACTTTTGACGTGATTACACAGTCTGTCGTCCTTGAAAAAGAGCAGCCGCTGGAAATATTGGATTATATTTGTTTACATTGCTTGTTTGCCTTTTTACTTCAACTAACTCTCTCTCTCTCTCTCTTCTCTCTCTCTCTCTCTCTCTCTCTCTCTCTCTCTCTATATATATATATATATATATATATAATATATATATATATATAATATAAATATATATATTACATTGTCAACATGTGTGTATATAGATAGATAGATAGATAGATAGATAGGTATGTTGAACAATATAGTGGGGGGGGGGGGGGTTACAAGTGCAATCTAACAATTCCTCCATCATAATTTAATGACGGCCAGGATTCTCTGGAAGAAAAAAAGTAGGAAGGGGGGAGGTGGGTGGGCGGGGAGAGAAAGAGAATTAGAAGTCAGATAAACACACTATAAATTGAAAAAAAAAAGTTCTTCATCTAGCAGCGCATGGGAACCATCAAACCCATCTTGAATACAGAACTATTCATATTGCCTGCTCTCAGGCCTACATATCTGTTTTCCAGGACGGGGGAAATCGTGATGGTATTGCTTAAGTGAGCTAAACTGGTGTATACGTCAGACTTAGCACACAGTCTCTGCACTCATACACGCATATGCACACTCATGCACCCACCAACTATTCATCACTCTCTGGGACTGGGATGTTCTCTCCTAACACGACTGGGAACAAGAAATACTGTCTCTGCACTTATAATTACACATAAAAATCCACATAAACAAAAGGAATAATCAAAGCATAAGGGATCAATAGTTCCTAATCCCAGGTTTTATACTAAAAAGGCTTCTTACCTGGCCAGGTTTACACACACACACACACACACACACACACACACACACACACACACACACACACACCACACACACACACACACACACACACACACACACACACACACACACACACACACACACACACACACGCACATCACACCACAGTTCTCGAACAAGTCACTTCAGATTTTCTTCAGCGCTGGGTGATGGTGACGCCTTTGGTTGTCTGGCACCAGGTTCCAGGACTGGGTCTCCATGGTCGTCTCTGGGACGTAGAATTCTTCTTCTTTGTCTTGTTCACCCACCTTTAGGTTTCACACTCAGTCTTTCTTTCCCAGATTGTCTTTTACGCCTAAGACCTTGCTGCCACTTCTGTCGCCCAGACCACGTTTCTTTTAATCTACTCTGTCCTGCTCACTCTTGTCTCTCACTCGTATTGTGTTCTTCCTCTCTCTATCACGGTGTTGTTCCTCCCACTTGTTTTGTTCTCTCTTTCAGTTTATATAGGAATGGAAATAAAGGATATCCCTTTGAGCCCTGCCTTTGTCCGTGTTGCTTCTCTACCACCTTGTTCACATGCACACTGAATTCCCTCAAGGCAAATGGTTCCACACATCAGCATTTACACACATCTCTAAAAGATAGTCTTGCAAACCTCACACCAAACGGACATCGAAAAAAACTTGCAGACACTGGGGGCCACTTTTAAACAGTAATTATCCTATAGAAGCTACGGCAACGACGTCCACATGCATTCAGCAAGACTGACAAAACATCAAAACAGTGCCCCACTGCAATACCAAGTGAACAAACACAAGACTCATGTTTTTCAAGGTCTGGTTACGAAGGAACTTCAGCTGACGGGCTTGTAGCACTCACCTGATGCTCCAAGGTCCTGGTAGATAAATGTTATCTCCCTTTTGCCATCGGCAAGGTTAGAACTCGGGAGGGATCCTAGCTATCTTGGCAGCCAACTATCATGTGAAACTTAGTTACCCGACCACTTTAACCTCCTTGACCGGTTCGACCATATGCGCTAGGTGAGGGCGTACTGCTAATCGGCCGATTACCTACTTCTCCACAACGTGCGGAATTCTTGTCGTCAAAAGCACTTAAAACCCATTGTGAGAGGTTTCGCTCCCTTGGCAATTCCCCCCAATTCAAAGACAATGCCCTGCATTGGCTAAAACATATTCAAGGAGCCGAAACTCTCGTAATTCTCACATTTAAACCAACTCTGCTCTAGACCTCTCTTTAGCCTACTTACACAGGAGAACACACTTAATTCTATCTTTTAAACAAGAAAGGAGCAAAATGAATGTACACACTCTCAAAAACAAGCAAACATCAAAGCCAAATTGAAATCTCCACTAGCTCTGAATAGTGTGGCCGTATATGCGTAAACATTCCATTTCCACGAAAATCTTTTCCTTCCCTTTTTAAGTTAGCGTTATGCATACACGACACTGCATGAAACGCACGTGCATACTACTCGCTTGTTCGCCCAACCATTTTAATCTAACTATTGTCATTGTTGTCAGTTACTGCATTATTATCATACGATGACGATGATGATGATGATGATGATGATGAGGATGATGATGATGATGATGATGATGATATAATTATGATAGTGATGATTATGACGATGACGATGATGATGATGACGTTGACGATGATGACGATGATGATGATGATGATGATGATGATGATGATGATGATGATACATTTCCGTTCTGTAGATTTCAGTTTTCACCAAGACTAAATTTGCATTTGGATGCAAAAGATCGGACAGTTTGTCCATCCTCTGTTTCAGATGATCAGAATGTTATTTGTCGCAGCTGAAGAAGACCGTCAGGTCGAAGGTGCTTTATTATTATTATTATTTTTTTGTTTTTTTTGTTTTTGTTGTTAATTGTTTGATCCTTGGTTAGGCAATCCAGAAATTATATTTTTGTTGCTATGTTTTAATATCCACACGCAGTGATCCCGATTTGAAACTATTCTAAATACAGTCAAAGCATGCATCGGGTTCATAATGTCATTTAATATGTTCAGTATCCTTCTACGACAATCCTTCTTATGATCAGTTCAATTCTGAATGCTGTTGAACTAAGTGACAGGTTAATACAATAATCGCACAAGATCAATATTATACTTTGGCAGTCCTTTGAAGAATAATTGTTGGAACTAATTATTAGTTCCATCCTGATTACAGGCAAACCAAGAGACCGATTTGCTATATGATTTGATACTATCAGCACAGACCTGTCAAAAATTCATCTGATAAACAATTCCATGCTGAACGCAATCAAACAGAGCAATCGGGGACTCGAATGTCACATTAGATAACACACACACACACACACACACACACACACACACACACACACACATACACACACGTACGTACACACACACACACACACACACACACACACACACACACACACACACACACACACACACACACACACGCGCGCGCGCCCGCGCGCGCGCGCACACACACATTTGGAAGACATTGGGACGCAATTAAAGTGAACTACTTCCTGAATATGTGGAAGCAACTGTTTAGTATTGAGATATTGATTGCAGACACCATCCTCTCTGTCTGCAATTAGACACCTACTTGAGCTGGTTATAGAAAGGTTAAACCCGCATCCATATCAGATCCGTATGGTGACACAAGTGACACGAGTGACTCGTCGTCGTACTCACAGAAACCACTCATGTTACGCTCGTGTCAATCAAAACGGATCGATCAGTACCAGTACAGGAAACAATGTTTGTCTGTTCTGCATGCAAGTCTATATACAGGCTTGATGAGCATGTTCGATTTATAAGCGTCACCAGATAGTAGAGGATCATGTACGGAAGAGCGGAGTCATTGAAGAGAGAGAAACGAAACGAAATTTTATTCAACCAGGGTAATGAAATAAGCAATATGCATGCTTTTTTCCCACCCTTCTGGGGCAAAAGGAAAGAAGTAATTCATAGCAAATGAAGGCAAATACTTTCTCTCCTTGTGTCAATGATCTTCTCTTCAGGGACATTAAAATTTTTCTCGCAAGAAGAAGAAGAAGAAAAGAAGAAGATCACTGGAGAAAGAGAGAAAGAGAGAGAGAGAGAGAGAGAGAGAGAGAGAGAGAGAGAGAGAGAGAGAGAGAGAGAGAGAGACGGGGGGGGGGGGGTCACTGACAAAGAAAAAGAACCGAAAAGAGAATAACTGATAACGAACATGTATTCTGAGAGAGAGAGAGAGAGAGAGAGAGAGAGAGAGAGAGAGAGAGAGAAAGAGAGAGAGAGAGAGAGAGAGAGAGAGAGAGAGAGAGAGAGGACGGGGGGGGGGGGGTCACTGACAAAGAAAAAAGAACCGAAAAGAGAATAACTGATAACGAACATGTATTCTGAGAGAGAGAGAGAGAGAGAGAGAGAGAGAGAGAGAGAGAGAGAGAGAGAGAAAGAGAGAGAGAGAGAGAGAGAGAGAGAGAGAGAGAGAGAGACGGGGGGGGGGGGGGTCACTGACAAAGAAAAAAGAACCGAAAAGAGATTAACTGATAACGAACATGTATTCTGAGAGAGAGAGAGAGAGAGAGAGAGAGAGAGAGAGGAGAGAGAGAGAGAGAGAGGAGAGAGAGAGGAGAGAGACGGGGGGGTCACTGACAAAGAAAAAAGAACCGAAAAGAGAATAACTGATAACGAACATGTATTCTGAGAGAGAGAGAGGAGAGAGAGAGAGAGGAGAGAGGAGAGAGAGAGAGAGAGAGAGAGAGAGAGAGGAGACGGGGGGTCACTGACAAAGAAAAAAGAACCGAAAAGAGAATAACTGATAACGAACATGTATTCTGAGAGAGAGAGAGAGAGAGAGAGAGAGAGAGAGAGAGAGAGAGAGAGGAGAGAGAGAGAGAGAGAGAGAACGAACGAACGAAATAATTTATTGCTTTAAAGCAGTACAGCTTCTTCAGCAATTCAATTCGATCCACCATGATATATATAAACGCGGTACATGTTCGTCTGACATGGAAACCATGACAAACTTGTCCTTTTTTCAAACATAGTTCTGACATATTTCATGTCACTGGTAAGGCACTGGTCACGATGATTCCGTCTGAGGCGTGAGTCTTGAGCCCAGGCTGTCACCCCAGGTAGAACAGGATCAGGCCGTGTAGCGTCTCCAGCGTCCGTGCAGCACGTGACTGGATGTCAGCGTGTTGTGTTCTGCTGACACGTTTTCCTCGGCGGAGACTGGCCAGTTTTGTCCGCTCCTCTGTCAACATGTGTCTGTCATCTTGCTTCACAAACCAGAACGTACAGTCACTGTCATCTGGCGTACACGGAACCTCCAACACCAGATCGTCCGATTCACAGAGTAATATGTCTGATCCACTGGAACGATCAAGAGCGATTGTTCTGAAAAACTTGTTTCTGCTCTTGTCTCTCAAGTATCTCTGGACGGATTTTTCGGTCAGAGTGGCAACATAACTTTTAACTACACTTGTACTGAATCCTGCCACGAGGTTTTCATAGACCGGCTCGATGTCCGTGTCAGCTGGTGGAGAGAGGACAGAGCTATCGATGTACTCACATGTTTCAGCACTATCGTTCAGGCGCAAAGTATCATTCTCCGATCTTACTGGATCATCCAAGCTAACCGCATGACTCGAGTGTGTAGCTACTGTGTGTTCCGTTTCTGGGTCATGATCACGCTGGTTTTCAAGTCTTGCATCGGTCGAAGACGGAGTGTTCAAAACAGTTACAGTAGCTTCATCATGTTGTCCACTTGCCTGCCTCCCTTGCTGCTGTCGGGCTCTCTGCTGGTCACGTCGGATCTGGCTGGGAGGTTTTTTCCTGTAATACTGAACCTGTCTGTGTGTTGCGGTTCAGGACAGGATCCGCCATGTTTGTTGACATTTGGAAAGCGGCCGGCTTGAGGCGCAAAACAACCACAGTGTCTTCACATTCTCCTGCAATTTGCCAGCTTGTGACGTTGTTGTCCGTTAGCAGGGCGTTCAGGGTCGTCTCCACAGCTACTGGTAATCCAGAAACTGGCGTGTTTGCGAGGAAATTCGTCAAATTTATCGCAGATCAATCAGTGTGCGCCCTGTTGCTTCTGCTCACGTCACGTGACCCAGAGAGAGAGAGAGAGAGAGAGAGAGAGAGAGCGAGAGAGAGAGAGAGAGTTAGACAGGCTGGCAGACAGAGTGAGATAGACAAACAGACACAGACAATCAAGCAAGCAGGCAGGCAGACACAGAGAAGAGGAAGAAGAAGAAGAAGAAAGAAGAAGAAGATCACTGGAGAGAGAAAGACTACTGACAGAGCGAGAAAAATGTTTATGTCCCTGAAGAGAAGAAGATCATTGACACAGGGAGAGAAAGTGAAAAGAATGTCGCTGGAGATAGAAAGATCGTTGACAGGGACCGAATAAGAAAACATGACGTCACTGGAGACAGGAGTTTGAATGACGGAGAGAAGTAGAAGAATTGAGTCTTTGAGTAAAGAACGTTTATTGACAGGGAGAAACGAGGGAAGAAGACTGTTACTAAACAAATCTTTGACAGGGAAACTAAAAGGACGATGAGTGGACAGAGGAAGATCACTGACAGAGAAGGAAGAAGGGATCAAAGAGCGGCACTAGACAGAGAAGCATTGCTGACAGAGAGACGAGAGCGAAGAGCGGCATCGCCAGAGGGATAGTGAATTGTGCAGACAGGAATGTGGTTTTCTTTTTTTTTTTTTTTCAGGTAACAATGAAAACAGTTGTTGAAAAAGCTAATTTTAATTACGTGGTAAGGTAATGTGAAAACGGTTGTTCAAAAGGCATTTTTATTGTTGTTTTTGTTGTTCCTGTTGTTCTTTTTGTTGTTGTCGTTTGTATTCATTCATGTGAAAACGGTTGTTGAAAAAGCATTTTTATTGTTGTTTTTGTTGTTGCTGTTGTTCTTTTTGTTGTTGTCGTTTGTATTCATTCATGTGAAAACGGTTGTTGAAAAAGCATTTTTATTGTTGTTTTTGTTGTTGTTGTTGTTCTTTTTGTTGTTGTCGTTTGTATTCATTCATGTGAAAACGGTTGTTGAAAAAGCATTTTTATTGTTGTTGTTGTCCTTTTTGTTGTTGTAGTTTGTATTCATTCATTCATTTATTTATGTGTGTGCAATTTGTCTGAGCTGTCTGGACAGAGCATAGATAGACAAAAGGTCGGAAAAAAGAAAATGTAGAGGAACACAAGTGGTATAAAACAGAAATTTTGCATCAAGTTCCTGCATCGATAGGTAGCTAGTGAAGAGGTTTCAGAAGAGGCGAAAAGTGATCATGTGTTCATTCTTTCAAAACAAGCAAGTTTGGCTACGGACTTTTAGACTGTCACACGCTTACTAATATGGACAACAGACAGCCACATAACAGAGAGCTGCAATAGTCACTTGAGAAAAACACGAAGAACAATGAGCATCAACGTAGCAGACACCAGTAATAGTCCAGTCTGGAGAACGCAAAGTATGGTAAACAGCCACATACCATAGAACAGCAAACGTCCAATCTTGATAACACAAAGTACAATCAACAGCAACATACCAGAGAAATGCAGTAGGCAAACCTGAATACACAAGGTGCAATGAGTAGCCACATAAAAGAGAAATGCAATAGTCAAGGCTGGATGGCACTATCGCGTCAGATCTTTCAGTGAACCATGAATTCCTGACGGTGGTAGCAATTTGTCTAGCTCCAAAACTCACTCGAAGATGAAAGAAAATCTTAAATGAGGCAGTAAAGAGTAAATAACGAAAAAGTAGGGTAACTCTTGCTCCCAAGGTGAGATAATTATAAGCCCATAACTCAAACGAATGCTGCTCACGACAACATATCGTGTAGCAGAAGTGCCAACAAAGTGCACGAACAAGGAGACATCTGTTAAAAAAACAAATATTTCACGCTTGTCCATATACCCTGTACATGACTGTTGAACACAGCAGAAACAACAAGATGCAAAACATATAAAAGTACTCCCAGTTTATCTTGAATACGCGTGAGATATTTCATAAAGAAGGAAAACCATTTTAGGCCGTTAGAGCCGTTAGTAATGGCTATTCTGTTAAATAAAACATCGGGCAACATCCGCGACCCATAATAAACATACCTACAATTTTTCAGAAAGATCGACCAAGTACTTTCTGAGATATTCCATAAAGAAGAAAAACCGTTTTGGCCGTTATAGCCGTTAGAAACGAAAGAAAGCCCATTTTGGGCCGTTATAGCCGTTAGTAACGGCTATTCTGGTAAAACAAAACATCGGGCATCATCCGTGACCCATAATAAACATACCTACAAATTTTTAGAAAGATCGGCCGAGTACTTCCTGAGATATTCCATAAAGAAGAAAAACCATTTTGTGCCGTTATAGCCATTTGTAACGAAAAAACACCCCGTTTTGGGCCGTTGTAGCCGTTAGTAACAGCTCTTCGGGTAAAACAAAACATTGGACATCATCCGTGACCATAATAAACATACCTACAAAGTTTCAGAAAGATCGGCCAAGTACTTTCTGAGATATTCCATAAGGAAGAAAAACCGTTATAGGCTGTTATAGCCGTTAGTAACGGCTATTCTGGTAAAACAACACATCGGGCATCATCCGTGACCATAACGACTACAAATTTTCAGAAAGATCGGCGAAGTACTTTCTGAGATATTCTATACAGAAGAAAAACCGTTATGGGCGTTATAGGTCGTTAGTAACGGTTCTAACGGTAAAATAAAACATCGGGCCCATAATGAACATACCCACAAATTTTCAGAAAGATCAAACTAGTACTTTCTCAGATATTCCATAAAAAAGAAAAACCGTTATGGGCCGTTACAGCGTTAGTAACGGCTACAACGGTAAAATAAAACATCGGGCATCATCCGTGACCCATAATGAACATCCCTACAAATTTTCAGAAAGATCAAACTAGTATTTTCTCAGATATTCCATAAAGAAGAAAAACCGTTGTGGGCCGTTATCGCGTTAGTAACGGCTATAACGGTAAAGTTAAACATAGGGCATCATCCGTGATCCATAATAAAAAAAATACCTACAAATTTTCAGAAAGATGGGCCCAAGTACTTTTTGAGATTTTTAATAAAAAAAGAAAATCGTTATGGGCTGTTATAGCCGCTAGTAACGGGGCTGGTGGCGTTCTCGCTTGTGCTATGTGCTCAGTGTCATTTCTGCTAGGCGATTTCGTGTTCTATACGGCATTCCTTTGGAGTTATGGTGGTGTTATTATTACCTTATAGGAATGAGAATTGCCCTGTTACTTGAAGGGAGAGAAGAGAACCTCCCTTCGCGAGCGCGAGCGCGCGCGCGTGTGTGTGTGGAATGTAGATAGATAGATTGATCGATCGATCGATCGACAGACAGACAGAGAAATAAACAGATAGATAGACAGATAGATAGATAGATTGGTTGATAGATAGATCGATAGATAGATAGACAAATTGATAGATAAATAGACAGGTAGATAGATAGATATGGTGCATTCCCATCATCGTGGCAGTATTCAAGTCTACAACTACAAAAACAAACAACAGCAAACAATATTTGGCAGAACAGGCACATTAGCACGCACAGACGTCTGAGAACTTGGTCCATCTCAGGTTCTGAGAAAGCTGGGCCTCTTTCCACGAAACAAATGTGTAAACATATTCAGATGAACACTGTGCTCTAGATGAAACACAACAGAGGAGGGTAGTGCAAGGTGTAAGTGTGTGTGTGTGTGTGTGTGTGTGTGTGCGTGCGTGCGTGCGTGCGTGCGTGCGTGCGCGCGCGCGCGCGCGTGCGTGTGAGTGAGTGTGTGTGTGTGTGTGTGTGTGTGTGTGTGTGTGTGTGTGTGTGTGAGAGAGAGAGAGAGAGAGGAGGAGGAGAGGAGAGAGAGAGAGGAGAGAGAGAGAAGAGAGAGAGAGAGAGGAGAGAGAATTCTGTAGCTCTTGGCGCTTACTAGAAACCAAATGCATCATTTATTCTGATCAGTAATTCGAAATAGTTGACAGTGTTTTTACATGCGCTATGACAAATTTCTTCAGTTTGGCTTCTTACTCTTTTTGGAGTTTTTCTTGCACAATCGTGTACGTGTAAAGGAAAGGGTTTAGTGCCGAGCTGAACGGCAACACAAACACAGCCATTTCTATATTAATTTCACCTGGAACTGGAACGTCCAGATTTGCTAAAATTCCACACACACCAATGGGGAACCAGCACACAAAGTCCGACATTGCAATTATCAGAAGACGTCGGGCAATGGTAGCTTCATTGGATTTCGTCCTGTCATTCGTAATGATGTTGTCTTTGGTCTTTGACCCATTATCGCGCATGGTGCTGGCTCTGATTGTCCAATAAATGAGGGCTTGGCCTGCAGCAATCAATAAAAACATGACCAGGTTGAACACAATCATCACACCGAAAGAGTAATAACGACCAGAGAAGTCAGCTCTGGTGGATGGCAGAGGAATGCAGATTCCTGTCTGGCTGTAGAAGGCCCAGTGAGACGTCAAAAGGAGTAAAGGAACTGAGGCCAGAATCATCCCTAGTACCCAGCTCATGATGCATGCCACGTGAGCAGAAAGTGTTCCAAAGCGAAGACGACTGAAAGAAAAACGGATAATCAGGAAACGATCCAGGCTGATGAGGCAGATGATTACTGAAGACACCTCAGAAGACAGAAAGGAAATGAATCCTGAAATTGTACACGTTGTGCTTTTCTTCCAGAACGATTCCTTCCACATGTAGTTCCCTGCAAATATATGGTCTGCCAATCCGATGATCATCAAATAGACCCCCATGAAAAAGTCAGACACAGACAAATGGAGTACAAACACCGATAACCAAGCTTACGTTTTGATGATGAAAACCATAGACAATATACAAGACTACACATGTTTCCCATCAAAGCAGCTGTAGCAAAAATGGCAAGGGCAACTCGATAAGACCCCGATTTCAACAAGTTATTACAAGAAGAGATTTCGTCAGTTGGTGCCGTACATTTCCCCAGAAACTCATCTGGCAACATTGCAGGGCAGCAAAGCTTAAAATCCTCAGCAAACACCTGCTGTAAATAATCCATTTCCTTCATGAAATCAGGCCTGTGCTCATACACAAGACAGCCTTGCAGGTTCAGTATTTTCAGGCTTGTAAACCATTCCATACCTTCAAGCGAGTTCAACTGACTGTAGGAGAAATCAATGACTTCCAGCTTAGGCACCCAGCGCGATAAAGCATGTAGCTGAGAGAAGTGACTTGAAACACGAGGAAGATTCAGTATCAACAGTGCATCGAAAGGTTGACGTTTTTCTAAATACAGAAATCCGTAGGATAGTGGAGTACCTGAAAGATCGAATTCCTTTAAGTTACGCAAATGTGAAATGAGGTCAACATTGATGTATTCTACCAAATTATCACTTATGTCTAGTACATGAAGGTTGGGGAGACGAATATAACTAAAATTTGTCCAACCACAATCCCCAGCACCAAGGTAGATCAGCATGGTTTCATTCCTGATGACATCCAAGGTCAGTCCACTCCTCCTACCTTCCAGGTAACGAATCTTAGGGAAAGTGTCAGCTTGAAAGACGAGGGAATCGGAAACTTTTGGTCCAAAGCAGACACAGCGATCAGGGCAAGAGTCGGTCAACATACAATACAGTTCATCACCTGATCTGGACATTGCGGCCAACCATCACACAGATGTTGCACGTGCATACATATCCTTCTATTCCCACGACACCGGTAAGGTCCATAAATGGTGTATACGTCACATTCAGCTTCATCTTCATGACCTGGGCAGTCGTTTACACCATTGCACTTAGTATAGATGGGCAGACAATAACCACCATCAGAACACGTGAAATGTGTTTCCGGACAGGCAGATAGATTTGTCACATGTTTAACTATGGAAAATGTTCCCTGTCTGTCGAAATTGACAATTACGGATGGTGCCGTCACATTGAAGGTCACTTCCATACTTGATTTGACCGCTGCTGCGCATTGTGTCTCATCAAAATGAGTCTTATAATGGACTATGTCATCACAGAAGTGATCCATTACTATGCACTGAAAACAACCAATCACTACAACAGAAATGTAACTACATGGTAAACAGACTATTTCGTCGAACTTGCCAGCAATATGTGGTGACAATAAAGCACTGCAATTCTAGTATTATGACGTTTATACCCGTATATTCTTATTCTTATTCTTGTTATTGCTATTGTTCTCAAATTGACGAAGGAGAACAAGAAAAAAGCGTGTCATGAAAGTTGCTGCCACCCTTTTTTGACGTTACACTGTCGATCGGAATACATTTATCATGAAGCACTGCAGTACAACGCTTGATTTATTTTGACATTAATTCCTCTTTCATTATTATCCTTTTTTTCTTTAAGATGCTGTATGGTTTTTCCCTTTCAAATTCATCTACAATGCTGTCCTTGTTTCCCGCCAAAAATGACACCTGTCTAAAAACTCCTTGAAATCGTGCTGTGTTATTGTTTTATTATACACAACTAATACGTGCTCAAGATGTGATAGTTATGTTCAGGTCCTTCAAGCACCCCTGACAGGTATATTAACAAATGATCGCCCCCACCAAAACATTGTACTGGCTTTTAAGCTCCAGGAAATTCTTTAAAAAAAGTTTATAAGGCTCCACCAAAAAACGTAGACAAACAAAAACACAAAGCAAAACACGACGCGTTTCAACCTGTTAAGTCTTCTTCAGGCAAGATACAGAACACTCGGGACAACGAAAATGAAAATTTCCAGACTGTCATGCAACTGCCTCAAGAAGACCCAAGAGGTCGAGACGTGTCGTGTTTTGTCTTGTGATTCGTTTGTCAACGTTTTTCAGCGGAACCCTATAAATAATTTTCAGAATGTGTTTACTTTTTCGCCTGCAGTCGCCTCACTTCGCAACTAGATCCAGGAAAGTGAGTTAATGTGTGAACAATAGCTATTTCCCCAGTCAAAAAGTGCTATCTTGCTCTAGTGTCTTGAATCAAGCAAGCCTTTCCTAAAAGGTAAGATTTCATTGCGATTATTTTGAGGCTTTTGATGGGAAAAGGAAATCATGAAATACACACCGACTAGCACATTTGCCAGTCTACACCTACATGTGTTCCCTGACCTGCGTATCAAGGAGAGATCTGTAATTATCTAAAGACAGCGATATGTGGGCATATGACTTTCTCTTCCAATCGACAATCTTGAAATAAGAACGATCAACGTTTACCGTTTTTGTAAGTCTCGTGTGATTTGTTTAGCAGGTGGAGTCCTGTGCATGTTGGATCAGAACAGGCACCACTGAACACCACCGAAGTGACTCAGCAGCAGTGCAGTGTCTCCTCTAGTAGGTTGCCTCATGATGACTTGACAGTGACTGCTACCTGTGATCTGTCAGTGCTGGGGAGGTGGCAGGACGGGCCAGGCTGTCGCTGTGGACCAGACGTTGGAAGGAGTGTGGTATGGTTGAGATGTCACTCATGTGGCACAAAAACTGGGATCACACACACACGCAAAATCTCGTGTAAAAATCTCGTAAAAGGGATATCGAATCTTGTGAAATTCTAGATCGAATAAATAATTCACCAGTATTAACTGAAAATCAGATTACTTCTTTGAAAGGCAAAATTACTTCGGAAGAAGCGGTATTGCCCTTAAACATATACGTAATATGAAAAGTCTTGGCAGCGATGGCTTCATAGCCATCTTCAATTTTTTCTGGTTACAACTTGGTCCATATGTTGTAAGACCGCTTGACAATGGATACGATAGAAATGAACTACTAAAAAAAGGCATTATCGTATGCATTCCAAAGATGACAAGCCCAAAGACCAAATGCAAAACTGGAGACAAATTTCTTTTTTTTTTTTCATCTTTATTTTTCTGCTTGCAAAGACAAAACATTTTACATAAATTCATAGCATTTCAGTTCACATCAGTACATAAATCACACCATTTATGTTTCAACAGCCAAACGCTTACATTTCCATCAAGTACAATAAACAGTTTCCGTATCATGTGTTAGCGTATTTGCAAGGCAGGGTTTTTCAAAAATTAAATACAAATAGACAAACCAAAAACAAAGCAAAAACAGAAACAATAGAAGAGAGAGAGAGAGAGAGAGAGAGAGAGAGAGAGAGAAGAGAGAGAGAGAGAGAGAGAGAGAGAGAGAGAGAGAGAGAGGGAGGGGGGGGGAAGACACCGACAAAACCACAAGGGGATCCATACATACATGCATAATAAGTGATACGGAGACAGACTAGTCCCTCAACATGCACATCAAGTCCAAAAATTACACTTCTATCAAAGATTGGTATAACTGCCATTTTTCGTGCAGTTTTTGCATTGACTTCACGCTTTTTGCGACTTGCTGTTCAAGATTATATCTTGTCTTTAAATGGTGTAGAAAGTTTATTATAATTTATTGGAAGTTTTTTTTCTCACATCTGCATTTATAGATAAAATATTTGGCTAGAAGTAAAATAAAGTCAAAGGGTTCATCACTTCTAAAATTATTTGAATGCCCAAACAATACCAATTCAACAGACAAATTTAAAGAATCCGCATGCTGACATTTTCCTTTTATTATTGCTTGAAGTTGTTGCCAAAAATGTGCCGCATGCTCACACGACCAAAATAGATGCTCGATGTTTTCTCTTTCTGTATTACAAAATGTACAATGATCATGTAGTTCAATTCTCATTTTTGACAGCGCAATATTTGTACCCAGTATACGGTGTAGAATTCTTATCTGAAACCATTTAAGTTTTATTTCTTTTATTTTTTGCACCTTTTTAAAAATGACATCCCAATCCAACTGCTGTTCAAGTTTTTCATTCCACTTATTGCAATAAGCAGGGTTTATGTCGTCACACAGAAGGGCATCATAATAAACACGTGCCCCTCTGCTGACTGAACAGATAAGTTTCCATAATTTAAACCTTTCTTCATTCTTGTTATTTGTCATTGTTACTGCAGTTTTCCGAATATATGCGCTTACTTCTCTTAATAATCCAGTATACGAGATAATGTCAATGCAAAATCCATATTTGTTATTGAACTCTGTACATGCCAAAAGCGTACCATCTTCTTTTATAATGTGTCCAATTGTATGTATATTTTTGTCGAACAAACTTTGATAAAAAAAAATTGTTTTTTTTTGTTTTGTTTATCTTAATATTTTCATTATAGAATATATTTTCGGAAGCCATTTCTTCGGAAGTGCAAGGTAGAATCCTTCGGCCAAATTCCTTATATGTCTTAAATACATCAACCCAAAATTTATTTTTGGATAATTGGCCTAGAGGAAGACTACAACCAATTTTTTCTAGATGATCTATTCTTGGACAACTTGCAAAAGTAATACTTTTACACTTGGAGACAAATTTCACATTTGAATAATGTGTACAAAATAGGATCTACATGTATAGCCAACCGACTAAAATGTGTGTTTCCCTCTACCATCAATGAAGACCAGACTGGCTTTATTCCAAACAGATATTTGGGAGATATCATTCGTCTTATTTATGATATACCTGATTGTATGATTATATCACCAAAAAATACCTGGGATACGTTTATGTTTAGACTTTGTTTAGACTTTGAAAAAGCGTTTGACAGTGTAAGTTATGATTTCATGTTTAAGGTATTACATGTCTTTGGCTTTGGTCCAAGTTTCCGTCAATGGATACAAACATTTTACACAAATACAAAATCAACTGGTTCAGTTAATGGGAAAGTAGCCGGTTGGTTCCCTGTTGAAGGAGGATGTCGCCAAGGGGGTCCAATCTCACCATATTCATTTGTTATTTGTATTGAAATCTTAGCAAATATGATTAGATAAGATGAAAATATAAAAGGGATTAAAATAGCTAATACTGAGGAAAAAAAATCACAGTATGCAGGCGATACTGAACTCTTACAAGAAGGCGATCGAAAATAATTCGAAGAATCGATTATGGTACTTGAAAAAAATGGAAGAGTATCTGAACTCTTACTAAATGCGGAAGAAAAAAATATCGAATGCAGTATGGTCAGGAAGTAAACGAAACTTGCCCGTTAAGTATATGCCACATTTAAATATAAAATGGAACCCTCCTAAATTCACGATTTGGGGTATTTGGTTCACGTGTGATTTAAAAGAAAATGTGATGTTATGAATCTCGAAGAAAAATTTGCAGAAATAAAAAAAAAATGTACAAAACTTGGCTAAAACGGCAGATATCACTTCTTGGCAGAGTAGCTGTACTTAAACCCCTTATCTATTTAAAAAAAAAACAACCTAACCCATCTATGGACCTTACTACCGAACCCACCAGACTACATAATCGATGGAATTTTGAAATTAACATTAAATTTGTATGGGGTTAAAAAAAAAAGAGATAGAATTAACCGGACAACATCTGTAAAAAGTATACAGCATGGGGGGGGGGGGGGGGGGGGGTAGGAATACCAAATATATGGAAACAAATGAATGCATTAAGACTAAACTGGATTTGTAAACGTTCATCAAGTAACCATATATGGAAGAAAATGGCGGGAATTATTCATAGATTAGTTTTGTAATATGAATTTGAGGATCAGGGGCAGATTTTTTTGTCTTTTTTTTATAATACTGGATAGAAAATAGCGCTCTGCGTACGGAATCGTTTAGACGGTAACGGTAATTTTCTTTTTAGTTTCCAGTCCTTTGTTAATACATGTACCATCAATACAGATTTTGTAACATATTACGGTTATACTAATGCTGTGAAAAAGGATTCGAGAGAAGCTGGAGTAGAAATAAAATGCTAGGAAGAAGGTGGATCAAGTAAACTAATAATTATCTGTCATATGTTCAGTTTCAAGTGAAGCCTCACTTTATTACGATATTCTGAATCAAGACACTCTAGAGCCAACTGTTTTGCAATAAATGGAATGAAAGAGTACCGAAGGATGGTAATTTGGCAGAAACATTTTTCAAGAAAATCCGACAGATAAAAGTATACTATTAAGTTAAGATGGTTTCAGATTAGAATCAATAATAGGATACTGGCAACCAATACTGTTTTGAAAAACATGGGCATTGAAGATTTTTTTTAAAAATGTTCTTTTTGTAACAGAGAAGAAGAAAACATTCAACATATATTTTGGCACTGCCCTCATGTTCAAACTTTCTGGCAAGAATTTCAAAATAAAATGAATTGAAAATGCGAAACTATGAATCTACTGCTGAATGAAATATTGTCCTATTTGGTTGTGACAAGATTTTAGATCGGATAAAATGTTCGACTTAACTTCATTCCATGCAAAATTTACAAATGTAATTTTTTTAATAGCATTATTCCAAGTTTTCATTGTGTACTTGAAAGCAAGATATGAAATAGAAAAGAATGCTGCATGTATTCAAATGTAACCCACAAAGTTTGTTACGCAGTGGTTCCCATATCCTTCTGTTTTATTGGATTAATGCTCTTTTTTTTCTTGAAAGATTTCCAGATAATATGACAACGGCCAGTTGCTTTGTTTTCTCCGCTTGATTGGTTTGTTTGCTCGTTTCTGTCTTTTTGTATTCATTTATTTAACTATTATTGTTTTTGTGGTTATTATTGTGTTGTATGAGTCCATGATTAGATTTTCTTTAAAAACCGCATACGTTGTTTATTAAGTGACTGATGTTATCATTTTAATGCTAGTAGTAGTAATAATAGTAGTAGTTGTGGTGGTGGTAGTAGTGCTAACGATGGCATCAGTAATCACAGTAGTAGCAAGGTGATGATGTTGATGTTGATGATGATGATGATGATGATGATGATGATGATGATGATGATGATGATGATGATGTATGTTTTGTTGTTTTTATATTATTGTCTTACTACAATAAGTGTGCGTTTTACCTTTTGTATTCCGTATTTGTAATTTGTTCTTAAGTTCTGAAAAAAGTATGACTAAAAAATCTCGTATGATTTCAAAATAGTTCCTCGATTACTGGCTGGTCCAAGAAAGTTGTATCAGACTTTAGAGTCAGGGAGTTCGCATTCTGAAGTAAAAGAGCAATTCTTCTTCATTTATTGTTTGTGAACAAAATGCCAGGTCCATCTAACATTCATGTTTTACCAGTCAATTCTTCAAGAACCGACAGAGACATTAATTTGATGACATCATTTTCCATGACATGTTTGCTGTAGAAACGGATTTTGTTTAAACCAGCCTGCTACTTTTGAAAGTGTGTCCGGAGACGTATTGTACCTGTAAGCCACAATAGTGCAAGCACTCTTAGTACTGTGTGCATAAAACCCGCTGACATGTCTAACAATAATTTCATCCATCAAGACACAGCGTGTCTAGGAACATGTTTGGAAGGTTTCACAAAGGTCATGACAAATCCTTGACTTGTTCTTTGGTTAACGACACACTTTGCTTCAACTGTTCCAAGCACACGCAATTTCTTGTTCACTGAAGCTTCTGCTGTTTAAAGGTTGATGATGATGATAATCTTTATTTCCAAGGGTAACAGATAAGCAAACACATGCTTTTTTTCATCCGGCCCTTGCCCGTTAAGGGACTAAGTATGACTAGCGACAAAAAACTTACAAAACTTTTAACAAACACACATATATTCACAACATTAAAAAAGTTTATGCATTAACAGTTCAGGCGTAATGACTTTAAAAGGAAAAGGAACCGATTTAAACAACAAACAAGAATAAAGAAATTGATTACAAAGAAGAAAAGAGTTAGCACAGACAGATATGGAATAAGCGATCCTCCTATCAAAGGGGAGGAGGGGAGAGAGAGAGAGAGAGAGAGGAAAAGGAGAGAGAGGAGAGAGAGAGAGAGAGAGAGAGAGAGAGAGAGAGAGAGAGAGATGAATACATTCCCTTTTGTAAAAGATTAACATACAACAACCTGCTAAGAATAATAAACTAAAACAATTACAATGCATCAATATATCAACATTTGTTCTTTCTTTTACATTTATATGATGTGGTTATAAGGGCAAAACGAGAACGAACAATCAATTATCAGTAAGCAGCAATAAATTCCTAGCATCAATAATTATAACATTTATTTTTCATGATGCGTGCGTGTATGTGTGTGTGTGTGTGTGTGTGTGTGTGTGTGTGTGTGTGTGTGTGTGTGTGTGTGTGTGTGTGTGTGTGTGTGTGTGTGTGTAATAATAATAATAATAATAATAATGGGGATTTATATAGCGGCCCTTTCCCACGGCACAAGGCGCTTTACAAAGGCAGAAAAAATACAATTGCTAAATGTAAAGAAAATGCATTGAAAAACGGCTCAGAAATGAAAAACAAAGGCTCTCTCCCATTCTCTCCCACGCGCACACACACCTCTCACGCACAGACACACAATACACACAGCCGCAACAAACACAAACTACTAAGCGATCCACAAAAACAACAAGAGTCAATCAACTATCTGGTAATGACTGTCTTCTTAGTATTGTTTGAAAAGGTGGGTTTCAGGGAGGTTTTGAAGGAAGAAAAGGTTTGAGAATGTCTTAAGTCATAGGGGAGTTTATTCCCAGAGTTTGGGAGCTGCGTATGAGAAAGCTCGTTCGCCATGCTGTTTACGATGGGGACGGTAACTGGGAAAGCGGAAGGTCCTGGTGTCGGTGGAGGAGCGGAGCGTTCGTGATGGGACATATACTTGAAGGAGATCGGAAAGATAGGCAGGGGCATCGCCAGTGAAAATCTTGAAGCAGAGACAACAACATTTGTATTTAATTCTTTCTTCAACGGGGAGCCAGTGCAACTTTTTCAGGAGAGGGCTGCAGGGTTGGGTCCTAGGAGATTTGCAAATGAGACGGGCTGCAGAGTTCTGTACACGTTGGAGGGGTTGGATGACAGTTGAGGGGCAGCCAAGGAGAACACAGTTGCAGTAATCTAGCCTTGAAAGGATGTATGATGAAACGAGAGTTTTTGTGGCGTCTTCAGGGAGATAGGGTCGAATAGCAGCAATTCGTTTAAGTTCCATGTAAGCTAACTGACAAGTTTTTGTGACATGCTGTTTCATTGAGAGGTCATATCAAGGAGAACACCAAGGTCACGAACAGTGTTTGAAAATTCAATAGTGCTGGAACCTAATGTCAAAGAAGAAGGGAGCGGATCAGGGCCATGATGTGACCGCTTTGAAAAACGGATGGCTTCAGTCTTCTCACAGTTTAATTTAAGCTTATTTGCTGACATCCAGGTCTCAATATCAGAAGTACAAGATTGAAGAGTAGAAACAAGGGGTGAGTAGTCATCGATGACAGAGGAATGGAGCAGCTGAGTATCATCCGCAAACATTTCGTGTGAAACGGAATGGCCGTGGATACATTAGACAATGGAGTGGTGTACAAAATAAAGAGGACAGGTCCAGCACGGATCCCTGAGGCACGCCAAACTGGAGGTTAGATTCATCAGAACGGTGGTCACCTACTTGGATGAACTGTTTCCTATCTAGAAGATAAGAACGAAACCAATTTAAAGCTGTTTTCCCTGATGCCCCATGTGTATTTCAAACGAGAGAGAAGGATTTCATGTCTATGGTGTCAAAGGCTGCGAAAGATCTAGCAAAAGAAGGACAGAAATTTTGTTTTCGTCTAAGGAATTTAGAATATCATTGAGAATGCGAAGGATGGTGGTCTCCGTGCTGTGCCCAGGGCGATAGGCTGACTGATGTGGTGTGAGGAGGTTGTTTGAGGCCAGATGGTCAGAGAGCTGTTGAAGAATGACTTTCTCAAGAATTTTGGATAGGAAAGGAAGATTTGAGATGGGTCTGTAATTTTTAAGAACGTTTGGGGTCAAGACTGCTTTTCTTGAGTAGAGGTTTAACAAGGGCGGTCTTAAAGTCAGTGGGAACTGTGCCAGAAGACAGAGACTCGTTAAGAATTTTGGTGATGGTAGGAAGGAGAGAGTCAAGGTGTTCAAAGAGGAGTGGGTGGAATGGGGTCAAGGTCACAGGATGTTTTCGCAGACTGTGTGATGATTTTACGAACAGTCTGCTCAGACACTGGCAAGAACTCACAGAGTGTGGTACCGTTAAAAACAACAGACTGATCTGAAGTATCTGAGGATGGGGAGAAAGCGTTTCGAATTGTTTGAATTTTGTGGGCGAAAAACTGAGAAAACAAACCAGGGAAGCTGTGACGGCTCATGAGTGGACGGCATTACAACACTTGCAGCCTTACCCAACATGCTAGTGACAGTTCTAAACAGTTCTTTACACGAGGATGCTGCTGCAACTTTGGAAGAATAAAAAGCGGTTTTGGGTTGATGGACAAACTGTACGACTTTCTGTTTGGCAGCATCGTAAATTTGCTTGTGTATTGTCAGTCTAGATGATACCCAGCGCCGCTCGGCTCGACGTCGCTCGCGTTTCAATATTCGCAGCTCAGGTGCAATTGAGTTGTACCACGGAGCCGGGCGACGCCAGTGTACCCTCCGCTGACATACAGGGCATGCTTATCCAAAACTTTTCTAAGACCAATGTTCAAATCAGTAAGTGTTACGTCAGGCGTGATAATGTTCGCGATGTCATGAGAAAATCAGCAGGGTCAATCTTATGAATGGGCACGAACACATTTGAATTGGGTGCCGACTTTTGCTTTGGAACACTGAGATGGCACACTAGACTATAGTGATCAGACATCAAATCATAACACACTTAGCAGAGTGAAAAAGACCATCAGTGTCACGAAAAATCACCAAGATCAAAAATTTGGCCCACTTGCTGGATAAGTGGGTTTCATCGATGGCCTGAGAAAGGCCACACGTCTCAAAGAGTTTTTTTTTTTTTTTTTTTTTTTTTTTTCTTTTTTGTCCCCAAACCCAAAACCCATGATACATTCAAAGTGACAAAAACCAAAGGGACTCCTCGTGCGATCCAGTTTGAACAGAACCACAGCTACACCCCCAGGTTACTCCCCCCTGCCCCAAACCAACTGCAAAATCTCCCCCCTCCCCAAAACCCAGACACCATTTTACAGGGCCCCAAAAATCCTTCACAGTCAAACCCCACATTTTATGTCAGAGCCGCAACATTATAAAAAGCCATCCACTCCCAGTGTGTGGAAAGATCTACATAGGGGAAACGTCACGCACACTTGAAAAAAACACGCATCGCTGAACATGGCTGTATCCCCACCCCGACCCAAACCGTCGCCCTACATCAACACACCCAACACAACATCGACCATGTCAAGTTAGGGCCCATTTGGCAGTCACAGAGTGACAGCTTTGAACGCACAACTCAAGAATCCATCTTCATTTCCAAACTGGGCACACTACACCCCAAGGCATCAATATCCCCCCAATAACCAAACACAATACCCACCTCTTCCACATCAGTTGGCAATACCCTCCCAAAACCACACACATACACACACACATACACACACACTTACATAACCACCACCACACCTCTTCACTCACTTCATACAGTAGTTACAGCAACCCTCCATCTATCTATTCTTAATTTTGTTTGATCCTTCCCTTAAACCCCCCCCCCCCCCCCCCCCCCCACACCACACAACACAGCTTTCTTCTCCTTTTTTTTTTTTTTTTTTCATCATTATCTATCCACCATTACCAAACCATCACAAAGATAATCATACATCCCAATAAACTAGACACACAACCCTATCATATCACACACACACACCTCCCTGACGCAACCCCCCCCCCCCCCCTCTGTTTCCTCTCCATAATCCCCCGGCCCCATGTTTATTTCCGCCTTCATGGAGAATTACGGATAAATCATTTTTCATTCCCTTTTTTTGTTTTTCGTAGTTTGTACTGTCCCAATGTTAAATGTGATTTATTTTTTCGCCTGATGAAGACCCAAGTGGTTGAAATGCATCGTGTCTTGTCTTGTGCTTTTTTTTGTCAATGTCATTGGCGGTAAGTTTTAAAACTCTATTCCTGATCTTGCTTCGTTCGCCGCCTTCAGTCACTCCATTTTGAAATTGGACTGAAGAGTTTCTGGTGCTAAACCCGATGCAATTTTTTGCATTAGCTGACATTGTTGACAGCAAACTTTCTTGTAACGGAAGAGCCCCCGCTTTAGTAAATCCCCTTCACTAAGACTAGATGATTTTAATAAACTGCTTTAAGTGCTCTTTTGTAGACATTTAAGAGGTTTCATGGGATTAGCACTAGCGGAATCAAATAGTGTTGAACAATAATTTGATTGAAGAGAGAATATGTGCGTTAGGAACAATTTCCTGGCATGAAGGTTTAAGAATGCTTAATCTTGCACGCTGATATGTTTGTCTGGATATTGATTTACATAAACTGCGAAGGTGATGAGACCAAGAAAGATTATTATCAACATATACACCTAGAAAATCGATGGTATCCCAA
>CM031624.1:44916819-44918432 GCA_018398815.1 Conus ventricosus | reverse complement strand
CATTTTCAAGAGAACGGGTTCTTTTACACTGTGAAGGCTTCGACACGATGTGTATCTGCAGGTCTCCCTTTGTTGGCACATGCAGTATCTGCGGTTTCTTCCTCTGAAGAACTCAGGAACGCCTGTGGGATTTCTTTCAGTGTTCTGAAATTTACACTGCACTGCTTATGATATACAACATCTGCAGCATGAAGATCAATGACAGCTTTTATTCTTCCAAGTGCAGTGTGAGCCCACTTGTCTTCTGGTCCTCAATGCAAACAAATGTCATCAACATTTTACTGGAAACTAAATGTCCTGATCTAGTAAACGGAGATGTTTCCTTTCTTACATCTTTAACAGGATGTGCACAAAAGAAGGCAATCATTGGAAATATCAAACTTCATCTGTTTGGATCTAAGTACTAGGTTATTTGGATCTTCAATGTCCAGAGCCTCTGTCGTTTTAAATCTCGCTTGATAACGTTCGAGTTTGCAATACGCCTGACGACACACTTTATGTACAGTTTGTCCAACGTAAAAATGTTTTGTTTTTTTTCTCAATTTTCAAACGGCATGCATTAAGGAAACCTGCAACACCTTTTTCAGTCTGCTTCACTGTTTCTTGACAGTTATGATGAAGTGCTTCTCCACACAGCACACACGCGGACTCACAACTTGTAACTGCGGAAAAGAAAGATAGACTACCTAAGTTGTAACTTCTACGTAAATATTTCTTAAGTTTTATTCTCATCTGATGTACGTGTGTGTGTGTGTGTGTGTGTGTGTGTGTGTGTGTGTTTTGACGATGGTTGCTGACCATACATTCCAGTGAGGACTGCGTGGAGGGAAAGTTGTGTTGATGCAGTAGGACGAAATATAAAAACCACTGATATACAAGACACAGATGACAAACAGTCTTGTATGTACTCGCTTTGTTATGTATGTTGTTATATGTGAAACTTACACATCGAAATCAGTTATATGCACCAAAGTGGGATTCGCACATCGAAATCAGTTCTATGCACCAAAGTGGGATTCGCCGGTGTCGGAAACAGTTGCCGCCATCACTTCGTAGTTGAAAATGTGGGTGGCGCCACGCCCTGTAAGGAAGATGACGTAGCGCGCGCAGCGCGAGCAGCAGAATCCGGCTACAGCAGACGGTCGGCGTCGGAGTGCAAAATAATGCGTCTAAAATGATTTAATTTCGAAGTTTTCGGTACCCCCGTGACGTTTACTTTCTTCTACTTTTTTTTATATGTTATTTGTCATATTTTTCTCTAGCCGTAGGTACAAGTTTGAAAACTATTGCTTTTTGTTCTTTGGGAAATACAATGACTGACGGCACTATAAGTCATCTTCGGAACATTCATGCATGCAGTCACTACACACACACACACACACACACACACACACACACACACACACACACACACACACACACACACACTCACTCACTCACGCACACACACACACACACATACGCGCGCACGCGCATGCACGTACACGTGCGCACACACGCGCACGCGCACGCGCACACACATACACACACACAAACGTGCGCACGAACATTCGCTCGCTCCTACGCACACACATATACACATGAGTGCATGTGCACGTCCACACCCACACGTG
>CM031624.1:44896819-44911819 GCA_018398815.1 Conus ventricosus | reverse complement strand
GAGAAGTTTAAAAATCCTGTAAAATGAAAATTTACCTTTTATGGGTCCTTTTAACGTTTTTAAAAAACTTTAACAAAAACAGTTTAAAATTTTGGTTTGAGTTTTGAAAAATGTGTATAAAATTGCTTTATTAAAGAAGTTAAAAGTTTATTTTTTGACAGTATGTTTTTATATTTGAAAAACTTTGTTAAAAATTAATCCCTTTATGGCCTTCTTTATTCGTCGTTGATCCCCCTTAAACTATTTCCCCCTATTTTGGGTTTTACAAAAGGGGTACGATGTAGCTATAGTTTTCCGGGGTGAAATCCCTTGACGGGGTGTTGTTAGGGGGGTTATACGGGAATTATTTGAAAATTCGGGTTTGTTTTTTTTGGAATTATTGACAGTCCCATATAGATTTTTTTTTTTTCCCTGCTTTTGTATTTTCGCCACTCCTCGATTGGATAGCCGCACTTTACGCCCTGTCTGGGTTCCCCATCATAATTTGGGGACCCCCCCTGCGAAAGAGATAACATGCTGGGGTGGTAAAAAAGAAATGCAGTGCGTTTATAGAAAAGGACTACTGCTCCCCACGGAGGTTTCAAAAGGGCTACTGAGAAAACATGAGCATATACACCCCAAGAAGGGTTTGGCTCCAACTAGTCTGGATTCTTTTACAAGGTGGTTTAGGGTGGTGCAGGTCCCCGGGCTTCACACACCGCAGAAACCAGGAGTCATCCGCTCCCCTAACCCCAAAGGGGACGGCCACCAAAGGGGAAGGGCAAGGAAAAAACCAAAAAAACAATCCAAAAAAATCAAACAAATGGGGCCCACAGCTATAAAAAAATAAACAAAATTTGAAAAACCCATATTGGCCCAAAAAGTCCAACAAAAGCCTTGCAAGGCGGGCGTTTTAAACCGTTGCGCCACCTTTATACAGAAAGGGGAAAGAAAAGTCCTTTTTCTCTTGTTTAGGAGGCACTTAAAAAAAAAAATCACAAAAAAATTTTAAAAACCCCCCCAGCCAAAAATTTCCCACGGGAAAACCCCCCCAAAGCATTAATTTTCCAAAGAAAAAAAAAAGGGGGAAAGGGCCAAAAAGCTGGGTTTCCGACAAAGAAGAAGTAAAACCCAAAAATAAAAATTTTCAAAAACAACTGGGAAGGCCCCTTTCCCAAACCCCCCTTTTTTTAAAAATTTTGGGAAACTGGGGTTGGGGGGTTTAAAACATCCAAAATCTAAGGAGGCACGGGCCGTATTCCATTTTTTCTTAAAGCTACCGGGGAATTGGCCCTTTTCCCCCCCTCAATGGCTTCCAAGGGCTGGGGGGAAAAATTTTTTCCTTTTTAAAAACCTGGGCCCCGAAACTAAAAAAGTGTTTCACAAACCTAAAAAAAATCTCCGTTTTTCAGGAAACTTAAAAAAATTTTTTCCTAAAACAACATGGTTTGTCCCGGGCTTGTTACCCAATCAATAAATTTCGGAAAAGTTGAAGGGCGGCATTGGTTCCCCCTTTAAAAAATTCAGGGGACCAAGTCCCGTTTTGGGGGGACGGAACAAATCGGGGTTAAAAAAATTTTGTGAAGAAAACATGGCTTTGTACCTGGACGATCCTGCATTACCACTGCTGGAAGTAGGATATCTGGACCAGCATTGTAGACGAGGGCGGCAGCGTGGATGTGGTATACACCGACTTTCAGAAGGCATTTGATACAGTGCCCCACCGAAGACTCCGGTTAAAGGTCGCGGCCCCACGGTATCACGGGGAAAAGTGCTGGGTTGGATCAAGCACTTTCGGGCCCAACAGGAAGCAGCGTGTTTTGTAAATGGCACGCAGTCACAGGAAGCCAGCGGGGAGCAGTGGCATCCCCCGGGGAGTGTGCTCGGACCGATCTGTTCTTATCTTCATCAACGACCTCAGTCAGAGGTAAAGGCACTGTGAAAATGTTTGCAGACAACACCAAGGTGTTCAACAGAGGTGATACAGAGACGGGCCCAAAAGATCTTCGGGGGAATGACCTTGACCTACTTCAGCACTGGTCTGACACATGGCTGCTTAATTTCCCATCCACAGAAATGCAGCGTAATGAAACTGGGGGGTCAGAAGTCAGAGGCAAACTACTACATGACGGGCAAAAAAATGAAGAGGGCAACAGTACAAGGGTGACACTGAAAGAGACGGTAAGGGAAAAGGACTTGGGAAGGTGTCATTGATGAAAAAACTGGTTTTAAATTTAAAAAGAGCATGTTGCACAGTCGACAGCCAAAGCAAACAGAATGGTTGGCTTATAAGGCGATCATTTGATTTTCTGAATGAGACAACGTTCATGCAGCTGTACAAAAGCCTGGGTTCGACCATTCCTGGAATATGGCAATGTGTCTGGCAAACCGCTTCACAAAACGCTATGCAGCGACATTGAAGATTGTTCAGGGGGAGAGCACAAAACTCCAAAGTTCACTGAAAGAGAAGCCTTAACCTGAGAGACTAAGACTGTTGGAGCTTCCGAGTTTGGAACACCGGAGGCTGAGGTCACTTCGATGCACAGAGGCCAGCATTCGAACCGTCACTAAGTAGTAACCTCAGAGGCAACACCATGAAGCTCCAGAAAAACGCTTTCGCCTTGATGTCAGAGGGACTACTTTTCAACAGAGTGGTGACTCAGTGGAACAGCCTTCAGACTCGGTGGTCTGGCCATCTGTCCCAAAGCGTTCAAGAGCCGTCTGGATAAGCATTGGAGGGACCTACCTGGTCTGTACAACCCGTCTTGCCAGACCAACTGATTTGGTTAATTTGCGCTCGCCACGCATTTGCAACCAAGTTAGCGACACCTTGTTTTTAGATCGCGAACAGGACTCAGGAGAGGCCTAATCGTTGATTCAGTCAAGTCAAGTCAAGTCAAGTCAAGAGATGACAAGATCTGCGCGGCGAGAGGAAAACCTACCAACAAGCCGGCATCAAGGAAAGAACTCACCTTCTTCTTCTTCTTCTTGTATTTAGGCAGCCAACATCTACAGTTAGATGAATCAGCCGCATTAATTTTGGAGAGAAAAAAAAAAGCTTCCGTTCCGCTCGAGTGAACACATATTAAGGTTTTCAAAATCCAGGGGTATTGCCAAATCCGTTAACAGCGACAGGGGGGGTGGGGGGGGGGGGGGGGGTGGGAGGGGGGGAGGGCGGAGTGAGAGGGTTTCTTGGGGGAGGGGTTAGTGAACTAGTGATTGGGGGGGGGGGTGGAGGTGAGGCAGAGGGGGGTTGGGGGAGGGTTTACTGGAGGCATGCCATCCTGGCCTGGAAGGCAGCCAGGGATGGCGCCGACACAGTCTCTGCACGAGTTCGGATGCCAGACTGATGCCGGCGGCCACGGCGATGCACCATCTGCTCACCGTCGGCAAAATATTCCACCTACGCCGAATGCGTAAAGTTATCAAAAGAAAAGCCCAACTCTGTTGAAAAAAGAAAAATTGTTTCTAAGAATGACGTCATTCAACATCATGACGCAACTTTGAAAACAAGGGATCACAAGAAGACCCAGGCTTCTAAAGATTTACCACGAGTTCTTATTTTACATGATTCTGTCATGAACAAGGTGGACGGAAAGCGACTGGGACGATCCTACGGTTTGCAGGTGGCGACAAGGAAGCTCCATGCCATCGAGCAATGCAATACAGTTCTTAAAGACGTCAAAGAAAATCTGTTTCCAGAACCAGACTGCATTGTTCTCCACGCTGGAATAAAGATGTCAAATCAAAAGAACCAACAAAATGCAGCATCAACATGGAAAAGGGCATTAAAACGGTCAGAGAATCATTTCCAACAGCAAAAAATAGTAGTGAGTCAGGCTGCGCCAGTGAGAAATGAAGCCCTTGACACAAAGAGGGAATTATTTAATGCCTTAACAAAATCCAGACTCTTGTCTGAGAAAAACATCAGTTTTGTAAACTACCACAATCTGCATGCTACAGACTACAGGCACCTGACTGCAGATGAGATCCATCCAACACCCAGGGAAACGAGCGTGATGGCCAGTACCCTTGGGAGGCATCTGCACCGCCTGTTTCTGGGAGAAGCCACGGAGGAGATCAGCCCCCTCTCATCACCATCACAGCCCAGGGTTCTACCCTCCGCCTTTTCCGCCACCATGGTTCTATTGACTGTTGTCATCACCGGCTGGACTCTGTGTTCCCCTCTCCTCCCTTCCATAATTAATGTTTGATTTTACTTTTGATGTTTAAACTTTTTAAACTGATCTTTGTTTAGTTAGATTTTCATGAAGGTTACTTCCCATTTGGTCTACTCCCATTTCGCCTACTCAGAAATGTGTGAGCACGACTTGGCCTAACGGCCTTCGTTCATTCGTCCTTCGTCCTCTCTCGGGCTTCGCCCTACTCTAATCTAAAGACCATCGATTCTGCTTTGGAGTAGACTGGGACACTGGTTACGCCATGGGGGAGCCTTGCAGTATGGTCAGTATGGAAATAGACGAAATGGGAGTAGTAGACGAAATGGGAGTAGACGAAATGGGAGTAGACCAAATGGGATGTCACCATCTAAACATCAGTTTGCAATGGAACTGTGGTTCTATTGCTAGATATACTTTGTATTTATAGTCAGTATTTGATTACTAAAAATGTTTATGTTCTATTATTCCAATTTCTTGAGGTTTACAGCAGCAATTTGCCTGACATTCCGGTTATTACCACCCACCTACTTCCGCACGGATATTACCAATTATATTATGATTAAAGTATGCGTGCATGACAAAAGAGTGTTAAAAATATCAGAACGATAACAATCTGCATAACTACAGTTATGCCTGTAAATACGTCTACTATGGAGTTAGATCCAAATAATCTTTTCACAGTGTTTCAGTGGAACGCGAGATCTATTTCCGCTAACCTGTTATCTTTTGAGAGTCGTGTTTTGGAGAAAACTATGCGTGTTAGCGCTCCAGTTCATTGAACGTGGAAAAGAAAAAGCTTCCCAGCTTAAGAACTATTACTATCCTCCTCTTTTCAGCATCAATGGGGTAAATAAAAAGGTGCAAACAGCTATCTATGTTAGACTTGACCTTGACTTTACAAATATAAGCCCACTACCAGTGTCTATAGATAAAGAAGATGTGTTTGCCACAGGTGCTGCCATCAAAGTAAATAAGGAATCAGTTTATAATGTTCTGTCTGTGTACTATCCTAATGGTCCTGAAGGGGATGACACAGATTGGTTAAAACATACTGATTTTACATAGAGGAAGTGGATTGTCATGGGCGACTTTAATGCTCATGCGCCCTTTTGGGATACAAGTTGTAGTAAAGTGACATCTAATAGATTTGTTGAAATATTGTTGATTCGAATTTAATTTGTTAACGACGTAGGAATTACGAGAATTCCTGATGTAGTTACTCACAAGTCGAGTGCAATAGATCTATCGCTTGTTTCCCCAAACATAGCAGTAAACTATAGCTGGTCCACAATAGAAGATTGTTTAGGGATGATCATCTTCCTATTACAATACTTTTTAATGGAATACATATTTGATGAACCGTCTATCTCTGAATGCAAAATTCCAAATTTAACTATAAAATGGCCACTGGGAAGCCTTTCAAACTTTTCTTGTGTCGCAAATACATCACCAATTGAGAATGACGACCTAAATACTTTTTATGCAAATTTTCAGAAGTAGTATATTACTAGCAGCTGAAAAAGACTATCCCAAAATATAAATACAAAAAGATTGGAAAATATATAGGCAACGTATGGTGGACAGAAGAATGCAGACTCGCTGTACAGTCAAAGCGAAAAAGCTACAAACATGGATAAGAAATAAGTCAGATGAAAATTTTATAATCATGAAACAAGAAAAGGATAAATTACTAAAGTTATTGCTCAAGCAAAAAAGAAGTATTGGGTCGAGTTTTGTGAAGCTGAGGTATCAGAATCAAAAGATCTATTTAAAGTTTGGAAAAAAGTTAAAGAAATGAAAAATTGCTATAAAACTCAGTCATAACCCAATAAAGTTAAAAACTGATTTTCCCACTGCTTTTGATAAAGCTGAAGCTTTTTCAGATTTATTTTCAGCTTGTAGTCAATCTAAAAATCTTCAGCCAGAAAACAGTCGTCACAGAAACAATGAGGAACAAAAAGACGAATACGTGGCTCCTCCAGAAGAAAACGAACATTTCCTAAACTCACCCTTTACTGTTATCAGAACTATCAGAAGCACTAGATTCTATCCCTTCACATGATTCAGCTGTTGGCCTTGATGGCGTGTCTTATCAACTCATCAGACACTTACCTTCTTCGTGGAAGTACTACTGCATTCGTTATTCCAAAAATGTTGGATTATTGGCACTATTCCAAGAATCTGGAAAAGTTCAGTAGTAGTCCCAGTACTCAAGGAAGGTAAACCGAGGACTTCTGTGCATAGTTACAGACCCATAGCTCTAACATCTCATGTTGGTAAACTTTTAGAAAAAATTATTCAAAAAAGATTGTTATATTACTGTGAAAAAGGTGGTGTGATTCCTGTTCAGCAAGCGGGCTTTCGAAAAAGGTCGTTTGTACCACAGACCATTTAGTTAAAACTGACCAGTCACATTAAAAAGCAATTCTCCCGCAGAAAAAGTACTTTGGCTACATTTTTTACGTTAAAAAAGCCTATGACTGCGTATGGCACGCAAGGCTATTGTACAAATTTAAAAATGTTGGCATTTCTGGGAGAATGTTTGATTACATTAAAAGCTTCCAACAGAAAGAAGCATATGTACGCGGATTGGAGGAACTTATCATCTTTAGGAATGTAGATATGGGTATTCCTCAGGGATCAGTTATTGCTCCTATGTTGTTCACAATCCTAATCCATGATCTTCCCAAATCTATGTCAAAAGCAATGCATGTCGTTCAATATGCAGATGATATTGCTATTTGGATTAATTGTACATTAAGGAAGCATTCCAGTAAAAGAACAATAGATTTTGTACGGAAAATGTACCAAAAGGAATTGGATAAAATATCTTCATATATGAAGAACAACGGATTAGAACTATCTGGAGAAAGAACATGTCTTATGTTGTTTAACAATGGTGAGAACCCAAAACCCCTACCCTCGCTTTTGCTAGATGGTCAGATTCTGGAATATAAACAAAAAGTTAAGTTCCTGGGGGTATTCTAACTCCTAAGCTGAACTGGAAAACACATATTGAAAACTTAATTGATAAAACAAGAAAAAGATTAAACATTCTTAAAATTATATGTTATCAACCATGGGGTCAGGACTATCATACCCTTTTACATCTATACATCTCTTTAGTCCGATCGAAATTGACTTATGGGCAGGAAGTGTATTTCTCTGCGCTAATTATCTTTTAAAGAGACTGCAAAGCTTGGATAGTAAGGCCATGAAATTAGCTCTGGGAGTCCCAGTGCACACAAACACTCATAGATGTTATAAAGAAACAAATATTTTACCTCTAAATGAGAAGCGAATATTGGATGTATCCAAATATATTGTCAGAAGTCTTTCTGTTGAAAATTCAGTAACTGAAGAAATAATGATTGATTCCAGTAAAGATTTTCCTAAGAGGTCTAAAAACACATCTTACATTCAACCAATTAGAAACTACACATCTGACTTTATGTCACATTGCAATATTGATATTACTACTATACCAGAATTTCCTGCAGTACCTCCAATGCCTCCTTGGGAGTACCTAAATGCTTCTTTGATTACAAATATACTTTGTTAAAGAAAAGTGATAATATAAATATTTTAACAACTGAAGTTCGTGAACATTTTAGAAAACAGCTATCCAAATCATTTAAAAAGTGTTTACAGATGGGTCGGTAATGGAATCCTCTGACAGTGGTTCAGGCTTTATAATACCAACCTTAAATGTCAAGAAATCATATTATGTAGGAAAGGGGTTTTCAATCTATACCTCAGAATTATATGCAATACTGAAGGCTTTGACTTACGTATATGATACATCAATTGCTTTCTATCAGATTTGACTTTGTGTTGATTCCAAATCTGTTTACAGTCACTAGAGCATTGGGACTGCAAAGTTAGAAAAGATTTGCTTTTTGAAATAAAACATCCACTGCATTGTTTCATTACACTTAGCATAAGAATAGATTTTTGTTGGGTCCCATCTCACTGTGGTTATAAAGTGGAATGAAATAGCAGACAGTCTTGCAAAAGAAGGAGCAAACAGAAAGACGGAAAATTTACTAAACAATCCCTTAGATCTATCCTCTTGTGAATTGATCCAAATTATGGAAAAAATGTATGCATAAGCAGAATTCTAGTCAAAAAAATGGCTGCTTTACCGTCGTGCCCAAGGCACATTGTTAGATTAATTCATAAATTAAGGCTGAATACTTGGAACACTAAATATTCTCATGGTATTTCTTGTGTATGCAGAGAAAACATTTCTGTGCATCATCTTTTGTTTGAATGCTCAGTGTTGACCCCACTCTATGAGGAGAAAGGTATTCAGATGAATAACTTTGAAAATGTAATACTGTCTTATATGGATCATATGTTGCTGAATATTGCCATGGTTATTTCGCAGTCTCAGGTTGCAAAATTTTTATGAAGATCAACAATTTTGTGTACCGCTAGGGTATTCACTCATGTCAATATGCATATATCAGATGTGGGTTTGAAAGATTCAATGTAGGTGATAAGTTAAGTGTGGAGGTGTGTGTGCGCGTGTGTGTGTGTGCGTGGTGGTGTTTTTTTATATATTTTTTTATTTTTTCTTTTTTTTTCTTTATATAAATGTGTCTAATATCATCTGGCGATGAAAAGATATTAAATAAACCACTGAACTGAACCGCTCCACTAGAGACAACAGTACGTGCCTGACACAAAACCCAGTGGAGAACTATATACGAAACAACGATAGGTGCTACTGCGTTCTTGAAACATACACCAGTCAGTAACGTCATTCATGCTTCTCAAAGACAATAACTGACAATAGCTGAGTGGAACCACCTCGACGATAACATTGTCCACCAAAAGTCAGTTGACAGTTTCAAGTCAGCTCTGGCAAAAGCCAGATGCCGATAATATCATCGCGCTGCGCACCTCCACCTACCGCCTATGCCAGTAAATAGATGTTTTCTTCTTCTTCTTCTTCTTGTATTTAGGCAGCCAACATCTACAGTCAGACGAATCAGCCGCACTAATTTTGGAGAAAAGCTTCCGTTCCGCCCGAGCGAACACACATTAAAGTTTTCAAAAATCCAGGGGTATTGCCAAATCCGTTAACAGCGACAGGGGGGGGGGGGGGGGGGGGGGGGGGGGGGGAGGGGGGCGGAGTAAGGGGGTTTCTTGGGGGAGGGGTTAGTGAACCAGTGATTGGGGGGTGGGGGTGGAGGGGGCGGAGGGAGGGGGTTTCTTGGGGGGGGAGGGTTACTGGAGGCATGCCATCCTGGCCTGGAAGGCAGCCAGGGATGGCGCCGACACAGTCTCTGCAGGAATGCTGTTCCACTCCGGAATGGTCCTTGGGAAAAAGGATTTATGACGGTATTCAGTGCGACTTGTGGGACGTCATAGTGGAGGTGGTGGGCGCGCCTTGAAGAAACGTCTTCTGGTGCTGACGTGGGGAAGGTGCTGGGAGTTGACGCAGGCCATGCCATGGTGTATTTTGTAAAACATGGTGAGTCTCGCTCTTTTCCTGCGAGTCTGCAGCGTTGGCCATTCTAGATCGCTGAGCATCTCTTCAACGCTGGATGTTTGCCGGAATCGGTGCGAGACCCATCTTGCTGCCCTTCGCTGAATCTTTTCACTGCTTTGATGTTTTCATCAGTGAAGGGGTCCCATACTGTTCCAGCATATTCCAGAATGGGTCGCACCAGTGCCTTGTATGCAGCCTGCTTAATGGACTTGCTGTTTAGTCTGATGTTTCTTCTGATGAAGCCCAGTGCTTTGTTTGCCTTACTGGTTATGTTGATTATGTGGGGCTTCCAGTCCAGGTCATGCGTGATGGTAACGCCCAGGTATTTTGCCTGGGATTCCTCTTGAAGCGTATGACCACGGAGCTGGTAGTCGTGGTGGAGGGTGGTCAGCCGCTGGTCATGTGAACCGTAGTGCATTTCTGGGGGTGGAAGCACATTTTCCACTTTTCCTCCCAAGTGGCGAGTTTGTCGAGGTCTTCCTGTAAGTTTTCCTGGTCTTGCGCTGAGCAAACATTCATGTGACAAGCTGTGTCATCCGCAAAAAGCCTAGCTGTAGAGGTCAGACCAGTCGGCAGGTCATTGATGAACAGTAGGAATAGGGTTGGGCCGAGGACCGAGCCCTGTAGTACCCCTGACTCTACTGGAACAGACTCTAATTCTGACCCCTTGACGACGACGGACTGTTTCCTGTCACGTAGGAATTCCTCAATCCATGCGTTGACCTGACCGCAGATGCCAAGGTGACGAAGTTTGTGGACAGGAGGCTATGACTCACCTTGTCAAAGGCTTTACTGAAGTCTAGGACCAGTAAGTCCTCCTGCAGTCCGTCTTCAAGTGCTTTGGAGAACTCATCGACAAAGCCCAGTAGCTGCGTCTCACACGAATGGGCGCGACGGAAACCGTGCTGCTCCTTGCAGAGGATCCGGTGCTCCTCGCATGTACTCCATGATGGCACTGACCAGTACATGTTCCAGCAGCTTACAGGGTATGCTGGTCAGCGAGATGGGCCTGTAATTTTCCGCCTTGTATCTTTCCCCCTTTTGAATACAGGGCTGACGTGGGCGGTTTTCCAGTCCTTCGGGACAACTCCAGTGTCGAGAGATGCTTGGAAGAGGAGTGCGAACGCCGGGGCTAGTTCGGTCGCTAGTTCTCTCAAGACTCTGGGGCTGATCCGGTCTGGACCGGGGGCTTTGGTAGGGTCGAGGTTACGAAGTAACTTCTCGATCCCAGAGGTAGAGACGGTGATGTGCTCAAGGGAGGTTGTTGGAGGTTTCGAGGGGGCATGGGACATCTTTGGTTGAACTCCTCCTCTGTGAAGTCTTCTCTGGTGCTGAAGGCAGATTGGAATTGTCTGTTCAGTATTTCAGCTTTCTGCTTATTGTCAGTAACAAGCTTTCCTGATTCTTTGAGGGGTGCAACGCCGTCGATTTGTTTTCCTTGATTTCACAAATGAAAAACGTTTCTTGAAAGGTTTTAGTTTATCTGGTTCGACTTTTAGCGACGTATTAATGCAGATACAGATCCAGATGTGCAGAGGCTGAGACGGCACACTTTAAAATACTAGTAAATGTGTGGTTGGGTGGGAAGTCTCGGATATGTTTATCATGTTTATCAGTATGTGTTTTGGATGGTGGTGGGAAGTTTCGGATATGTTTATCATGTTTTCAGTATGTGTTTGGGTGGTGGTGGGAAGTCTCGGATATGTTTATCATGTTTATCAGTATGTGTTTGGGTGGTGGTGGGAAGTCTCGGATATGTTTATCATGTTTATCAGTATGTGTTTGGGTGGTGGTGGGAAGGGAGGTGTTAAAATGGTAGAATATCTGTAGCATCAATTGTAAATGCTGGTTTCATTTGTTGATATGTCTGTCATAGTTGTAACCTTCCCAATATCGTAGTTGATTTTGGTAAGTTAAGCTAGTCCATTTGGTTGTTTTGGGTAGAAAGTCAAAATTGTAGATCGAAATTATTAATTGTTAATGATCATTTTTTTTATTAATTCATTATAGGCAGTTAGGATAATTTGTTATTATTCTTATTATGGGTGGTAAATAAGAATAATAGGAAAACAAATGTAAACAGAAGTGATGATAAAACCGAAGTAAGAACAACTTCCGTTAAGGACAATCGCATGTCAGGAGTGGCACACCGCGTGGAGAATTGGACCAACGTGGAGGGCTCCTGCAGAGATTAAATCAGTGTCTGCGCCCTTTTCATGTTGTTCATGATCCAAACTGCATTTTCTTTTCATTTTCTTTTTAAGTGTAGCCAGCAGTTTATGATTGAACATATTGCGTACTAGAAAAATTTGAAAGCAAATAACATCTTAGCTTTCTTACACAGGAATATCAATGACTGCCCCCAAAAGGTTAAAGACGACTGCTACAAAACACTGGTTAGACCAGTACTGGAATATGGTTGCTCAGTTTGGGATCCTTACCATCTAAAGGACATTGATAACCTTGAAAAGATTCAGAAGAGAGCAGCACGGTTCGTAACAGGGAACCACATCAGAGAAAAGGGGAATACTAGGTAGAACATGAGGAAATTAGAATGGAAACCCTTAGAAGAGAGAAGAGCTTTTTATTAAACTTAACACCTTTTTCAAAGGCAGAGCTAAAGTAATTGATATTCAATGGAACAACTAGTATTGAATAAAAGTAGCACCAGGAGTGGCGGTCAGTGTTATACCATACCTGCATCAAATATTGACAGCCACTTACATTCTTTTTATCCCAGTTCTGTACGGTGTGGAACTCACTGCCGGGTGCCATCAAGATTGCCACAAATGCAATCTCTTTTAAAAAAACAAATTGATACAACAGTTTTGAGATCTGCATATGATGTTTTTCTATTTTTTACTTCCCCGATATTTTACTGTTAACTGGGCCTGAATTTGGCCATTGCTTTTAACTTCTTGAATATCGAGTGCGACCCCTTGTTGCCAAATTTGCTCCAGGGGCCAACAGTCTGAGTCGCACTATTTTTATGTTATTTTATTTGACTTTTTAACATGCGCGCTGGTGACCTACTCGTTTTTGAGTGAACCAGTATTTTAGGAAGAAGAAGAAGAAATTGACGTGTTTACTTGTGCTAAAAAGAAAGAAGTAATAAAAGGAAATAAAATATAGTAAAACTTCAAAAATCTCTTTTTTAGTTGAATTATTGAGTGAGAACATTGTTCGTCCTTGTTCAGGTGAACTCGGGATTAACTCACACGCACTGACTTTTCGGGTGGTGGGGGTTACAGAAATTGGGGGGCTCGTCCGGGATTAATAAAGAAAACAACAAAAAAGAGATAGACTTATTTTTTGGTAATTGAGATAGATAAACCGTATGACTATAAAGTTCAGTCATGACGAGCACAAAACAGTGAAGAAGATGCAGTTAGGTCAGATAGAGAACAGGCGTTGGAGGCTCAGATCGAGACACTGCAGCATCGCCTGGCTGAACTGGAGAGGGTCAACCACCAACCCTCTCACCTGCTACGCCTGGGCCGGTTAACGTGACGGTGAAGATGCCCCCTCCTGCACCTCGTCTGGGCATTTTTACCTGGCTGAAGCCAAAAAGGGGGGCAGGAAGTTGTTTTCAGCGACTGGGCCTCCGAGTGGAGGCCTATCTGATGTGAAGTAAGAGAGATGGGATTGGATGATACATGTTATTATTACTAATGCTAACAGTGTCATTATGTTAAGCTGATTTTGATGGTTAACTGGGTTATTGTATGTGTGTATGTGTGTGACTTGATTTTGGATTGCTCAAATGTGACCAAAATTGAAATTGTTTTCTTGTTGAGGAATGGGTTCTGATGGAGATGACAATTAGTAATGTGCTATATTAAATATGCTATGTTAGCTGGTGAATACTGGTGGATTGTTGTGGTAAAAGATGACAAAGCACCTATCTAAATGAGACACAAGTTGCTCTCATTCCTTTTGATTGGTTTGGGTTTGTTTTTTTTTGACTATGAAGACAATGTTATGTTTGATAATTTTGAATGAGATAAGGGATGAGTTCTGAAATCCATTGCTTACTAGCTTTGGGCTGCATCCGTTGTTGGTTTCATTGATATATCCAATTTGTTCATAATTGCCTGTTGGTCGTTAGAAGGTATGTTTTTTTCAGTACCTAATTTTATTGTTACTCTGTCCTTGTTAGTTAACAAGGGTAAACAATTTTTTCAAGGAGGGGTGATTGTAACCTTCCCAATATCGTAGTTGATTTTGGTAAGTTAAGCTAGTCCATTTGGTTGTTTTGGGTAGAAAGTCAAAATTGTAGATCGAAATTATTAAGATTGTTAATGATCATTTTTTTTAATTCATTATAGGCAGTTAGGATAATTGTTATTATTCTTTTTATGGGTGGTAAATAAGAATAATAGGAAAACAAATGTAAACGGAAGTGATGATAAAACCGAAGTAAGAACAACTTCCGTTAAGGACAATCGCATGTCAGGGTGGCACACCGCGTGGAGAATTGAAACCAACGTGGAGGGCTCCTGCAGAGATTAAATCAGTGGTCTGCGCCCTTTTCACGTTGTTCATGATCCAAACTGCATTTTCTTTTCATTTTCTTTTTAAGTGTAGCCAGCTGTTTATGATTGAACATTGCGTACTAGAAATTGACGTGTTTTACTTGTGCTAAAAAGAAAGAAGTAATAAAAGGAAATAAATATAGTTAAACTTCAAAATCTCTTTTTTAGTTGAATTATTGAGTGAGAACATTGTTCGTCCTTGTTCAGGTGAACTCGGGATAACTCACACGCACTGACTTTTCGGGTGGTGGGGGTTACATAGTCTCACTGTGTGTGCACAAGAATAGGTAGTGCAACAACAGCAGCAGCAGCAGCAGCAACAGCAACAACAACAACAACAACAACACACACACACACACACACACACACACACACACACACTCACACACACACACACATGTGCATTGCGCACACACACACACAACTTGGATCTGAAAATGAATACGCCATCAGAAAGAGCAAAACTTTGCAGTAAGAGTGGTCAATGCTTGGAATGCTCTGCCTGAGGCGGTGTGTTAGCACCAAGCCTCAACAGTTTCAAGAACAGATTGGATGCAGTGTGGTCACAGCACATGTACTCTCAGGACTCGTCCTGGTTCGCCAACCCACCACGCATGCGCACCACATTTAATGCAAGTTTGAGTGTGCAAGCACAAGAGGATGAAAAGGAGAACGAAGATGAGGATCAACCGGCTGATAGGCAGATTGCCTGAACACAGCTGTAGCTGTAAAGTAAAGTAAAGTAAAGTAAAACAAAAGAAAATAAACAACCGCAGCTTATTAATCCACAAGCTTGACCACTATG
>CM031624.1:44862833-44885333 GCA_018398815.1 Conus ventricosus | reverse complement strand
TTTGTCTGTCTCTGTCTCTGTCTCTGTCTCTCTCTCTCTCTCTCTCTCTCTCTCTCTCTCTCTCTCTCTCTCTCTCTCTCTCTCTCTCTCTTGCTTTTATCAAACACACATGCACCCAAGCACACACTCATACAGACACAAACACACACACACGCACACACACACAACACACACACACACACACACACACACACACACACACACACACCACACACACACACACCACACACACGCGCGCGCGCGCGCGCGCGCGCGCGCGCTTGTCTAATACCACGAATAGTGGATAGACGTTAAATGAAGGACACACACACACACACACCACACACACACACACACAACACACACACACACACACACACACACACACACACACACACACACATACACACACGCGCGCGCGCGCGCGCAGTTCAGTTCAGTTCAGTTCAGTTTCATCAGTTTCAGTTTCATCAAGGAGGCGTCACTGCGTGCGGACTAGTCCATATACGCTACACCACATCCGCTAAGTTTTGAGACCACACTACGCATGATTTGAAGCTGAAGGATAAATGAATTAACAACAAAGATGAGACAATTGAAGAAGAGGGTCTCGTGGCTGCTACGACTCAGCGGATTAGCCAACGCGCTGGTCAGACCTTGAGTGCCTACCTACCATTTTTGTGTGTGTGTGTGTGTGTGTGTGTGTGTGTGTGTGGTGGATGTACTACTACTACTACTACTACTACTACTACTACTACTACTACTACTACTTAAATCTCTCTGTGCCAGAAGGCACATAAGGCTTGTAGTCTTCCTCCACTGTGTTCGGTCTGCAGCTGCATGGCGTACAACACTCTATGTTTTCCAGCCTGCGCCGTTTCTCTCCTTCTCCACCATTCGCCGCCATGTTGTTTTCGGTCGGCCTCTTTTCCTTCTTCCCTCTGGTGTCCAACCAAGGGCCACAGCACAGTCGTCGTTCCTCTCCTTCCTCATTATGTGCCCAATCCAGTTCCACCTCCGTCTCCTCACCTCCTCGCTGGTCTTTTCTGCTTCTGCCATCTCAAGAACTGTCTTATTGGAGACATGTTGCCATCGGATCTTAAAAATCCTCCTTAGACACTTGGTCTGAAAGGTGTCAAGCTTTCCTTCCTCTCCTTTAGTCAGTTTCCAAGTCTCGCATCCGTAAAGTAGGACGGACAAGACAAGGCTCTTGAAAAGGGAAGCTTTAGTCTTTCTGCCTATGTCGCTGGCTTGCCAGATGTTTGATAGCCGCTTCATCTGTGCGCTGGCCAAGGCTACTCTCTTCTTGACATCAGCTGTGCCTCCACCGTCCTTTGTCACATTTGCACCCAGACATGTGAAGCTCTCTACCTCTTCTACTTCAGCTCCTCCAACTTTCAGCTTATCGTCACTCCTGCTCTTGGCTTTCATGGCTTTGCACTTCTTGGCATTCAGCTTCAGTCCAACTTTGGCTGCATTGTCTTCAGTCTTGTTGTTTGGTCTGAAGGTGGTTCATTGTTGAGGATAGGAGGGCGAGGTCATCCGTGAAGTCCAGGTCCTCCAACATGGTTGTGAAGTTCCATCGGATCCCGGTTCTCTCACCATCTACGGTTTTCCGCATGACCCAGTCAGTCACTAGCAGGAATAGGAATCCTGACATGCAGCAGTCCTGTTTCACCCCGGTCATCACTGGGAACCAGTCTGTTGTTTTCATTGTCATCAATTACGGAGCACTGGAAGTTCTCATAAAGGGTCTTGACCATCTGGATCAGTTTCTGTGGGACTTCATACTGACGCATGATGACCCAAAGGCTGTCACGGTGAATGGAGTCAAAGGCCTTTTCGAAGTCGACAAAGTGGATGTACAGTGTAGCATTCCATTCGTTGACTTGTTCCAGAATATTCCTGAGGATGAATATCTGGTTGACAGTTCTCTGCCTGTCCTGAAGGCGGCTTGTTCATTCCTGAGTGAAGAATCCACTCCTGTGGATAAGGATCCTGCTGAGCACCTTGCTGGCCAGTTGCCACACTCCTGAAGGTTACCTTTTTTCTAATTTTGCAAATTAGTCCTTTTGTCCACTGTGTAGGAACTGTCTCTTTCTCCCAAATGAGGTCAAAGGTCTGTTTGAGTTCTTGGCTGGTTTGCTCAATGTCTGCTTTGAGCATTTCTGCTGAAATTTGGTCTGCTCCAGGTGCTTTTCCGTCTCTGAGGGCCATCAGTGCTGTTTTGATCTCCTGAATAGTTGGTACTTCCACTGAGATGTCAAGCTCTTCTGTCTCTTCCTCTTCTTTTGGTGGTTCCTCCGGTGCATCTCTGTTGAGCACTTCCTGGAAATGCCTCTCCTCCACCTCCCTAGCCTGGCGTCTTTGTTCTTTAACAGTTCTCCGTTCTTGTTTTTCACTGCTGCTGCTTGCTTGGTGCTCTGTCCTGTCAGTTGCTTCACTATACTGTACAGTTCTCTCTGCCTTCTTGGTGCTCTGTCCTGTCAGCTGCTTCACTATACTGTACAGTTCTCTCTGCCTTCTTGGTGCTCTGTCCTGTCAGCTGCTTCACTATACTGTACAGTTCTCTCTGCCTTCTTGGTGCTCTGTCCTGTCAGTTGCTTCACTATACTGTACAGTTCTCTCTGCCTTCTTGGTGCTGTGTCCTGTCAGTTGCTATGTTAAAAAGTAAGGTTTTAAAACTATCTACAGCGCTGTTTCATGCAATGCAATCATCAGGATGTGGTGGGTCTGTGCTGCATATATATATACATGCAATGCAATCATCAGGATGTGGTGGGTCTGTGCTGTATATATATATACACAATGATTAAAAGCAAATCTTAAAACCGGACTACAAATTTGTTTCGAGGTCTTTCCTCTCTTCAGATCCGTGCCAATCCCCTGCTACTGACCTCGATCGTATATATGTGTTTGGATTGTGAACTGTAGTCCAGTTGGGTTGTGTTGCACGTGTTGTGCGAGGGGGGGGCCCTGTTAGGGTTGTAAGTCTTTCTTTATTGAGTATGAGGGGTTGTGTTGCACGTGTTGTGCAAGGGGGGCCCTGTTAGGGTTGTAAGTCTTTCTTTCTCTATTGAGTATGAGGGGTCCTATCAGGGTTGCTATTTTATACTTGTTGATAAAAATTTCCTTTTGTGCCTGCAACTGTCTACGATTTCAACTCTTGTGTTCAATGTAGCCATACTAGGTTTGCATAGAAATCATCCACTTTTCTGTTGTGCACAAATTACATCTCTTTGTGCTATTATTGTATGCTGCTGCTTTTCTGATTTATTTTCCATGTGATGTTAAAATCTGTATTTGCTTTCTTAAGATCCCATATATGTTTACTTAATTCTGTTTGGTGTTTGTATTTTTCATACTTAAAAGATTGCTTGTGATTGGCGTACCTGGCTTTAAATTTGTTTTCTGTGATCCCTATGTAGTCTCTTTGCCTCTTTTCGTTGTCACAGTGGCTTGGTATACGATGTTGTCAGAGAGACATTGGTTGTTCAGAGGGCATTGCTCTTTGATTGTGCAATTGCAAGTTTTCCGTTTGTCACCCTCGTTTTTGACGTTGGTTTTCTTTTTGTTTGAAGCATCAATTATTTTTTTAAGATTTGGCATACAAGAGTAAGATAGTTTGATAGTGTTCTTGTTGAATATTTTGAAAGTTTATGGTCTTTCTGGAACGATTCTGTTAGTATTTTGAAGAATTCTTTGCCAATGTTGGTTTTCACTCTACATCATATGGTGGGTTGTACCAGGTTATTTTCCTCTTTCTGTTTTTCTTCCTGCTTCCAGTGGTACTTTCAGGTTCATATTTCAACTTGTAGTTGTGTCCACTTTTCAACAGTGCTTCTTGGTAGTCCGTTGCTGCATCGTTGATATTTCTTCGTTGCAGGAAGGTTGGATAACCTCTTGTTTATCCCTTGTGGTATCGTTTTTATGATTGTTGGTGGGTGGTTACTCATGGAATTTACATATAATGGTGTATCATTGGGTTTTTTGTATGGTCTGTATTGGTTTTTGTTTAAATCTAGTGTTACATCCAAGTAGTTGACTACTTTTTTGTTGGCTTCTATTGTATTTTTAAGTTGTGATTTTGGAACAATTTACATAGCTCTTTCTTTTTATTCTCTACCTCTCTAGGTGTATTGTCCAGTGCCGCCAATCCGTCGTCTCTGTACAGCCCAACTCTATGCCCAAGTAGTTTGTGCATTTTTGACAATAGTAACAGGCCCACTATCTCGCATGTTTCTGCACCATCATATGAACCCATTGTAACGTCAAAAGTCGAATTAAAATCTGTTTTTTTCATGTAAGGCTCCTTTTTATTATACAACACTGTTTTTTTTTTGTGTGGAATATGATTTCCAATTCTGAATTTGTTATCTCAGTATATTTGGTAGTAAATTCCAAAGCTTTCCTGAGCAATTCTTCATTGATGGATGGGTAAAAATCCACAATGTCGAATGCGATAAAGGTTGTTCTGTTTTGTTTGTTTAATTTTTGGAACCATTGCACCACCTCATGAGTATTTTCCAAAGTTCAGTTCAAGATTTGATTTGGCATCAGCTACTTTTTTCTAGGATTTGCTTGCTTACTCTTCCTAGTTCAGATTTTGTGGGGTTGATCAGTCTACATGAGGGGTTGTTTTGAAAATTAGGTTTATGATCTTTGAGTGTTATAAATGCTTCTCTTTTAGCAGTGGTTTCTATCCTGTCACTTAGTTCTATGCGTTCCACCAGTTTCTTTTCTTCTTTCTGATGGTAGTACATGTTTCCTCTTCAGCTTTCTTGTAGTTCTTTTGGATGTTTTTGGTGAGGAGCTGCTCGTAATCTTTTACTTCCATTTTGTAAAAATTACTAGTTTTGTCTGCTTTGACAAATATTCTTTTATCATGCATTATATCTTTTATATTGCTGCTCAAGATTTTTGGAAGTTGTTGTTTATTTTCCTAAATTTAATGGTGGAAATCATGTTTTTTAATTTTTCCTCAAAACTCCTCATCTCTTCAATAACTGGTGGAGATCTCCATGAGTTGATTCCATATGTGTCCGTCTTTTCCTGCTGTGCTTTAGGATTAAGGTAAAAGAAAAATACTCATGAGGTGGTGCAATGGTTCCAAAAATTAAACAAACAAAACAGAACAAACCTTTATCGCATTCGACATTGTGGATTTTATACCCATCCATCAATGAAGAATTGCTCAGGAAAGCTTTGGAATTTACTACCAAATATACTGAGATAACAAATTCAGAATTGGAAATCATATTCCACACAAAAAAAACAGTGTTTGTATAATAAAAAGGAGCCTTACATGAAAAAAACAGATTTTAATTCGACTTTTGACGTTACAATGGGTTCATATGATGGTGCAGAAACATGCGAGATAGTGGGCCTGTTACTATTGTCAAAAATGCACAAACTACTTGGGCATAGAGTTGGGCTGTACAGAGACGACGGATTGGCGGCACTGGACAATACACCTAGAGAGGTAGAGATAAAAAGAAAGAGCTATGTAAATTGTTCCAAAATCACAACTTAAAAAATTACAATAGAAGCAACAAAAAAGTAGTCAACTACTTGGATGTAACACTAGATTTAAACAAAAACCAATACAGACCATACAAAAAACCCAATGATACACCATTATATGTAAATTCCATGAGTAACCACCCACCAACAATCATAAAAACGATACCACAAGGGATAAACAAGAGGTTATCCAACCTTTCCTGCAACGAAGAAATATTCAACGATGCAGCAACGGACTACCAAGAAGCACTGTTGAAAAGTGGACACAACTACAAGTTGAAATATGAACCTGAAAGTACCACTGGAAGCAGAAGAAAAACAGAAAGAGGAAAATAACCTGGTACAACCCACCATATGATGGTAGAGTGAAAACCAACATGGCAAGAATTCTTCAAAATACTAACAGAATCGTTCCAGAAAGACCATAAACTTTTCAAAATATTCAACAAGAACACTATCAAACTATCTTACTCTTGTATGCCAAATCTTAAAAAATAATTGATGCTTCAAACAAAAAGAAAACCAACGTCAAAACGAGGGTGACAAACGGAAAACTTGCAATTGCACAATCAAAGAGCAATGCCCTCTGAACAACCAATGTCTCTCTGACAACATCGTATACCAAGCCACTGTGACAACGAAAGAGGCAAAGAGACATACATAGGGATCACAGAAAACAAATTTAAAGCCAGGTACGCCAATCACAAGCAATCTTTTAAGTATGAAAAATACAAACACCAAACAGAATTAAGTAAACATATATGGGATCTTAAGAAAGCAAATACAGATTTTAACATCACATGGAAATAATCAGAAAAGCAGCAGCATACAATAATAGCACAAAGAGATGTAATTGTTTGCACAACAGAAAAGTGGATGATTCTATGCAAACCTAGTATGGCTACATTGAACACAAGAGTTGAAATCGTAGACAGTTGCAGGCACAAAAGGAAATTTTTATCAACAAGTATAAAATAGCAACCCTGATAGGACCCCTCATACTCAATAGAGAAAGAAAGACTTACAACCCTAACAGGGCCCCCCTTGCACAACACGTGCAACAAACCCCTCATACTCAATAAAGAAAGACTTACAACCCTAACAGGGCCCCCCCCTCGCACAACACGTGCAACACAACCCAACTGGACTACAGTTCACAATCCAAACACATATATACGATCGAGGTCAGTAGCAGGGGATTGGCACGGGATCTGAAGAGAGGAAAGACCTCGAAACAAATTTGTAGTCCCGGTTTTAAGATTTGCTTTTAATCATTGTTTTAGCTGCTCCCGCATGGTTGAGCACTTTTTCAAAAAAAAAGCCGGAAAATATACTACCAGCTAGAGAAACAGCTCCATACGTCGAGCACTTTAAGCCTGGCTAGCAATTTTTTTTGAAAAAATGGAGAAAGTAAATTTTAACCTATCAACCAAGAATATCCCCTATGCTACACCGAGAGCTACACAAAAAGGCTAATTGAGAAAACGGAAAAATTTGTACCAATTTAAGATGGAGGGCTTTCTTTTACCTTAATCCTAAAGCACAGCAGGAAAAGACGGACACATATGGAATCAACTCATGGAGATCTCCACCAGTTATTGAAGAGATGAGGAGTTTTGAGGAAAAATTAAAAAACATGATTTCCACCATTAAATTTAGGAAAATAAACAACAACTTCCAAAAATCTCTGAGCAGCAATATAAAAGATATCATCATCATCATCATCATCATTCTCTTGCCCATGATGGCGGTAGAGGAGAGATGAGAGACACTCTCGAAGCCAGGCACCGCCATCCGGCCCTGTCCTCTGCCTGTCGCATCAGCGTGGGGCCATCCATCCTGGTCCATTCTTTGATGTTGTCCATCCAGCATTTGGCTTGTCGTCCCCTTCGTCTGCCGCTTTCCAGCGTGCCCTGGATGACCGTTTTGGGCAGTGAATTGTGGCGTATGACATGCCAAACCACGACAGCTTCCTCTTCTTGACTGTTGCCAAGAGGGGGTTCTTGGGGGCCTGCAAGTGATGTTATTTGGCTCCTCACAAGGTTGTTTGTCTTCCGGTCTTGCCAAGAGACCCCGAGCAAGCGCCTGAAGCATTTAGTTTCAAACGTCTGGATTCTCTTGGTGGTCTCTGCTGTCATGGTCCAGCTTTCGCAGCCATACAGCAGATGGACAGCACCAGGGACTTGTACAGCTTCATCTTTGTAGAAAGCTGATCTCCCTGCTCTTCCAGATCTTGTTTAGCTTTGCCATTGCTGCTGTTGCGATCGCTAGTCTGGTCTTGATTTCGTTGTAGAGCGACCGTCTTTGGTGAGAGTGGCGCCAAGGTATTTGAAAGCGCCCACTTCTTCAAGCTGTTGTCCGTTCATGTAGATTTCAGCATGGGTGTTGGTTGTGCTGTTGACCAGGACTTTGCTTTTTTCTGTGCTCACATTCCATTCCATATGCACCTGCCCTTTTCTCCAGTCTCTTTGTCAGGTCTTGTAGTTCTTCGTTGCTGCCTCCCATCAGGTCGATGTCATCTGCGAACCTCAGATTATTGATGGTTCTTCCTCCGATGGAGACAGTGGAGTGGAAGTCATGGTGGGTTTCACGCATGATGTTTTCCAGGAAAAGATTGAACAGTACGGGAGATAGCAGGCAGCCTTGACGGACTCCACTGTGGTCTTGAAGTAGTCCCCTATCTGGTTGTTGAGGAGGACTGCGCTGCTGCGGTGTTATACAGCGCCTGGATGGTTTGGACGAGACCCTCCTCTATGCCAAACTTTCTGAGCACCTGCCACAGACCCTTGTGCCACACCCTGTCAAACGCTTTCCTAAAGTCAATGAAGTTGTGGAACAGGTCTCTCTGATGTTGTAGATGTTTCTCCATCAGTATCCGGCAGGTGAAGATCTGTTCTACTGTGCTTCTGCCTGCCCTGAATCCAGCTTGTTCTTCCGCCAGGTGTTCTTCCGCCTCTTCTTCAGTCGATTCAAGATGACCCTGAGCATGATTTTACTGTGTGGCTAATGAGACTTATTGTTCTGTAGTTCTGGCATTGGCGTAGATTTCCCTTTTTGGGCAGGGGGTGATGAGTGATTGAGTCCATTCTGTGGGCCACTGTTTTGTCTCCCAGATCTTCTGACAAATCGATGTTACTAGAGTGACCAATTCCTTCCCCCCATGTTTGAGCAGCTCTGCTGGAATATTGTCTGCTCCAGGTGATTTCCCTGCCGGAAGGCTTCCGATGGCTTCTTCCACTTCTTCTCTCATCACTGGTAGTGGTGAGGATTCCCTTGATGGTGTTGAGTCCCCCTCAAACAGACTGTCGTCAGGCTGTATAGGGTAGTTGTAAAGTTCTGGCAGTACTGAGTCCATCTGTTCAAAACAGCGGAGCTTTCTGTCAAGATGACCCTGAGCATGATTTTACTGGTGTGGAAGATATAAAGATATAATGCATGATAAAAGAATATTTGTCAAGCAGACAAAACTAGTAATTTTTACAAAATGGAAGTAAAAGATTACGAGCAGCTCCTCACCAAAACATCCAAAAGAAGCTGAAGAGGAAACATGTACTACCATCAGGAAAGAAGAAAAGAAACTGGTGGAACGCATAGAACTAAGTGACAGGATAGAACCACTGCTAAAAAGAAGCATTTATAACACTCAAAGATCATAAACCTAATTTTCAAAACAACCCCTCATGTAGACTGATCAACCCCACAAAATCTGAACTAGGAAGAGTAAGCAAGCAAATCCTAGAAAAAATAGTAGCTGATGCCAAATCAAATCTTGAACTGAACCTTTGGAAAAATACTCATGAGGTGGTGCAATGGTTCCAAAAATTAAACAACAAAACAGAACAACCTTTATCGCATTCGACATTGTGGATTTTTACCCATCATCAATGAAGAATTGCTCAGGAAAGCTTTGGAATTTACTACCAAATATACTGAGATAACAAATTCAGAATTGGAAATCATATTCCACACAAAAAAAAACAGTGTTGTATAATAAAAGGAGCCTTACATGAAAAAAACAGATTTTAATTCGACTTTTGACGTTACAATGGGTTCATATGATGGTGCAGAAACATGCGAGATAGTGGGCCTGTTACTATTGTCAAAAATGCACAAACTACTTGGGCATAGAGTTGGGCTGTACAGAGACGACGGATTGGCGGCACTGGACAATACACCTAGAGAGGTAGAGAATAAAAGAAAGAGCTATGTAAATTGTTCCAAAATCACAACTTAAAAATTACAATAGAAGCCAACAAAAAAGTAGTCAACTACTTGGATGTAACACTAGATTTAAACAAAACCATACAGACCATACAAAAAACCCAAGATACACCATTATATGTAAATTCCATGAGTAACCACCCACCAACAATCATAAAAACGATACCACAAGGGAAAACAAGAGGTTATCCAACTTTCCTGCAACGAAGAAATATCAACGATGCAGCAACGGACTACCAAGAAGCACTGTTGAAAAGTGGACACAACTACAAGTTGAAATATGAACCTGAAAGTACCACTGGAAGCAGGAAGAAAAAAAAGAGGAAATAACCTGGTACAACCCACCATATGATGGTAGAGTGAAAACCAACATTGGCAAAGAATTCTTCAAATACTAACGAATCGTTCCAGAAAGACCATAAACTTTTCAAAATATTCAACAAGAACACTATCAAACTATCTTACTCTTGTATGCCAAATCTTAAAAAATAATTGATGCTTCAAACAAAAAGAAAACCAACGTCAAAAAACGAGGGTGACAAACGGAAAACTGCAATTGCACATCAAAGAGCAATGCCCTCTGAACAACCAATGTCTCTCTGACAACATCGTATACCAGCCACTGTGACAACGAAAAGAGGCAAAGAGACATACATAGGGATCACAGAAAACAAATTTAAAGCCAGTACGCCAATCACAAGCAATCTTTTAAGTATGAAAAATACAAACACCAAACAGAATTAAGTAAACATATATGGGATCTTAAGAAAGCAATTACAGATTTTAACATCACATGGAAAATAATCAGAAAAGCAGCAGCATACAATAATAGCACAAAGAGATGTAATTTGTGCACAACAGAAAAGTGGATGATTCTATGCAAACCTAGTATGGCTACATTGAACACAAGAGTTGAAATCGTAGGACAGTTGCAGGCACAAAAGGAAATTTTTATCAACAAGTATAAAATAGCAACCCTGATAGGACCCCTCATACTCAATAGAGAAAGAAAGACTTACAACCCTAACAGGGCCCCCCTTGCACAACACGTGCAACACAACCCTCATACTCAATAAAGAAAGACTTACAACCCTAACAGGGCCCCCTCGCACAACACGTGCAACACAACCCAACTGGACTACAGTTCACAATCCAAACACATATATACGATCGAGGTCAGTAGCAGGGGATTGGCACGGGATCTGAAGAGAGGAAAGACCTCGAAACAATTTGTAGTCCCGGTTTTTAAGATTTGCTTTTTAATCATTGTTTTAGCTGCTCCCGCATGGTTGAGCACTTTTTCAAAAAAAAAGCCGGAAAATATACTACCAGCTATATATATAAATATATATATATATATATATATAATATATATATATATATATATAGAGATAGATAGATAGATAGATAGATAGATAGATAGATAGATAGATAGATAGATAGATAGATAGATAGATAGATAGATATGTGTGTGTGTGTGTGTGTGTGTGTGTGTGTGTGTGTGTGTGTGTGTGTGTGTGTGTGTGTGTTGTGACTGCGTGCGTGAATGTTCAGAAGATGACTTAGGAACAAGAACACCCGACTGATGAACACACACCAGCGCATACACGTCTACAGTATACGCTGGGGACCCTGAGAGATTCAAAATCTTATCTCAGTTGACATGTGTTTCATCTTTTGTGTCTGGTATTGGAAAGGCCCAGTATGAGCCCCAATCTCTAGGAGTCTTCGCAATGTTGGCCTTGAAATTATTCCAATGTTTGTTTGGTTGGTGATGTTTCTTGCTCTTCCCTTAAGTCTGGATGTGCAGCCACTTCCTCTCGCGATGTTCAGATCTGAAAGATGGTCTATGGTAAAGTGGCTTTGCTCTTGTTTGCTTAAGTGATTCTTCAGATTTCTAATCACATCAGATTGGCCAAGCAGTAATCCAGTTCTTATCGTTGCCTTGCCAGCCAGTGTGTCTGCTCTCTCGTTTCCTTTAACTCCAGCATGCCCAGGGCAGTACATCCATATGAGTCTCTCCAATGGAAGGCTGCGCATTAGTTCATTCCAAGCAGAGCTTCCCATTCCACTTTTCACTTTCTGGAGTAGGTTCATGGAGTCAGTCAGTATCATGGCTTGTTGAGTTTGAAACTGGCTTATGGATGTAAGCCAGTGGAGTGCTTGTGTCACTGCTTCTACCTCCATTGTTCGACTTGAAGTTGTTAAACTGTGCGCACCATTGTCTTCCTGAATAGTTCGGCCATTTTGCTTCACAGTGTATCCCCAGCCTGACTTACCTTTGGTGACTGAACCGTCAGTGTATATTAAAATATCATCTTTTGTACACAGGTCTTCTACCAGCATCTGAATTTCTGCGTTGGTTTTGCCTTCTGGCCATTCTCGACAATGTCTTCCAAGTTCTTGTGCGATGGCAATTTGGAAGAGGTGCTTCACGTGGTCTGGACATGTCGCCCATTCCTTGGTTTCTTTGACTTCTGCTAATGGCACACAAGCTGTATACTGTCTTCTTCCTGTCCCATCCATGATTTTCCACGTTCTAGCCGAGTGCCTTTTGTTTCCTTGACCGCCGCATGAAGTGGGTTTAGGGGATTTTCAAGGGCTCTGAAATATGCCTTCACCTGTTCCAGCTTGTGTCTTTTCTGCATCGAAGGAAGGTCGAGCAAGTATCACATAGTTTGAACTGGTGTGTCCTTTGTGGTTCCCAGGATCAATCTCATTGCTTCATTTTGGATTCTTTCTAATTTGAGAAGGTTGCTGTTAGACAGTGTTGTAAGCCCTAATCCATAATCTATCACACTGAGTACAAGTGCGTGATACAGTCGGTAGAGATGGCACTGTTCAATGCCTTTAGCTGCCATTGCTTTCATGGCAGATAAGCCTTTTTTTGTATTTAAGAACACTATTCTCAACATGCTTTCTAAAGTTAGCATTCTGTCAAAGCCTACACCAAATAGCGTAGGTTGTTAGTTGGTTCAACTGGTATTCCATTGAAGGAAACTAGTGAGGGTACGTGTCCTGATGTCTTTGTTGTTGAGAGTGCAGACTAATGTCTGGGCTTTTGTAGGGTTGATGGACGATCCAGTTTCTTGACACCACTGAACAATGTTGTTCAACTGTTGCTGAACTGCTTTCGTTCTTTCTTCAGCATTCTTTGATGTTTTGTAGATCAGGTCGTCGTCTGCAAATGTCATCACTCGAGCAATTCCGTTTCTGCTGAGGTCTGCTAGGCCTATAGTGTAAACATTGTACAAAACAGTGGAAAGAGGAGAACCTTGAGGTAATCCCATAGAAAGTTTATGAGGCTCAGAAGTCCAATCTCCAAATCGTAGGATGACGGTTCGCTCCCGAAGTGCCGCTGCTATCCATCGTGTAAGTGTCTTACTGACTCCATAGTCAAGGAGTAGTTCCATGAGAAGCGAGAACTGGACTTTGTTGTATGCATCTTCCAGATCTATTGCAACAACTGGTGTTTCTTCCTTTCTTTGAATCCTTCGTACACTTCATAGGCAAAAGCGGCCGCATATCCCCATGTACTTTTACCTGTTCTGTAGCCTCCTTGATTTGATGGGAGGATTTGTCGACTTTCACGACCTCTTGCGAATTTTCTTGCTATGATTCGTTCCATGAGCTCTCCTGTTATATTTTACACAGTGGGTATGCGGTAGCCATTTAGCTGATGATGATCTTTTCCTGGCTTCGGTAAAGCTTTCAGGTAGCTGTGTGTCCAGTCTTCTGGGACATAGCCTTTATCAAAACTCTCCTGGTAGAGACTGAAGAGTTGGGCTCTCTCCTCTTCTGAGAGCTCTTTGATATCTGCATACCGTACTTTGTCTGGTCCTGGAGCACTATCCTTAGTGCATCTAGCTATTGCGTCATCCAGTTCAGATTCTGTGATTTCATCATCAATGCCAGTCTTAGCTAGGTGTTGGTTTAACTTGGTCAAATATTTCGTCCTTTCCTCCAGATTTCTTTAATCACTCTGTTCTATGAAACGTTTAAGTAGAGCCAACCCTTTCTCTAAATTTGTCTTCAGTTTTGTGATCCCATCAGCGTCTAAGATATCTGGGGTTGCGTTTGTTTGTTTTTTTTTCCTTCTATGCGACTATACATACACACATACCCACACGCACACACATTAACACTCTCTCTCTTCTCTCTCTCTCTCTCTCTCTCTCTCTCTCCTTTTCTCTCTCTCTCTCTCCTCTCTCTCTCTCTCTCTCTCTCTCTCTCTCTCTGCTCCCCCCCTATCTTCTGCATCTATTCTTAAATACACGACTTCTGTGCCATGTTTCTTGATTTTCACTACACACGTCTGCATAGGGAGAGGGGGCGGGGGAGAGGGGACATGCCACAGGTTCTAATACAGTAACCTATCAGAACTTGCCGGGATGAAAAAGAGTTTCCTCGTCTGAGAAGTTTCCTGAATGCTGCAGTGTGAGGTCGGTGGTGTTTGCTTGCTGCTGTTCTGACTGATAATGGGAAGGACCCTCTTCTATGTTCAGCTACTACTGTCAAACATGACCACCATGCATCTTTGCAAGGCTGGAAACACCCTGAACACATTGTCCACGAATGATGCCACCACATACATTGTCCGTTGATGATGACATCATAGACATTGGACAAAACATGGCTGTTAATGTACACTGTGTGCTGTTGGGATACAGCTGGGACAACTGTGTGATGCAGACAACATGGCTGATAATGTACACTGTGTGCTGTAGGATACAGCTGGGACAACTGTGTGATGCAGACAACATGGCTGTTAATGTACACTGTGTGCGGTAGGGATACAGCTGGGACAACTGTGTGATGCAGACAACATGGCTGTTAATGTACATTGTGTGCTGTAGGATACCTCTGGGAGAACTGTATGATGCAGACAACATGGCTGATAATGTACACTGTGTGCTGTAGGGATACCTCTGGGACAACTGTGTGATGCAGACAACATGGCTGATAATGTACACTGTGTGCTGTAGGGATACCTCTGGGAGAACTGTATGATGCAGACAACATGGCTGATAATGTACATTGTGTGCTGTAGGGATACAGCTGGGACAACTGTGTGATGCAGACAGCATGGCTGATAATGTACACTGTGTGCTCTAGGGATACAGCTGGGACAACTGTATGATGCAGACAACATGGCTGATAATGTACATTGTGTGCTGTAGGGATACAGCTGGACAATTGTGTGATGCAGACAACATGGCTGATAATGTACATAGTGTGCTGAAGGGATACAGCTGGGACAACTGTGTGATGCAGACAACATGGCTGATAATGTACACTGTGTTCTGTAGGGATACAGATGGGACAACTGTGTGATGCAGACAACATGGCTGATAATGTATACTGTGTGCTGTAGGGATACAGCTGGGACAACTGTATGATGCAGACAACATGGCTGATAATGTACACTGTGTTCTGTAGGGATACAGCTGGGACAACTGTGTGATGCAGACATCATGGCTGATAATGTATACTGTGTGCTGTAGGGATACAGCTGGGACAGCTGTGTGATGCAGACAACATGACTGATAATGTATACTGTGTGCTGTAGGGATACAGCTGGGACAACTGTGTGATGCAGACAACATGGCTGATAATGTATACTGTGTGCTGTAGGGATACCTCTGGGAGAACTGTATGATGCAGACAACATGGCTGATAATGTACACTGTGTGCTGTAGGGATACAGCTGGGACAACTGTGTGATGCAGACAACATGGCTGATAATGTACACTGTGTGCTGTAGGGATACAGCTGGGACAACTGTGTGATGCAGACAACATGGCTGGTAATGTATACTGTGTGCTGTAGGGATACAGTTGGGACAAATGTGTGATGCAGACAACATGGCTGATAATGTACACTGTGTGCTGTAGGGATACAGCTGGGACAACTGTGTGATGCAGACAACATGGCTGATAATGTACACAATGTACACTGTGTGCTGTAGGGATACAGCTGGGACAACTGTGTGATGCAGACAACATGGCTGGTAATGTATACTGTGTGCTGTAGGGATAAGCTGGGACAATTGTGTGATGCAGACAACATGGCTGATAATGTGCACAGTGTGCTGTAGGGATACAGCTGGGAGAACTATATGATGCAGACAACATGGCTGGTAATGTATACTGTGTGCTGTAGGGATACAGCTGGAACAACTGTGTGATGCAGACAACATGGCTGATAATGTACATAGCGTGCTGTAGGGATACCTCTGGGAGAACTGTATTCTGCATGCAGACAACATGGCTGATAATGTACATAGCGTGCTGTAGGGATACCTCTGGGAGAACTGTATTCTGCATGCAGACAACATGACTGATAATGTACACTGTGTTTTAGGGATACCTCGGGGACATGTATGTGATGCAGACAACATGGCCGATAATGTACACTGTGTGCTGTAGGGATACCTCTTGGACAACTGTGTGATCCAGACAACATGGCTGATAATGTACACTGTGTTTTAGGGATACCTCGGGGACATGTATGTGATGCAGACAACATGGCTGATAATGTACACTGTGTGCTGTAGGGATACAGCTGGGACAACTGTGTGATCCAGACAACATGGCTGATAATGTACACTGTGTTTTAGGGATACCTCGGGGACATGTATGCGATGCAGACAACATGGCTGATAATGTACATAACGCACACTGTGTGCTGTTGGGATATCATTGGCACAACTGTGTGACGGAGACAACATGGCTTATAATGTACACCTTGTGTTGTGGGAATATCAATGGGACAACTGTGTGATGCAGACAACATGGCTGATAATGTACACAATGTACACTGTGTGCTGTAGGGATATCATTGGCACAACTGTGTGATGGAGACAACATGGCTGATAATGTACATCTTGTGGGAATAGCAATGGGACAACTGTGATGCAGATAACATGGCTGATGATGTACACAATGTACACTGTGTGTTGTAGGGATACCACTGGGAGAACTGTGTGATGGAGACAACATGGGTGATACTGTACACAATGTACACTGTGTGTTGTAGGGATACCACTGGGAGAACTGTGTGATGGAGACAACATGGGTGATACTGTACACAATGTACACTGTGTGTTGCAGGGATATCACTTGGAGAACTTTGTGACGGAGACAACAAGAAATTTTGCAAAGCACGACTTGTCTGTGACTTCGATTCAGTATGCAGTATGTAGATGTGTGTGTGTGTGTGTGTGTGTGTGTGTGTGTGTGTGTGTGTGTGTGTGTGTGCGTGCGTGCGTGCGTGCGTGCGTGCATGCGTGCGTGCGTGCGTGCGTGCGTGCGTGCGTGCGTGCGTGCGTGCGTGCGTGCGTGTTTTGTGCTTTTCACCTTGTTGTCAATTCATGTTACTATAATTATTTTGAAGGTGACTAATCATTGTTTTTTTCCAATGGTAAATCTATTGATAATTATAATTATAAAATGAGCACACAAACAATAAAATGTGAGATAAGAGAATGGAAAGAAAGATGGTGGGAAAGCTATGATTACAGATGTGGAGACATACTGCTGTACTGTAAAACATGCACAATGTCAGTGGTGTGTAATGACAGTACAGAAGCTGATATCTCTGATTTAACCAAATACCTAGAATACCAGAACTAGACTTACTGCACAGGAATCAAGAGTGCGATGAAACGACAATTTCTTTCTTTCTTTATTTTTTCCCAGGAACTAGAGTTGAAAGTAAATTGTTACAAATGTAAATGTATTACTATGACCGAACGCCTGCCTATCTTGCGCTGAAGAGATCTAAGCTAAGTGACCAGTTCGTTCATTTTCGTTGTCCTATTTGCTTGTGTCTTGCCCGAAGAAGACCTAAGAGGTCGAAACGCGTCGTGTTTTGTCTTGTGACTCGTTTGTCCACGTTTTACTTGACGATTCGCTGACGTTTATTTAAGATTTGTTTTGATTTCCGCCTGCAGTCGTCTCCCTTTGCAACTAGATCTGCTATGACTGTGTTTTCTTCAGACTTAGACTTGAAGACAGACTGCAGTATATCTTAGGGTATTGATATGACTGTGTTTTCTTCAGTACTAGACTTGAAGGCAGACTGCAATAGATCTAAGGGTATTGATATGACTGTAATATTACACTAATACACTTAAAGGCAGACTGCAATAGATGTAAAGTATTATTATGACTGTGCTTCATCAGAACTAGAAGACAGACTGTAATAAATCTAATGGCATTGATATGACTGTCTTTTTTTCAGAGCTAGACTTGAAGGCAGTCTGCAATAGATCTTATGTATCGATGTGACTGTGTTTTCTTCAGAGCTAGACTTGAAGAAAGACTGCGCTGGATCTAAAGTGTCATCATGACTGTTTTTCCGAGCTAGATTTGAATTCAGACTGCATTAGATTATACCTGTGTTTCTGCAGAACTAGACTTGAAAGGAGACTGCAATAGATTTAATGTATTAATGTCACTGTGTTTTCTTCAGGACTAGACTTGAAGGAGGCTACAATAGATCTACGGGTATTGATATGACTGGGTTTTCTTCAGAACCAGAATTGAAAAGCGACTGCAATACATGTCAAGGTATTGATGTGACTGTGTTTTCTTCAGAACTAAACCTAAAAGGAAACTGCAGTGGAACTAAGACTGGACTATGCAAGAGCGGGACATACTGCGACTGGCTGAAAGAGTGCAGTGAGTTTCAGGGCACTGACACAGCAACAACAACAACAACAACAAAAACACACATTCATGCACGCATGCACTCCCTCGAGCGTACACGCATGCATTCAAGCTCTCATGCACAAGACACACACACACACACACACACACACACACACACACACACACACACACACACACACACACACACACACACACCATACACGCACGCACGCACACACACACACACACAACACGCGCACACACACACCACACACACACACACACACACACACACACACACACACGCATACACGCACGCGCGCACACACACACACACACACACGCGCGCACACACACACCACACACACACACACACACACACACACACACATCACACCCCACACACACACACAACACCCACACACACACCACACACACACACACACACACACACACACCACAACCACACACACATTCACTCCCACACACACATTCACTCCCACACATCACACACACACACACACACACACACACACACACACACACACACACACACACACACACACACACACACACTTGCACTGAAATTCAGGAAAACCTTTCCCACTCTTAAGCTTTTGAGTCTAAACCAAATCCAAAAGAACATGTCGCCCCGAGATTTCGTGGTAATAAATACCCAAACGACCTTGAAAACAGCAGTCGGTATCCACAGAATAATCTAGGGAATACAGACTCAGAATTCAGTCATCATAGCAATATCCCATCCCCGTGACTGTCCTATGAATCAATGAATCATTATCCCCCTCTTTTTCACAGAGAAAACCGCTTACCACAACGATCGTGCCTCTGCTAGAACCTTCCAGGGCCCAACCTCCCCACCCTTCCCTTCCACACATAACGAAGTTCCAACAAGTCAGTCCAGTGAATCCCAATCATATTATCCCCACTACTCTGGAACAAATACAGTACAAGGTGGGAGGATGCATGAACCGATCTTTAGACACGACATTCCCGTTAACATGACACAAACCGTCCCTGCTATTCCATACGACCTTTTTTTTTTTTAAATTGATGGCATACTACATGAATTCTGGCCATATTTACCAGCGCCCATTTCCGTGTTGAGAACACGCGCGCGCGTGCGTTTGTGTGTGTGTGTATGTGTGTGTGTGTGTGTGTTCGTGCGTGCGTGCTCGTGTTTATATGCGCGTGCGTGCGTGCGTGTGTGTATGAATATTGCAGTTGCTGGACTTGAATGCAGCCCATCATTCATAGTACCTTTTGCAGTCTCCTCTTTCGATGTGTTGCTGGATCAGCACTGACACTGTTTATTGCGTTAGCGTGTCATGAGTGACGTGTGCGTGCATCTACTTTTCTTCTCATTACAAGTGTTCTTTTGTGTTTTAGGGTATTCTAAATTATTGTTGTTGCGTTGGTTGAACAAAGGCCCGTTTTCTAAGTTGTGTGTTTTTTTCAAATATTTACAAGATTTTGTTTTCTCCTTCCTTCAGGGAGCAGGAAAAAACAACATTTCTAGCAGACAACCTATCCATATCTGATAAAGGGCTTCATGCTTTCTGTTGTGTTAATGGTTTGATCATAATTTTATATTGTTACCGCTATAGTTTTCTCTTTTTTTTATTTTGTGAATATCTTTTTCATCGGCAAGTTCTGGACTTACAAATACATGATCTGATGTATTAACCGCTTTTGATTTGTGACAGAAGAACTGCGTGTAATGCGCCTTTTTTGTTAGTGTACGCAGTCCACTTAAATAGTCATCATGTCATCTGCTTTAGATACATGGCCTTCAAAAGAGGGACTTCGCATCGGTTATCGCTGCAATTCTCACAACAATGGTAATATACTGACTTCCATAAAAAAAACGCGAAAAATTGAAAGGCTATTTTTCGGGTGAAAAGGGGTGAATATACAATATTGAACCATTGTGGCAAGTTGTTTGGGTCCAAGACTCACGTGCAGTGAAAAAATTGTGTGAGCAACACATCATTCCCGGCATTGGAGGGTCAACAAAAATGACAAACTGGTTGCTGCATGTGAGGCACGTGCACACCATGCAGAGCAAAGTTAACCAGCGACAAGTACGCAGGCATGCAGCCTTTATAAAGCCGTGCTACAAGGTTCAGATAACGACTTGCCGTCTGAGCGCTACAGACATGCCAAGACTACGAGCAGAGGAACGCTATCGTGCCCTAGGCCATCTGGAGGCTGGTGTGGATGCCAGGCAGGTCGCCAACATCTTTAACGTCCACATCTCAACCATCTATCGTCTGCAGCACCGCATGCGAGTCACTGGTACCACTGATGATCGTCCCCGGCCAGGCCGTCCTCGGGTCACCACACCAAGAGAGGATCGCCATTTTGTTCGAACCCATCTGCGGGACAGGCGGCAAACAGCCGCTAACACTGCTCGACAGGTGCCTGGGAATCTCCAGCAACGAATCAGCCTCAACACTGTGCGGCGGCGTCTTCAGGAGAATGGGCTGGCATGTAGGCGTCCTCACAGAGGTCCGGTACTGACACCAAGACACCGGCAGGACAGGCTGCAGTGGGCACAAGCCCGAATTAACTGGTGCAGGCAGCAGTGGGGACGCATACTGTTCTCAGATGAGAGCCATTTTTGTATTGACATGGCGCGACCTGGTGAACGCTATGCTGACTCCTGTGTGGTAGAGCGGAACCCCTGGGGAGGCCCGAACGTTATGATATGGGGTGCAATTGGCATTAACCACGCCATAGGACCAGTCATCTTTCAGAACATTGGTCCTGGTCGCGGACAGGGTGTCAATGCACAGCGCTACATCCACCAGGTGCTCAGACCCCATGTCGTTCCTTTTTTTGCGCAACACCCAAACTGGACATTCCAACAGGACAATGCAAGACCACACACAGCCAGGGCCACCCAGCAATTTCTTCAGCATAACAACGTCAATGTGCTGCCCTGGCCAGCCCTCAGTCCCGATTTAAACCCAATAGAACATTTTTGGGGTGCCAAGGGGGCGCATCAACCACCTGGTCCACTCAATGAGCCACAGGTGTCAAGCAGTTGTCCATGCAAATGGTGGCCACACACGGTATCAGGACTTCAAGCTGGTTTGTCACGTGACCTTGGATTTTCCACACAAAGACATATTGCTGATGACATTTTCACACATTACCGGTGTAATGAATCAAATCACGTTGAATTCTCGCTTCCACTCTGTACAATTGTGACCAATAATATTCGCCCCTAACCTTCAGCTTGTTTTGCTTTCGCGTTTTTTATGGAAGTCAGTATAGTTTTCACGTGTTTTGTATGCAGAGTCTTGGCTAACCGATATGCATCCAGATTCTGATATGTGCATGCCAAATTATGGTGTAATCCGATTAGACCCAAAAGCACCTAGAACAACAGGTTTACGTCTTTACCTTGCTAAATCATTAACCTTCAAACGAAAAGAGTATCTTGAAAAATACAGCGTAGAATCCGTCTGGATAGAATTAAATCTTAAACACTGTAAGCCAGTAATGGTAGGATTCCTATGCAGAAACCCAGCAGAAACCACTGATATGGGTCGATAGGTTTAATTTGATGATGGATGCCGCAGTACTGGAATCAAAGGAAATTACTCTTTTGGGCGACTTCAACATAGACTTAACCGTGCATGGGGCTAAATGGAATCATACTTATGCAATGTATGGGTTGGAACAAATAATCGATCGTCCTACTCGAATCACTGAACAAATGGAAACTCTTATTGATCACATTTACGTCAACACAAAAGATAACATAGTGGAGATGTGTTCTGTACAGACAGGCTGTAGTGACCATTGATCAGTTTGTCTAACATGGATGAAGAGAAGTGTCAATCCTAAGTCTGGACACAAGGGATTTTTCTTATAGACGGTTCACGCATTTTGACAAAAATGCCTTCCTTAATGATTTGCTTCATTAGATACATTTATCAGATTACGAACCCTGACGATGCTGTGAACTTTCGGATAAGTACATTCAATTCAGTATATGATAAACATGCACCCTTTGTAAGAAAAAGAGTGAAACATGTCATTAAACCCCCATGGTTAACGAAGGAGATAGACAATGAGAGATACAAAAGAGATC
>CM031624.1:44845333-44852833 GCA_018398815.1 Conus ventricosus | reverse complement strand
GTACACACACGTACGCACGCACGCAGCACACACACGCGGCCACACACCACCCAAACCACACACACACCACAAACCACACACACACACACACACACACCCACGTACACACACGCCACACACACACACACACACACACACACACCCCAAAACCCCCCAACACACACACACACACATGCGCGCGGCAAAAAATTTCCGCGCGCGCACAAAACCACACAACTAAAAACACACCCCAACCAACACACCACACACACTCCCCAACACACACAAACACACACACAACACACACCACACACAACGAAAGTACTCGTACCCTTCTCTCTTCTCTCTTCTCTCTCTCTCTCTCTCTCTCTCTCTCTCTCTTTTCCCCTTTCACTTTACACACACAAAAAAAACCCAACATACACACACACACACACACACACACACACACGCACGCACCATGTACCACGCACGCACGCACAAAACACACACAAACACAAAACACACACACCCACAAACACACACACCAACACACCCCAAAACACACAAAACACACACACACACACACACAAACCCCAAAACACAAAACCCATTTAAACGCAGCACATTACACATACCCAAAAAACCAACACACACACACACCACAACACAAAAACCACACACACACAACAAAACCACCCCCAACAACACACCAAAAACAAAACACACACACTACACACACACACACCCACACACAACCCCACACAAAACAACACACACACATTTAAACCACACCCACACCCCAAATAAACACATACATTAAATACAACAACACACACACACACACACACAACCAAAACACCCCACACACAAAACCACACACTGGGAAACCCCCAACACAACACACACAAACACCACACACCACACACACACACACCACATAAAAAAATACTTAAAACACAAAACAACCACCCCACAACTCACACACACACACAACACACACAAACAAAATACACGCTCTCTCTCTCTCTCTCCCCTCTCTCTCTTTCTCTCTCTCTCTCTTACACACACACAAAAACACACCCCACACACACCCCAAATATTTTATATTATATTTATATATATAATATATATATATATATATAAAATTATATATTTATTATATATATATATATTTTAATACATATATTTATATATACAAACACACCACAGTCACCCACCCCCTCCACACAGCTTGAAAGCTCTCTCTCTCCTTCTCTCTACGCACCTACACACACACATAAAAAAGCAAACGCAAAAAAATTACACACCCCACAAAAACACACCCCACACACCCCACACCCACACACACACACACAAAACACACCCTTTCACACGTACCACAGGGCGCCGAGCACTTTTCTCTCTTCTCCCCCTCTCCCCTCCTCTCTTTTCCCTCTCTTCTTTACACACACCACAAACACACCCCACACACACCCCACACACCCCCAACACACACCCACACACACACAACACACACCACAAAAAAATATATAAATATATATAAATATTTTTATATAAATATATATATATATAATATATATATATGTATATATATATAAAAATTTTATATATATATATATAAATATTTTTTAAAATATATTTTTATATATATATATATATTAAAATTATATATTTATATATATTTTATTAAACACACACAACACACAACACACCACACACATGCAAACATATAAACGCACAAAACGCTTGAAAGGGCTTTCTCTCTTCTCTCTCTCTCTTTTCTCTCTCTCTCTTTTAAACCAAAAACTTTACAACACACTTTAAAACCGCCCCACGCATAAAAAATACACACCCCACAAAACCACACACACAACACACACACACACCACACACACACCGTAACCCCGAAACACACACGGGGGCCCGAGCCTCTCCTCTCTCTCCCCTTCTCTTCTCTTTTTCTCTCTCTCCCCCTCTCCTCTCTCTCTTGTCTGTCTCTTACACCACAAAACACACACACACACACACAAAACCACACACACACACAAAACCACACCATACACACCCAAAATAACCCCCACACACACACACGGTCGCGCGGCAGGCACTAACGCACGCGTGCGCGCCCCCCCGCACCCCAACGAAACGAAAAGCCAACACAACAAACACACACACACACACACACACACAACACACCCCACCCCAACACACACACACTCATGCGCGCGCACGCACCACACACATACATAAAAAAACACGCACACCCACACACACATACACACACACACAAAACACACACCCCACACACCACCCCACACACAAAAACACAAAAACCAAACACACACACACACACACACACACCACACACAACCCCCAACACATTAGAACACACACGTACGCCGAAACGAACGCCCCCACACGCGCCAAAAACACGCACACACGCCACACACACACACACACACACACACCACACACACCAACACACCACACACACACTACGAAACACACACGCACACAAAACACACCCACACACACACCACACACACCAAAACCACACACAACACACACACACAAAAACACAAAACACATGCGCGCGCGCATACACACACACTTACAAAAAACCAAAACTTAACACCCCAAAACCCCCAACGAAAAACACACACACACACGACACTCAAAACCCCAAACCACACACACGGCGCGCGCGCAGGCACCCCGGGCACGCCGCGCGCGCACCCACACGCACGCAGGGTACGCACACACACACACACATACACCACAACCACACCCCACTTGCGCGCGCGCACACACCACACACACATGCAAAAAACCCCCACACACAAAACCACACAACACACACACACACACCACCACATCACCCCACACAAACCCAAAACACACACAAACACCCCAACACACACACACACACACACAAAACACACCACACACACACACACACACCCCCCATACTTTACACACACGTACGCAGCAACGCAGCCCCACAAAAGGGCGCGCGCACAACACACAACAAAAACCCACACACACCACACACACACACACCACACACACCGTACCCAACGCACACACACACCCACACACACACCACACACACCAAAATGCGCGCGCGCCACCCCTTCCGCCCCGCACACCACACACAACAAAAAACACACTCCACACACACACACACACCACACACACACCACACCCCAAAAACCACAACACACACACCCAACCCCACGAAATACGCGCACGTACTCCCCTATCTCTCCCCCCTCCCCTTTTTCTTTTCCCCCTCTCTCTCTCTCTCTCTCTTTCACTTTTAAACAACAAAATTTAAAACCACACACACACACACACACACCCCACACACACACAACAACACACCCACGCCTCATGTAGGGCACGCACGCACGCCACACACACACACCCCACCACACACAAAACACAAAACACACCCACACACACACACACCACCACACACACACGCAGGCACGCAGGCACACTTACACATACACATAAACACACACACACACACACACACACACACACACACACACACACACACACACACACACACACACACACACATAAACACACACACACACGTACACACACACACACACACACACACACACACACACACACACACACACACACACAACATTTACACACACACACACACACAACATAAACACATACATTCACACACACACACACACACACACACACACACACACACACACACACACACACATACACACACACTCGCACGCACACACACACACACACACACACACACACACACACACAACACACCACACACACACACACACACACACACACACACGTACATACATAAAAACACACACACCACACACACACACACACACACACACACACACACACACACACATGCACGCGTGCATACACATACACACACATACACACACACTCACACACACACACACACACACACACCACACACACACACACACACACACACACACACACACACATACATACAACACACACATTCATATACACACACACACACAACACACCACAGACACACACACACACACACACACACATACACACACACACCACACTCACACACACACACTCAACACACACACACACAACACACACACACACACACACTCACACACACACAAACTGGCCCAGCACTGTAATAATCGCATGTCTATGGAATTCAGACACATCACATACAAAGGGTTAGATGCACTCCCGGTCTGCCTGTCGTGACAGCGCCCACCGCAGGGAGGGTTGGCGCCTCATGCAGTGTCTTGGGAGAAGACTGTGACGTGCGCGACAGTCTGTGTGATGGCAAGAGCTGTGTCTGTAAGACTGGCTACACACCGGACCAGCAGTTCAAATGTGGTAAGTGTGTTTTAGTGTGTGTGTGTGTGTGGGGGGGGGGGGGGGGGATGTATGTGTGTGTGTGTGTGTGTGGGGGGGGGGAGGCAGAGTTGGGGTTGGAATGTGTGTCCGTGTATTGTGAGGGGGAAGAGTGTGTGTGGTGAGGGTGTGTGTGTGCGTTTATATATATATATATATATATATATATATATATATATATATATTTATATATATATATATTATACACAAGAAAAAAGTTAAGTACCCCCTTATATTTTCAACTGTCAGAATTGACACCAACAATGTATGACCCAAAATTTTCAATTTTGTCAAGAATAGTGTGTCATTGAAAGGATAAAACCAGTCAGGCGTGTATGTGAAGCATAGTCATGGTGTGGCATGCACGTGCATTACGGTTTTTGAAATTTTTAAAACTGAGGTTTGGTGAGTCATCCAGTTTCGCAATCACAGTTGGTTTGAAGAAAAGATATTCTTTGCAAAGAAATATCGTGCGAAGGAGGATAGCAGAGGCAAACGATGGCACATTATTGGCATGCATTCCACTGGAATGTCCTTCAAAGCAATCGGGAGTCAATTGGGCTTCCACTACACTGTCATCAGCCGGCTGGTGAGGAAACACCAGCAAACCAACCATGTGCAGGACCACCCACGATCTGGCCGACCACATGCAACGTCACAGCGCGAAGACAGGGCTCTGCTTCGCATGATACGCCATGAGCCATTCGCCACAAGCACCAGCTTGAAACGACAGTGGATGCCTAACAGACAACTTTCCACAAGAACAGTGCAGAACCGCTTAAAAGCCCACGGATATAAGGCGAGGAGGGTTATCAAGCGCCCTCTGTTGACTGACCCCCACAAAAGACGGCGTTTGGACTGGTGTCTCGCTCGGCGGGGTGGAACCTGAGGAACTGGAGAAAGATACACTGGTCGGACGAAAGCCGATTCCTGCTGCACGTCACTGATGGAAGATCAAGGGTTTGGAGACGCCCAAATACAGCCTATGCGCCCAGGAACATACAGGCAACTGTTCCTCACGGTGGCGGTTCCATAATGGTCTGGGGGTGCCTCTCACACGACTGCAAGCTGGATTTGATTACCATTCGAGGAACCCTCACTGGCGGACAGTACATCCGAGATGTCCTTGAGCCGGTCGTTGTGCCCATTTTGACAACCACCCACTTGCCACCAGACCAGTGTACATGGATGACAACGCCAGGTCTCATCGTGCTCAAGCAGTAACAGGCTTTCTCCAGCAAGAAGCAGTGCAGACCCTGCCATGGCCTGCCATGAGCCCAGACCTCAATCCACTGGAGCACATCTGGGACATGATTGGCCGTCGTTTGCAGACTTGGACCCTCCTCCACAAAATCTGCATCAACTGTAAGCTGCATTGCATCTGGAGTGGCAGCAACTGACGATGCAATAGATCCGGCGAGTGACTGGAGGGATGTGACGCAGGGTTGAGGCGGTCATCCAGGCTCAGGGCGGATTCACGCGCTATTGAACATTTTCATTTTTCTTTGGTTTATGGAGATTCATGGCAATGTTTTCAAATGAAATTGCCACTTTGATTAAGCACCATGATTTTGTAATGACCATACTTTTCATGGGTATTTTTTCATGGGAAAATGTCAGTGATCTTTTTTTTAGCAATACCGCATTCTGTTTATGATTTTGTATATCATTTGTTGTGTTTTCATGTTGTCAATATCTTTATTTAATAAAAACAAAGAAAAAAAATGTTCCACATTAAACAGTTTAGTGCAAAAAAGAATTTCAGTTTCTCCAAACTAAAAAACATTGGGGGTGCTTAACTTTTTTCTTTGTATATATATATATATATATATATATATATATATATTATATATATATATATATATATATATATATATATAACAAACTAATAAATTCCAAGGATAAGTACCGCACCGTTCCAGCAACTTACAGAGTGTGTGTTATATATATATATATGCGTGGTGTGTGTGTGTGTGTGTGTGTGTGTGTGTGTGTGTGTGTGTGTGATGGCAACAGCTGTGTATATACAGCTGGGTACAAACCGTACCAAGAATTCAACTGGTGTGTGGATGAAATTAGCCCCTGTCTTTGATCAGACTGCAATCAGTTCCTGTGTTTGATCAGAATGCAATCAGTTCTTGTGTTTGATCAGAATGCAATCAGTTCCTGTGTTTGATCAGACTGCAATCAGCCCCTGTCTTTGATCAGACTGCAATCAGTTCCTGTGTTTGATCAGAATGCAATCAGTTCCTGTATTTGATCAGAATGCAATCAGTTCCTGTGTTTGATCAGACTGCAATCAGCCCCTGTCTATGATCAGACTGCAATCAGTTCCTGTGTTTGATCAGAATGCAATCAGTTCCTGTGTTTGATCAGAATGCAATCAGTTCTGTGTTTTATCAGAATGCAGTCAGTTCCTGTGTTTGATCAGAATGCAATCAGCCCCTGTCTTTGATTAGACTGCAATCAGCCCTTGTCTGTGATCAGAATGCAATCAGTTCCTGTGTTTGATCAGACTGCAATCAGCCCCTGTCTGTGATCAGAATGCAATCAGTTCCTGTGTTTGATCAGACTGCAATCAGCCCTGTCTGTGATCAGAATGCAATCAGACCCTGTCTGTGATCAGAATGCAATCAGTTCCTGTGTTTGATCAGACTGCAATCAGCCCCTGTCTGTGATCAGAATGCAATCAGCCCCTGTCTGTGATCAGAATGCACTCAGCCCCTGTCTGTGATCAGAATGCAATCAGCCCCTGTCTGTGATCAGAATGCACTCAGCCCCTGTCTGTGATCAGAATGCAATCAGCCCCTGTCTGTGATCAGAATGCACTCAGCCCCTGTCTGTGATCAGAATGCAATCAGCCCCTGTCTGTGATCAGAATGCAATCAGCCCTGTCTGTGATCAGAATGCAGTCAGCCCTGTCTGTGATCAGAATGCAGTCAGCCCTGTCTGTGATCAGAATGCCCTGTCTGTGATTAGAGTGCAATCATTCCTTGTCTGTGATTAGAGTGCAACCAGCCCCTGTCTGTGATTAGAGTGCAATCATTCCCTGTCTGTGATTAGAGTGCAATCATTCCCTGTCTGTTATTAGAGTACAGTCATTCCCTGTCTGTGATTAGA
>CM031624.1:44810333-44832833 GCA_018398815.1 Conus ventricosus | reverse complement strand
CCAGCGACCCACGAAGCTGTAGGGGTAGAGTGGGGTCGCCGGCGCAACACAAGAATAAGAGATCCGGATGAAGGTCCTCTCTCCAAAGATGGTGCACGGCGGACTGGTGCGTCCTCGTTCCGACCCTGGGGCGAGGAGTCCTTGCGGGTTCCCGGGAGAGGGGCGAGGAGGAGAAAGGGCTGAAGACTGGGAGAGGAAAGGGGAGGGATGATGTGGGCGACGAAGAAGATGGAGGCAGCGGGGTCAAGCCGCGGTCGCAGCAGCAGCTGCAGTACAGAAGGCGGCAACAGCAGAAAACGGAAAGGTGGCGAGGCCGGCCACAGATACCAGGTCGGCGGCAGCAGCAGCGGCACACAGGTAAGTCAGCCACTGGTAAGGGAAGGAGGGAAAAAACCAACAAGAGGAAGAAGAAGAAGTAGAAGTAGAAGAAGAAGAGGAAGTCCTGGAAAACACACAAAAGATGATTTCCCATATAAATACGTGCAAAGCAAAAACCCGTAAGCAGACATCCATTACAGAGAGTAACAAGGACAGGCACGGAACACACTGGCAGAGCGCTCGCTAATTTCAGTTCTCAAATAGAATTAAATACATTTCCCCGGTTCAGATATTTGTCTACATACATATTTCCAATAAACGTTTACAACCGTTTATGTCAAACACCCTGGGGTTGGCTCTCTTGAGCTATATAAAAAAAAACGAATCATCTCCCTCGGATAACTCTCCTTTTCCAGAAACAAAAGCCGGAAGCATTAACAGCGCCACATAAACTTATGGCGCCCTAAATATTTACAAGAATGACAACCAAAAATGTCCTGAACAAGCGCATTAACAAACGACGACCACTAACACACAACACACTTGTGGCAAGACATAACCCGGAATGTGGTACAGGCACGCAACAACGCACAGAACACAACACCACTACATATTTGGAGGGGAAAATGCATAACACGCCCTACTGCTGTAAATGTAAAACAAATGGCCTAGAAGTAAATGAATAATTAGAAGTTGGTATAAACGAAATGGTAATAAAATGATAAACGAAAATAATACTCAAACACAAAATAAATAATGAAAGAATTAAAGTAATAGCTGGGAGGAAAACAAATTCTTTAAAATAGATTTGGAAATAAATAAATAATAAAAGAAAAATATAGATATGAACTAACTACGAAATGTACTCACCAGCAAGACTTGTAAATGGGACTCACTGAGGAGCTGGAATAGCAAGCCCTGCACGGCTCGTATCTGAACCCTGGTCAGGGCCTAAAAGTTTAGAAAAACAGGCTTCTGCCTCTACGTGAATACGGGGATTCACGACTGTGATACTGATCACAGGAATACAACAAAAAGGGTAACTTGACAAGACGACAGCACTCGTACGGAGTACTAAGGTTTGGTTCCACCCAAAGGTAAAAACCTGATGCCGAGAGCCGGGAGATATGGATCTCAAAAAAAAAATGCAACGCAGTTTCCCTCAAAGGCGAAACAGTGGTGGCTCCCCGAGGGATATGGATCCCTCACAAAAATACAGTTACAAGAAAAAAACTGCAAGCATAAGGCTTGCACGACACGTTATCCTTACTCCCACTATCCCCTTCCAAACTCGACTCCCCCGGCCGGCTTCCAAAAAAAACCTGATTGGCAGGTGATAGGAAGCTCACTCAGCCTACGTTTAACCCACCGTGCAACCCGAGTCCACATGGAAAACACATGACAATGCAGGATGGAAGGTGGGTTGCAGAGAGTTTAAAAAGTAAAACTAAGCTGTTTTTTTTTTATAGACACATGACTCTGCTTAAGGTTGTCCTTGAACAAAACTACCCCCCTACACAAATTCTTCCCTCTAGACAAAACGGACCTTGAACATGACAGTTGGAAACATGCAGTGCGTGACACACATCTTAATCACACTGCCTATGCCACAATTGTCCACTGATCACGCATTAATTTGGCACAGGTTTTGTGCACTTGTCTCTTTTTACAAGGTCACCCATTGCTGCTTGGGTTACCTAATATGTAGAAGTGTATGTGTGCTTCTGTCACTCCGATCAACAGTTCATGATCAGTTGACAATAAGATATTAAATAACTTTGTGATATGCACCCTCAAAATCTTTAGCAGATGTGAATTCATATTTTGTACATACAAAATAAACATGTAAAAACACTGGGTGCCGGTGGAAAGGGCGCACACGCTCACACACTCACACACACACACAACACACACACACAACACACACACACACACACACACACACACACACACACACACACACACACACACGCGCGCGCGCGCGCGCGCCGCGCACACACTGTTTGAGTGCATGTACAGTGAACAGGAGCATTATTACTGTTTATTCACTTTACACTGCTTCTGCCAGGCCAGTGGCATCAGATCTTGAAGAAGGGAGAAGACAACAGCCATGTGCTCTGACATCATGACACGCAATTTCTCCTGCTCTGTTTTTAGACCCCACACCCTTCTCTTCAGCAGATTGATAACTGCATGTGTTTCCTCATCCCCTTGTTCCCCATGCAGAGTCAGTCCAAAATGATTGAAGACGGATGAAAGGAACACAATGGTTTTCTAAGATATGCTGCCTTGGGATGATGCGAGATTGCGAGACTGTCATGGGTTTTTGATGTGAGATTTTTGTGTGGATGTGTGAGAATAGTGTATTCAGCATTTTGAATCTGTTAGATATACTCCTAGCTCTGAGAAGGAGAAGCCTTCTCTTGAGTCAGCTCAGCTGTTTTGCTGACAACACTTTCACATACATGTTTAATTATCTCTGGCTTCAAATATTTGTTGCAGTGATTGCCTATGAATGACTCGCCATGATTAGGCCTGCTTGTGGATATTTTCTGATGCAGGGCAACATCAAAATGATGTGTGACAGGACCAGACAAGCGTGGAAGATCAAGCTGTGATTTCCTGTCTTCTATTTCTTCTTCTTTCTCATTTACCTGCTCCATCAGTTCTGTTGCTCTTGCTGGAAAACACTCAGGGATGTGCTGTCATCTCAGGCTCATTAAACTTTATTCTTGATTCTAGTTGCCTTTTTTCTTCTTCTAGAGATTCAATCTGTTTTAATTTGTCGACAAGGTCAGAAAAGGCTGACTTTGTCTCTACCCGTTTTTCCTCAGCTGCAGTTGATTCTGCAATATCTTTATCTAGAGAATGACACTCACCTTCAAGTAGGTCATGGTGCTTTTTTAACACTCCCAGAAGAATGTGCTGATAGGGAGGTGCTACATGGCTGAGTGTAATGTCAATGATAGGTTTTCTGATGACATTATTGTGCAGCTAGCTTGGCAATTTTTCTTATGAAATTTTGGAATTTTTTGTAATCTCTCCTCTGATGCCCTGTAAACTGCATTGTGTGATGTTGCCTTCATTACAATGAGGTGGAGTGTGTATTTGGCTTTTGATGCTGTGCAGTATAGACAGGGGTGTGTTCCCTGAGCACCTGACAGACCATACAGCTTGAGCAGAAAATCATAATCCCCAAACAGAAATAGTTTGATTGTCTTGTTTCTCCATGTCATGGACTTCAGTGCCACCAGCTGTTCTTTGTAAGGATCCATGATTCTCTTCAAATTCTCTAGGCTGTCCTTGCAGTCTACAATGGCCAGGACACAGGTGTTGTGTTTGGAGTTTGGATTGTGAAGATTTGCCATCTGAAGCATCAGTTTAAATGTACCACCACCATGGTCCCCTCCTATCTTTACCCAGATCTCATCCTGTGGGATTGTATTGTCATGCCAAGTCAGCTTGTTCTCTCTGTCATACTGCTGCAACAGGTTTTCTACCAGCTTTGGGATGTCTTTGATTTCTCCTATTGTTTTATCTTCTTCTTTTTGTCTGCCATTCTCATCAACACAAAGGAGTTTTTCTCTGTACTATTTCAATTTCTCCAAACATATCTTCTTTCTGTTGTTGTCTTTCTTTCTTTTCACAGTCAAATTTTAATCCTATACTTCTGAGAAATCTCTTTTGCTGTCTGGACAAAGTACAAAGTTGTATCTGAAGGTTGGAAGTCAAACAAAATCAGTTGCAAGCACGGCTCTCTACAATACGTCTCACAGAAGAAAAAGTGCTGATCTGACTAAGCGTGGCACCGCTGGCATCGCTGAACTCGGTCAGGGTCAGCAGGTCATGCGGGTTGTGCTAAATGGTCTAGTCTGGCAAGAAAAGAACACCGTGAACGATTTTTGGTGTTAACTAGTAAGTAATGGTGAAAGAAAACAGTTACTCTACGCTAATTGAGACGAAAAAGAGTGGTGTTGGAGAGGGATATGAAGGACTGAGGGAGACAGGAACACAGAGACAGAGAGAGATCCACGGCTATTCAGAGCAAGTTACTTAGTTTTGAGAGGCAGGGGAGTTTACAGCTCGCTTGCAGCTGCAGAGGCCAAGCCATAAATGCAGGTCAGGGAAAGGGGTGTTTTCTGCAGGCCGCTCCCCACCAGTCAGCTAACCGCGGTGTACTCGGCGAACTGAATGTCATCTGTGCATAGCCAGTCTGGCAGCAATGTGTTCGGCATTGCTGAGCGGCCATTACAAATGCGGCTGTCGGTTTGATAGTTAGTGGTTGTCATGAAAAATGTAATATATATGCACTCTTGAGATGACTGAATTGGCGAGACAATTCTTTTAATACCAAACTCGAGTAGGTTTATTTTCCTGTGATACGGCATGAAAGCTTGTACGCAAGTGATCGGGCAATATTAGAACAATGACAACACACACAAAATTGTGCAAAAAATAACGTCATCACTTTCTGGGTATTTAATTTTCTCTAGTTAACTAGCACACAAGTTTGATACATGCCTCTGTTCGGACTACAGCAACAAAAATGTTGGGTCAGAAATGTGTAAGCCTTGTTTGTTCGCCCTTTCACTAAGTGTCTCGCGTGGGGCAGAAAAATAAAGCTGTGAGAGAGAGAGGAGAGAGAGAGAGAGAGAGAGAGAGAGAGAGAGAGAGAGAGGAGAGAGAGAGAGAGAGAGAGAGAGAGAGGAGAGAGAGAGAGATTTTGAAACAAAAGATAATTCCTGTCTTCTTGGCGCATACTAGAAATTAAACAGTTGTTTACTCTTGCACAGTGCGTCTTTTTGTTCAGCTCAGTAATTCAAATTAGCTGATGGTGTGATGAACCTCTTCAATTTTGCTTATTTCTCTTTGTGGAGTTTCTCTTGCACGATCGTGTATGTGTAGAGGAAAGGGTTTAAAGTGGAGTTGAATGGCAACTCAAAGACAGCCATTGCTATGTTAAATTCCACTGGAACTGGAACGCCCAGATGGGAAACCAGCACACAAAGTCTGACATGGCAATGACCAGAAGACGACGAGTAATGGTGGATTCCTTGGATCTGGTTATGTCTCTGGAAACTGTGTTGGTCTTGGTCTTTAATCCATCCTTCACTATGGTGCTGATCCTGATTGTCCAGAAATCAGAGCCTAACTCACAGCAATTAATATGAATATAACCAGATTGAACCTGTCATGACACTGAAAGGGTAATGGCGACCAGGAAAGTCAGCTCTGGCAGAGGAATGCAGATTCCTGTCTGCCTGTAGAAGGTCCAGTGGGACGTCACAGGGAGTAAAGGTATTGAGGCGAGGTCCCCAGCTGACAGTGCAGGCCAGTGAGCTGACGTGGATCCAAAGTGAAGACGACTGACAGGAAAGCGGATAACCAGGAAACGATCCAGGCGATGAGGCAGATGATTACTGAAGACACCTCAGAAGACAGAAAGGAAACGAATCCTGAAATTGCACACGTTAATCTTCTCTTCCAGAAAGATTCATTCCACATGTAGTTGCCTGCAAATAGGTGGCCTGCCAAGCCAGTGATCATCAAATAGATCCCCATGAAAAAGTCGGACACAGACAGATGGAGCACAAACATTGCATAACCATGCTTACGTTTTGACGTGAACCATAGACGGTAGGCAGGGCTACACAAGTCTCCCGATACAGCAGCCATAGCAAACATGGCAAGAGCCACTCGATAAAATCCCAATTTCAACAGATTATCATCGGAAGAGGTTTCGTTGGTCGGTGCCCAGCATTCCCTGATGAAGTCATCAGGCAGTACAGCAGGGCAGCAAAGCTTGAAACCTTCAACGAACACTTGCTGCGGATAGTTCGTGTCTTTCATGAAACCATGCCTGTAGTCACACACAAGTCAACTCTGCAGAATCAGGATCTTCAGGTTTGTAAACTGCTCCAGTCTTTCTAACGATTTCAGCTGGCTGTGGGGAAAAGCAATAAACTCCAGCTTCGGCAGCCAGAATGAGAAAGCATGCAGCTAAGAGAGAGAGAGGGAGACACAGAGAGAGAGAGAGATTAATTGTCTCAAAAGTAAACTGAAAGTGAGAGAGAGGGAGAGAAAGAAAGAGAGAGACAAAGATTAATTGTTTCAAAAGTAAACTGGAACATAAACATCTGACATTATAGCGCGAAAGGACAAATATCTATTCTCTCTCTCTCTCTCTCTCTCTCTCTCTCTCTCTCTCTCTCTCTCTCCATCTCTCTCTCCTCTCTCTCTCTCTCTCTCTCTCTCTCTCTCTCTCACACCACACACACTCACACACACACACACACACACACACACACACTGTATATATACAGTACGATGGTTCCCTCAGGCAGCTAGTGAAGGGTTTGTCATATTTATAATATATTCCCCCCATTTTCTTCATCTTTAATTTTTTTTTTTTTAATAAATAAAATCTTTGCCAAGTCGTTACTATAATGACTGAAGAATTGTTAACCTGCACTTGTTTTCTCCCACTATTAAATTGTTCAGCAGTATATATATATATATATATATATATATATATTTATATATATATATATATATATATATATATATATATATATATATATATATAATTATTAGTTTTTTGGTAATTTAGTCCCTTGCGGATTCATTCCAGAACTGGCCCTCAGCACTTGTGTCTTAAGAGGTTATCTTTTTATATTTTCTGCTTTTCACAAGAAAATGTAGCTTGTTTGCTCTTTCATGATTTTCTTTTGCTTCTTAGGTGGCACCTTTGGTTGGTTTTTTGAAAACTCAACAAACATACTACGGTATTGACACCAGCCTTTTCTGGGATAGCATTCTTCTTAAAACCGAAAAGGCAGAGGAGTCAAATTTCCACTTTCCGCGGTCACTGAGGAGAAACAACCAGGTTTCGAAATATCGGTATATGACCAGGAGTTATGTGTTAGTGAGTTTCCTCCCTATTGGAGATTATAAGCTTGCTGAAAGCTCATTTTGAGAAGCATTTATTTTATTTTTCCCTATCCACCCACTTGAGCACATACTGTTAGTTAGGGAGTATTAACTACCACTGCAGATATGAATGCTTATCTCCCCCTATTTCTTCAACTAAGACATAAGAGCAAGCTTTGTTTATAATTCAATATATATTATATATATATATATATATATATATATATATATTATATATAATATATATATATATATTATAATAACACACACACTCGCGCAAATACACAGAGAGAGAGAGAGACAGGAACAGAGAAAGATAGGAAGACAGACACTCAGGCACAAAGAGAGACAGGGAGAGACAAAGAAAGAGAGAGAAAGCACGACACTCGGAATAGCTTCATATCTCTATAATTCTGGGGCTTGAAGAATTACCTCTTGGGAAATTCTTTCGCCGAGGGGGGGGGGGGGGGGGGGTATTATACGCCCCGTGAAAAAACAAGAAAGGAAGAGAAGGAAAAAAAAAAGAAGGAAAAAATCTTTTGTGCATTTTGAACTCGCATTGAAAACGCACCTTTACAGGGTGCTTGCTTCTCATTGGTCGGGTTTTTTTTTCGTTTTTTAAATTTATATTTGTGCTCTTGGGGAAAAAAAAAAGAAAGACTGCCTGGCACTTTCGGTGGTGGCAGCGGACGAGAGAAGAGAGAGAGAGAAGAAGCGAAAATGTTCTCAGCTCGGACGTCATACCAAGAGCCGAGAAGGGTTGTCAGGGTTCTAATACACAGTGCTTGCCCTTAAAATTAACAATAAACTCTTTTCTTAAAACTTCCACGTTTGAATACTTACTTTGGTCGGCCTTTCATTTGTGCTCCTTGTTTTTAAGCTTGAAATCAGCTCGGGAACATTTTTTTTCCCTCTTTGTGTGTGTGTGTGTGTGTATTCGAATAATTCATATCTTGGCACTTCTTTTTTACCAGCGCATATGGTTGCATAGGATCCTTTGGTGTTCAACCTTGCTTGATTATTAATGTCAACTATAGCAAATATGTTTATTGTGAATGCCCGTTTTATAAGGGTGTGTCTCGAGGGGTTGCGTGCTTGTGTGTGTGTGTGTGTTGTGTGTGTGTGTGTGTGTGTGTGTGTGTGTGTGTGTGTGTGTGTGTGTGTGTGTGTGTGTGTGTGTGTGTGTGGTGGTCAAAGTCAAAGTCAAAGTCAAAATTTTATTTTCAGATGGAACATTGAATAAGCAATAAATTTGCTTTTTTACATCAAGCCATCCATAAAAAAAAAAAAAATATTATATATATATATATATATATATATACATACATACATATATATACATACATATACATACACATACACACACATACATATACACATATACATACATACACACATATATATATAATATACATAAATATATACACACTATATATATATATATAATATATACATATATATATTATATATATATATATATATATATATATATATATATATATATATATATATATATATACATACACATACACACACATACACTACATACACATACACATACACACACACACACACATACATATATATAGATGAAACGACGAAAAATCACAGAAATTTATGAAAATCAAAGACAATGAAAAATAGAAACCAGAGAAGAAATGGATGGGAGGGGGGGGGGGGGGAGGTAGGGAGTGTACAAATGAGAAGGGGAAAATCCAGAAAGTAACGAAAGAAGAGAGAGAGAGGAGAGAGAGAGAGGAGAGAGAGAGAGAGAGAGAGAGAGAGAGAGAGAGAGAAGATATTGGTTATGTACAATATGTACATTGTCTTCACAAATTGTGCACGGTATGTATATTCAAAGAATATTGTCGACACTGACATATCCATTTCTTTGAGGCACACACACGCATGCGCGAGCATGTACATAGGTATACATATACACATGCATACACTGTGAAAAATCATAAAACCTTATTTCAAAGGGTTTGGGAAAATTTAAGTTATGAACCATTCATGAGATACGTTTTCAAATTATTTTTAAACTGGATTTTATTGCTTATACTTTTAAAGCGTGTTGGTAACTTGTTCCATACGTTTCCACCAGAGTATAAAAAACTAGATTTATAAAGAATATTTCTTGGTCTAGGAAAAGATAAAAAAATGATTGTGTCTATGGATGTTAGTTTTTGAACGTGTCGCTTATCTTTTTAGGAGCATTGCCGTATATAACATTATGCATACATACTGCCTTAATTGAATAAAAGTCTGTTGTGGAAAGTTAATATATTAAGTTTTTTATAATCTTCTGTAGTCAGAGTGCTTGATTTTAACAATACTAATTTTAGTGCTCTTTTGTACATTCGATGAATCATTTTTAAGTTGGTTTCACTGCAGTTGTCCCATAATGTCGAAACATAATCAATTAATGATAGAATGTGAGCACAGAAGAAAAGCTTACGAGAATGGGTATCAAGGAAATTCTTAATCTTGGCTAGCTGAAGTAATTTTTTTGAAAGACGTTTTCCCAGTGACTTCGTATGGTCGGTCCACGATAGATCCTTATCAATGATTACCCCTAGTATTTTATGTAAATCTACTTCTTCAATTTGTTTGTCAGATATAAACAATGGCTGAAATTTTGACTTCATTCTTTGCCGTTTTTGTCGAGCACATACATACATGCATTTGGTCTTGTTTGCATTTAAGGACATATGATTCAGTTGGGTCCATTCAATAAGTCTATGAATATTATCTTGTAGTTTATTTGCTAGTCTATGGGTGTCTGAATCACTGGAATGGAGAGATGTATCATCGGCAAACATTTCGCATTTACATTTAACATAAAAAGGTAAATCATTGATATAAATAGAAAACAGAATAGGACCTAATACAGAGCCTTGTGGTACTCCGTATTTGACAGGCAAAAAGTTTGACGTTTTGTTGTTGACTGTTACTGCTTGTTTCCTATTACATAGAAAAGAAGACATGAGATTGATGAATTCTGGAGTTAATTTATACAGTTCTAATTTGCGCAATAGGAGAGGATGATTTATAACATCAAAAGCTTTCTCAAAGTCTATGAAAAGAACACCAGTAAATTTGTTTTCATTTAACTGCATAGAAGGCTATCAACAAGCTGTATGAGGGCTGTATGACAGAATGATTTTCACGGAAACCAGATTGATCTTCATTGAGTAAAATTATTTTTAGTAAGGTAAGAATAGAGGGATTTTTGCAGGTGCTTTTCAATAGGCTTAGATAAAGCAGATAAAATAGAAACAGGTCGATAATTTGAAGGATTTGATGTATCACCAGATTTATGAAGAGGAATAACTTTAGCTTCCTTAAATTTTAAAGGAAAAGTTTGTTTCTCTATGCACAAATTGTATAAATAAGTTAGCGTGTCAGAGATCACTGGGCATGAAACTTTTAGTATTTTTACATCTAAACCGTCTAAATCGCGTGCACCAGATTGTTTTAAATATGAGAAACTTTTACTGACATCCATAACCGTCATTGGTTGGAGAGTAAAAGGAAAGCAAATATTCTTTGAATCAAGGTAATGTTTTAAGTGGCTGAGATCATTTTCATTGGACCTGTCATTTAAAATGATTTTATCTTTGATGTTTGCAAAATGGTTGTTTAACTGATTTGAAGATACGTCTGTAAGAATTTGCTGACTTCTTGATATCTGTTTATTATTCAACATGTTAATAGCTTTCCAGATCTGACGTGAATCCTTTGTAGAAAATTAACTCTTTTGGAAGTAATTGCGTTTAGATTTCCGTTTCATTGAGTTTACCTTATTTCTTTGTTTTCGAAATTCTTTATTTGTTCCGAAATTACTTAAATAATTTCTTTTATTAATTTCTATATCAATTTCTTTTGTTATCCACGGTGGTTTTGTTTCTTGTTTGACTCTTTTCTTTATGAACGGAGCATGCTTGTTATATACAGAAATAAATGTATTGATCCAATATTCAGCTGCTTCATCAGGATCTCTTATTTGATATATATAATCCATCTGTGCCATGGCAAGGTCTGAAAGGAAATCTTCTTCTTTAAAGTTTCTAAAGCTACTGTAATATATAATCTTATGCCCTACCTTTGGAATTTTAACACGGGTTTTGTACCAAGTAAGACAGACGGGATTGTGGTCACTACAATCCGCATGGTGGAGCACATACTTCAATAATAGGTTGTTTTGTGTTTGTGTAAATGTGATCAATTAAGGTATTTGAATGTTCAGTTACACGGGTTGGTTTGTCAATAAGTTGTTCTAGGCCGTGTAAAGTGTAGTTTTGATGCCATTTGGGTTTGGGTTTCGTTAAATCTATGTTAAAATCTCCCAAAATGATAGTTTCAAAACTTAGCATTGTTACTTCATCCATAAGGACACTAAATTTATCTTGCCAGTCTGTAGTTTCTGATGGATTTCTGTATAAAAATCCTATGACTAGTGGTTTTCTGTTTTTCATGCTGATTTCAATCCATACAGATTCAATGTCATAATTTTCAAGGTTATTCAGTTTTTTGTAGTTTAACGAAGATGCAAGATACAACAGTATGCCTGTGGTTTTGGGTTTATGTGGATCTAGTCGAATTATCTGGTATCCTGGCATGTTCATATCAGCGTCAGTTATTTGTGAGGACAAACGGATTCTGCGAAACAAAATAAATGAAAATTGTTACCACTGTTGTAAAGAATAGTTGCGATATCGTCTTTCTTATTTGTTGCGTTGTTAATGTTCAAATAGCCTATTCGAAGTCCTTGTTTTATTGGCCATGTATCTAATGTTAACGACATGTTGCAAATCGTTTGGGAATAACTTCAATAAGTCGAGAAAAGTGTTCTCAATTTTAGGATTTATATATAACAAGTAATGCAATATATATCTAAGTTATACAAAAAAAAGCTCAAAGAGCAACAAAGAAAGGACACAAATTGTTCGGGTAAGTGAACACCACCTTCAGCGTCCCTAGATACACACTGCACACACTGTATCTTCTATACTGCGACAGCAATTGAGTTCAATGGAAAAAAAATGAAAAAGAGATTCTTTACAAAATAATCTCTAACATTCATACACGCACTCACTCAGACAGGAACAAAATCTTCAAACCAGAAACAAAATGCAATAAGAAAGCAGATAAAGTACAACAGAAATTATCGCAGTCCGCCAAATTCAAGATTCAAGTGTCCAAAATTAGTCACCAGGCAGAAGTCACTACAAGTTCCCAGGTCCGATATCAAAAACACACATTCACCAAACTAACATTCCGACTTAATATATCGCTGTCGATGGTCATGGAAAAGAGATTTTTCACTCCAATAGAAAAAGGCGTTACAGGTGCGCGCATCCGTGTACGCACACACGTATGTACACACGCTCCCTCCTCCCCCTCCCCCAACCACACACACACACACAAACGCGCGCGCATTAGCGCACATGTGAATACAAGCACTCAGTTACTGAGGTCTCTGTGTTGGGAAAAAGCTGTGATGCCATGTTCATCAGCTGAAGGGCGTATTGTCCGGGTTGTGTTGGTAAACCTTCAGGATACCAGGTATTGGGGAGTGGCAGAGCTACACGCGGGTCATGGAGGAATCGCTGATGGTTTGGGGTAGCTGTATGAGTTTGGTCACCCATGACTGAAGGTGGATGCAAGGAAGGGGGGTATGGGTGTGACGTAGAGGGGTACCAAGGTCCTTGGAATGGGTAATGGGGTGGGTTGGAGCACAAAGGAAAAGGGACTCCATGGGTTTCCTGGACAGACAGATTGCCTCTGTCCTGGGCGAGTCTGTGGAAGGAAGGCTGAACGGTCTGGTCCATGGCGTCCAACTGCTGCAGTGCAGGAGCAGGACGTACAGGAACAGGACCCTCAGGATGAACTGGATGCAGCCTGTCGTTGAATGACCCACCACCTCTCCGGGATGGCAGCAGGGGATAGTGGGCCATGGAAGTGATGGATGGGACGCCAGGAACGTTGCTACTGTGACCAGAGGGTCGACTTGGTTCGGCACGAGAGTCCGTCCTGCCACTATGTAGTGTGTTGTGGAAGGCATCTGATAGCTCTTCTACTTGCTGATTACTTCTGGGTTGTCTTCGAGGTGGAAAAGCCCCTTCAGAGTGTTGGCCAGAGTTGTAACGGAAGAAACGTGGCAAGTACTTCATAAAATTAACAGCGAGTTTTGCCGTTCCCTTAAGACTAAGATGGACATGGTCTTTGTATAAAGCGAGTCTTGGAGCACCATTTTTTGTAATAAAAGTGTCATGATTATCAATCAAATTAATTTTAGATGTATCACAGGCTGAGTGCAAGGTTCTGTTGGAGGGGGAGATCGCATTGTTTAGAACATGGCGTCCCCGTGCTGGAATGATAGAACTGAATGTGATACAAGCTGACGGAAAAGATTTTTTACACAGAGTAATCAGTTCTGTCCACTGCTTAGCAGACACTGGGCCAGCCGGACAATCGTTGACCCCAACATGAACAATCATGTGGTGGACATGGGTGAGCTTATCGGGCAATGAATGAAGCCACTGGATCATGTTCTGTGTTGTCATTCCCGGAATGCACAGTTTAAACACACGATCTTCTTCAGTTCCCAACCGTCTTGGATCAATAAACCTTAAAACATAATCACCGATGAGGACTGAAGAAATGTTGTCAGGAATCTTGATTTCGTTAAACACCTGCGAAGGGGATCTCTGTCGTGTGGGTGTTTTATTTCGCAAACTGTGTTGGGAAGTGTTGTTATCTCCAGGATCAGCACTGCTTTCACTGCATTCACCAATTTCCTGTCCTTCAGAGGTACAGTTTTCATCCTCTAAAATTTCAAAACGATTTTGAGTTGACACAGGAGTTGTTAGTGATATGTGTGTTCCTAGACTGTTTTTGTTTTAGAGATACACTATCTTCTGACATTCTCTTTGAATAAATTACAGCGCTACTTGCTGTTTCACTTTCGAGTGTGTTTTTGTCACCGGTTTGACTTGGAGGATCTTCAATAACCGGAGTAAATTCACTCCTTGTTTCAGCTGGTTGGGGGGTGCTGCACTTCATATTGAGTTGAAGTTGTTGAGGTAGGACCTTTGTCCATCATAAGTTTAAGTTTTGACTGAAGAGTTCCCATTTGTGTTTTCAAGGAATGGTTTTCTTTGCTTAGCGTTATTATCTGGCTTTCTAACTTGGAAATATGTTCCTTTACAACCTCCATTGTTTGATGAAGATTTTCAGTTTTTTGAGTGATATGATGCTTAATTTCATTTTTATAGATGTTTTGACGTCTTCTAGATGGGAGATCAATGTATTTTGAAAATCACTTAACTCAACTGCCATAAGGTCCTGATTGTCTTCTAGTCTTTGGAGCTTTTGATGGGTGGTTTTGTCATACAATCGTTTAGGGAAAAGTACTCGCCTTCTGTCATATTTGCTTGACTTACAGCGTCTGGCACTTTGTTTTGAACTTGAAGTAACATGTTGTGTACTTGATTCACTTCCTTTGTGGAAAAAGTCACTGTGAGGAACTGTTGGTGTTGACGGCTCGGTTTCCGAGTGATCCAAAGGGCTACTTGTTTTGACTTCTGTTTGTTCTGTCTCTGAGTTTTCACGTCCTTTTATATAAACATCAGTAGAATTAAGGTCTGTTTTCGTTTCATTTCTGCTCTCAATTTCCGGACATGACCCGGGGTGAGTGTAATAAGTAAATCTGCGGGTGCTGAAACGGGCGAAGAGAGATGAATAATGTCAAACACCTCTTGTAAGAAGGAAACAGGATGTCGAATCAGTCCACACTGTAAAGATGTCAAGTCTTCAGACTGACAATAATCTGACACCAAGTCTTTGAGTACCTCGCATTCTTCTTGACTCCACTGCCAACAATCAGCTCCCTGGCAGAGAAAAGTGCCTCAACCATTTCTGGTAAAGTACAAAGTCAGTGTGATCCTCTTGGAATCAAGGACGAATAATCGAACCACTGATTTACTGAGACATGTGGGAATGGGGTAACAAATCCATGTTGGAAGAGAGAGTATTTTGTCTTCCTTATCAAAGTCTATTCTTTCAATTCTTACATCACTTTCTACAATTGCAGAATATCGATAAATAAAGAGTTTCTCCATACTGTCAATTCTTTTTCTGAGCAAGTAAACGTTTTTTTGTCGGGAATCTAACGTCGGCTGAAGTTTACTTTCTTTAATCATCGATGGTTGTTCCATGTTTTGGAATTATCATGTTCTTGAAGTTCATTTTAGTTCTTTCCATTCAAAGTGTTACACACAGACATCGGACCATGGGCCAGCTTATTTACTTTAACATTTTGTAAGACATGACGTTCGTTATATGATCTGTAAAACCAAGCTGACGAGGAAAGTTTGGTTGTTTCTTCTGGCGCCTGTGGTAGGCCGATTTCTTTTCTTTTCTTTTCTTTTTTATTTAAAGAGAGGGAGAGAGAATACTGTTGGAGGCTCACGAACCTGTTGCACGTGCACACAAAAAGCAACGCTGGGTCACCTTTGACCCAACTTGGACAACACTGCGTGATCACCGTTTACAGTTCAGCAATTCAGCAAATCCGATTCTTCATTCCGATTTCTTCATTATGTATGGTCATGAGAAATTCGTTAATTACTTATATTTGTTTACACAACAATCAGAGTCCACACCCTAGTGCACAGATGCAACACACAACAGTCACATAAAAATCACACAATCGCCTTGGCCGAACTTCGCCTAATTTTAACTCGAACAGAGAGCAACGCTGTAACACGTCTTGACTCGTCCACCGTCTGTGTGTGTGTGTGTGTAAATGTGTGTGTGTGAGTGTGTGGGAGCGCGCATGCGTGTGCACATAAGTGCGTGTGTTTGTACATGCGGGGTGTGTGTGTGTAAATGTGTGTGTGTGTATTTCGTGAAATGTTGCTAATTTTATCCCCTTTTGGAAGAAGTTATTGACTGTAAAGTATCTTGAGGATGGTCTTAAATTGCTGTTGTTTTTTCCAGAGCTGATTGATTAGATTTTCTGGATGACTACGGAGTAAATTGCTGTTGTTTTTCCAGAGCTGATTGATGAAAGTTTCTGGATGACTACGCAGTGAAAGTCTTGGAACCCCGGTAACCTGGTAGCAACACTTGTTAATGCTTGGAATGTTTTATCTGGTTACCGGGCATCCAGTATATAGTCCTAGGTCATTCATGCGTTTTCTGACTGATCAACACCGCTGTGTTCGCAAATACGTGTGTTGTTTGCTGTTATCTATCCATGTATCTGTCTATGTATCTTTCTATGTATCTACCTATCTATCTATCTGTATCTATCTATCATTTGTCCGTCTATCTATCTATCTATCTATCTATCTATCTGTTTATCTATGTGTCTGTCTGTCTTTATATCAATCTATCCGACAATCCGTCGGTCTGTCTGTCTGTCTGTCTGTCTGTCTATCTGTCTGTCTTGTCTTTTTGTCTTGCTATCTATCCACCTGTCTGCCTGTCATTCTATCTGTCTATCTACGCATCTATCGATCTATCTTATAAACTACTTTTGGTTGTATATTGTAGCAGCAATACATTTTGGAATTTCTTTTTTTTTCTTCGTACATCATTCTTAACTTAGATTCACTGGAAGGAAATATCTTCCAAATGAGTGGTTGATACGAAGGTAACTTAGATTCACTGGAAGGAAATATCTTCCAAATGAGTGGTTGATACGAAGGTAACTTAGATTCACTGGAAGGAAATATCTTCCAAATGAGTGGTTGATACGAAGGTAACTTAGATTCACTGGAAGGAAATATCTTCCAAATGAGTGGTTGATACGAAGGTAGAGAAAGGGCCGTGCCGGAAATTGTTCATTTATATACAAACAATGGCACTGAATTGCCAGTTTTGAACTGGCGTGAATATCCATTTTCTTCACAGGTAAGAATGAGTTAGGCTGTTATTCATAACGTTTAGAGAGTTAAACAGATGGGGAGAGGGGGATTCTTTCTACCATACATTTCTAAATGTCGCTTTTAGTTTCCCATCCCTTCACTTCATGAAACGTTTGCATGTCTTCCGTGTCTACTTAATCATCCTAATATTGAAGCATCGTGCTCCATACCTTAGACGTCAATTTCTGCTTCAAAATCAATACACATGCACATACCAGTACATAAAATCACATTTTCTGTGGTCATGGTTCTTGACAATTGTACATAATTCCATCTACCGTGAACGCCTAAACATCATCACCTGCAGAAGAGGCACTCGTAGTTGTAGATGTGTTAAAACGTCTTCCCTTTTATGCTGACAGATTTTTTTTTCCATTTATCTCGTAAGGCCTGGTTGACGCCGGGACACATCATGAAAGCATATATAGAAAGCAGTCCTATCATGTAGTATCAGATCAGCAAGGAATTTTATTTACATCATCTTCATTATCTTCGTCTTCATCGGCTGGCATAAAAAAGTCTCAGGTTTTGAAGCCCGTGTTCCCATGGTGACCTCATGTTATTCTCCACATGGATGAAGTTGGTGTTCTGGTCCAGGGAGTTGGTGTGATGGTCCATGGTATCGGCAAGGGCATGGGGACTGTCTTTGATCAAATGTGGTGCCGCCCTCCGGAAGGAGAGCTCACTCACGCTGGTTCAAGAAGTAAGCAAATATTGTAGTCTGTCGGATGGAGAAGGGCGGGGGAGGTGTACGAGGGAGGAGGTGTACCTGGTGTGCTGGATCAGAAGGGGCACAAGTGAATATCGCTGCAGCGAGTCTGCAGCAGTGCTGCGTCTCCCTGGAGGGCTGCTTCATGATACTGGTCAGAATTGGGGCTGTGGAAGGGGATCCGGATTAAACGGCCATGGGTTAGGCGGCAGAGAAAATAAGACAGCACGCATGCGTGCGTCCATGCGCGCGCGCGCGCGTACGCACACTCTCTCAGACACACACACGCACACGCACACACACACACACACACACACACCACCACACACACACATCTCTCCTCTCTCTCTCTCTCTCTCTCCTCTCTCTCTCTCTCTCTCTCTCTCTCCGCATCAAGTCAGCCCAAAACCAAAACAAGAGGGTATCGACGACCTCCTTGTTATTGAAGGAATCAGTCATGGATTAGACGGCAGTGGCAATCTGGTCCCACTTCAAGTAAGATCTGGCCGGCGCTGTCATTTAAGTCTGTTTTGCTTCAAACGTTTATTTGGTATCAAAAAATGAAAGGTTACCGCATGCTGACGGGGTAAAAAAAAATACGCTAGTGCAAAGAATTAGTGGGTCAGTGAACTGTGTAGAGTTGAAACCGGCGTGCATCATCTTCATGCGGATCGTTAATAAATAGCCTAGCCACTTGGATTCTCTCAGATGTGTTAATATGTCAAATGACACACAGCTGGCAAGATCTATATAGGTGAAACATTCCGAGCACTGGAGACACGCATCTCTGAACACCTGGCTGACATCCACCACCACCGACCCAAACTGGTTGCCATACACTTCAACCACCCCCAACACAACATCAACCATGTGAAAGTCTTGGCACTCAGGTAATCACAGCGACAGCTTTGAGCGCACATCAAGAGAAACCCATCTCATTGCCAAACTGGGCACGCTACAGCCCCAAGGCATCAACATCCAACAGTAACACAAACATACATACCCACCACTCCCACACCAGACGGCATAATCTTCCACCAATACACACACACACATACACATACACACACCACCACCACCATAACCCCTACTACACACTGCATACAGAAGTTGCAGCCACCCCCCATTTATTTCATTTCATTTCATTATATTTTTAACTTTGTTGTGTTTTTTTTATCTATTTGTATTTATCATTATTATCATTCACCTATTCATTCACTTCATTTGATGTATTTACTTATTTTTTTTCTTTTTTTTTTTTCTTTACGTATTTATGTATTTCATTTTATATTATATATATTTATGATTTTTTAAATTAATTCATTTACTTTATTTTATTTACCATCGTTTCACACACCCTCCCTTTCTGTTTTCCTTTTCTTTCTTTTTTTCCCCCAACATCCTCTTGCCCTCCCATAATCCCCTCGTTTCCGTCTGGGGGCCATTTTCAATTTGGAAACGAACAAGAGAAGCTCAGCTATGTGTTCTTGTCACTGTCCTAGATATTGTGTTTTCACATGAAGAAGACCCAAAAGATCGAAATGCATTGTGTCTAGTCCTGTACTCTTGTTTGTCTGTGTCCTTGGCGGTAACTAACCCCTCTCTTTTCAAACGTATATTGACTTTCAAGGTCGCCATTACATGCACCATTGCAAATGTATAAGCCAAACACAGTGCACCTGTTAAGTAGTTTTTTTCCCGTGTGAATTTAATAATCCTCGGAACACCTCTATAGTTTACTGTTCACATTCTTAATATGCTTAATGTGGAGTTCACAAACATATGAAATCCCAGGGAGAATATCAAGTCCCTGTGTTAATAATAAATCAACATTATCTACACACAGTGAATTTTCCACGGTACATTCCTTCAAAATATCGATTCCGTTATTGTAATCGTACAATGAGAATACGGGGCATTTTCTGGGGAACGTAAGTACAAAAAGTAGGACATTTTTATTCAATCTAATTTTTTTTGTTTTTTGTTCCAACATAAATGATAGACAATACTTATTATTGTCACAATCAAGCACATGAACGCAAAAGAGAAGAGGTTTACGATCTAAGATGTCCCCGGCACATCTCCCTTGTGTTGCCAATTTTGTCAAGGTTTGATAAACATTATATGATCTTTAAACATGCTAGCATCAAAAGTTAACGTTTCACCAGCCGCCGTGGCGAAGTGGTTAGCGTCGCGGACTCCCGGCTGGGAGGTCGTGGGTTCGAATCCCATCAGAGTCATGTGGGTTTTTTCTGCCCCGACCGGCTCCTACCCAGAGTTGAGTTTGCTGCGGACTCAGTTGGGAAGACTGGGACCACACAGTCGAGTTTCATCCACTTAATGGATGCGTTTCTGAGAGTGTTGCTCAAATTTCATGACCAACACTGCAGGTGCCTGTATCTCTCGGGCCTGGTTGACGCCAGGATATATTATGAAAGGAAGCGTAGAGTACAGCCCTGTCATGTAGTCTCAGACCGAAATGGAAATCCGTAGCATCATCTTAATCATCCTCATTCCCATTGATCAGCATTAAAAAAAAAATGTCTCAAATTCTGTGGCCCTTCATGCCCTGCTCTCATGGTGACCTCAGTTTCGATGTCCTCTCTGCGTCTGTGGCCTTGGTTTGCTTCCGTCGGGGTCACCGGTATCGGCGAGTACATGGGGGCTGTCGTTGGACGGACGTGGTGGCGCCCTCCGGAGGGAGAGCTCACTCACGCCGGCTCCGCGACTAAGCAATTATTGTCGTCAGTAGGGGGCTTAGTAGGTGGTGTCCTGCGTATGGTAGATCAGAACAGGCGCCACTGAACACCACCGAAGTGACTCGGCAGCAGTGCAGTGTCTCCTCCGGTGGGTTGCCTCATGACGACCTGACATTGACTGCTCCCTGTGGATTGCTGGTGCCGGGGCTGCGGCGGGGCCAGCCGGGCTATGGCTGTGGACGGGGTGTCGGAATGAGCGGCGTGGGTGCACTGCCTCTGAGGTAGCGCAGAGGTTGGGACAGCAAAAAAAAAAAAAAAAAAAAAGTTAACGTTTCCACTAAAGATATGAAATCAAGAGATATAACAAAGTTTATAAATCTGCATCTGTCATTTTCGATAACAGACCACACACATTCCAATGTAGAAATAGTAATAATGTTCGCAAGATTGTTCATGTTTCCAGAATTATCACTCAAAAAAAAATCGCCATCCATGTCCTCCATATAATTGCCATCATCCAATCGCTCATAATCATAGAGACTGTTAGTTCCATTTGTTCTTGCTTGGGTTCCCGGTCATGCGGGCATAATGAAATGGCTGATCGTTTGGCGAAGAATGTCACAACAAGGAAACTATCTAACATATCTATCCCCTACTCATATTTGAAACCAAAAGTTAATAATTATGTCTGAGACCTCTGGCAAGAGGACTGGAATACGAAGACGGATAACAAACTTTTCCAGATCCGTCCAAACCTAAAAGATTTTCGTCTCATCTGCTTCTGGTAGCCGCAAAGAAGAAACGGTTTTATGTCGGCTGCACACTGGCCATTCGTTCTTAACTCATTCATACCTTTTAAAGAGTGAAGAAGCTCTGTGGTGCATTCCATGTCATGTACCACTCACAATGAAACATATTTCTTTAGAGTGTTTGGACTTGCCTGATGTGAGACATAAACATTTTACAGCAGACACCATGAAAACCTTGTTCAGAGGTGTTCCACCTGGTGTGGTCTTTGAATTTCTTTGTCATCTGATCTGCGATTTTACAGTAGAAGATGTTTAACAGGATTTCGGCTGTGTTTTTAGAAGTTGTATTTTAAAGGGTTGTGTGAATGAATGACTTGTGGGTTGACTTCAACGTGGTTACAGCCCTGATATGGCCCTTTGCGGTCGGCTGGGCTATAAGCAACATTACCTTACTTTACCTTACCCTCCTTGACAATTACATTCCCTGGCGTATTATCACAATCACTCCTGTGCTGTTCCTGACCACATGTCTTATCACCAGCATCCCTCGACGTTTACAACTATAAATAATGTTGCAAGGAGCAGTGCATTTTGCAATATCACAAAACATGGAAAAAATTGTTTACAATATCGTCATATGAAATAGTCATCGTCATCATCATCAATTATAATACAGGACAAACACAATCATTTGACACATTACGCGTGAGACGTTCATTTAACACATTCAACAAACTGAGAGCATCCAAACAGCCAGGCTGTTTAACGTTCTGCACGAGCATGTTGCATGCCGGTTTCAACTCAACACAGTTCACTAACCCACTAAATCTTTGCGTTAGCGTTGTTTTTTTTTGTTTTTTTTTTACCCTGTCAGCATGCGGTGACCTTTCATTTTTGATACCAGGTTAACGTTTGAGCGAGACAGACTTTAATTACAGGGCAGCCAGATCATCGAAGTGGGACCAAGTTATCGCTGCCATCTAAACCATGTTCAGGACCTCGCCCTCATTCCTTCTCGACCTCGGTTTTATAAAAAGAGCTTTTGGCAACCCCCCCAAAAGGAAGAGACAAGGTTCTGGGGGCATACAGTTCCGCCATGGTGACTAAGGTGACTTCCCATGTCGCAGAGGGTCCCCAGCACCACAAACCTGAGTAAG
>CM031624.1:44782833-44805333 GCA_018398815.1 Conus ventricosus | reverse complement strand
CAGTTGACATTAATAATTAAGCATGATTATAGACAAAAGGATCCAATGCAATCACATATCTTAGTCAAACAGAAGTACCGAAATATGAACTATTCGAACACACACACACACACACACACACACACACACACACACACACACACACACACACACACACACACACACACACACACACAGGTTAAAAAAATGGTTCCTGAGCTTATTTTAAGCGCGAAATGAGGACGATAATTGAAAGGCGGTCTATTCAAACGTGGAAGAAAGTCAGGTTTGTTATAATGTGGAATTTCTAGTTTTGTGTTGCAACATGGATTCAGCTCTTGACTTAAACAGAGGACGGAGTATTTGGGGTGAGGTCAAGTCCAGTCAACATTCACAGCAGCTGAAGTTTGACTGGAGACCTGAAGAGTGGCCGCACTGCCATATTACCCCGTGAATTCCAGAGCTAACATTTCTTTTTAGTTTTATCATATGGATCATTCTCATTCATGCATTCTTAGTGATGCCTTCAAGTAGTCATCTCCCTATAACGATCTTGATGACAACAACGACGACGACGACGACGATGATGATGATGATGATGATGATGATGATGAATGATGATGATGATGATGATTGTTATTCATGTCGTTGTTTGTTGATTTTGTTCTTATATTGCGTCTATCTTGTATGAAAGACCAGGCTTCAAGCATTTTACAGTCCATGACTTCGTTCACACAACAGCCTGATTCCTGGACAGAGCCAAATGAAGACCTGCCTGCTGGCTCTACAACAGTCGTTTTCCCGTGTCACTCAGTCAAGCATCAGTCACTCAGTTTTTCACTCATTCTTTCCATTTTCAAAGAGGATGCACATTATGTGTATACGTGTCGTCGATACCAACTGCCAAACATTCTCTTTCAAATTCTGTTGATGGGATTTCAATTCCACACGAAATGTTATGCATGTAACTGCGCACAGAACCTCGGTTTATTGTCTCATTCGGACCTTTCGTGGAAATGGAGCCAGAACCAATGTAAACTCAACGGGAAAAAAAAAACCTGTCCGAAAAGGCAGGCGGAGATTCGAACCTGTGATCACAAAATCACCAGGATCATCCTGATCATTGAGCTGTTCCCATGCACAATGTGTACACATCTAAAATTTTGATTCGAAGACTTCGCTATCATTTGAGAGTAAAATTTCATGCAGAGTACCTCTGAATCTAATGCGTTTTGGACTTTGAAACCCGAGCTGTCAACATCTGTAGCACACGTTGTTCCTTTTCAATTCGCCGTGTTTCATCCACACGACTCCACCAGTACAATAGTGGGTAAAGTGCAGTACTGAGAGGGGACACACAAACCACCATGTTCACCTGAAATGCCTCTGGAATTCTAGCACCAACCAGGATCAGGACTTTCATGGTGAGGATGGAGGACCAACTAATGCTTGTTGTTACACCAAGTTTAGTGACCAAAGGCAGAGAGGATAACACATACTTTATAATTCTGTGTGTGGATGTTAGCCTGCAGATGCAGACATGACCAATATTTATCATCATACAAAAAGAAATATGAAATATAACAAAGATGTAGCTAAGACTAGAGTTATTGTGAGTGCTGTACGTGTCAAGGAAAAGCAAGTGACATGAACCTCTATGGCTGTGAGACTGGGACCGCGGCAGCCAAGGAAGTAGAGGTAGAGATGCCAGAAAACATCCCACCAACCACGTCACTCCCTGGGCGATATACACTGACCTTAGTGTGAACCTTGGAATGCTGGAAGGGAAACAGAAGATGAGGACGTGATCTAATGTCAGAAACCAGACTATCAGAAGCGATACTTCAAGAGAAAGAAGTGACGCAAAGCCAGCTACCTTGCAGGATACGCTTTCAGTCCACTCAGTTTCATGCACAAGATAGTCATCCCCAAACAGTTCATTAGCTGCTGTTATAATACCAGTGTGGACGCCCGTGCACAAATAACAACATTGTAAGCTGTTTGTACATGCAGGAACGTGGGATTGAACTGAACTCTTGGTGGCGTACTGAATGATGAAACAGACAACATTTCCACACATGACAAGACAAGTTAGCATCCAAAACAGAAATGCGTAGAGGTTTGACGATAGCAGGTTCTCACATGATGACAATACAGGCAATGGCGCCTCACACGTAGGTTCCTTAAAGATGGCGGAAATAAATCTTTGACAGCATATTTTGTAACTGGAAGAATATATGAAGGATAAGTGACTTACACCCAAGAATAAATCAGAAGGAAAAAATGTCTATTTCGTTTTCCCTGACATCTAATTTCTTCAAATGAGGCGTTCTTTGAAAGCCTCCTGGTCCTACAACTTTAATGCATGAAAATGATATATTAAGTGATTCAACGTTTGGAAAGTACATAAGATTTTCACTGTCAAATATGGTGAGAAGGATGTCAGACAGATCAATTGTCTTTATCGTATGTTGAGTCAGGTTAGCTGTTTCCTTTACTAAAGAAGTCAAAGGGTTGTGTGACAGCAAAAGAACTTGTAGATTTGGCAGGGATAGAAAAGTATTGACTTTGAGACTTGTCAAGTTGTTATTGCTCAGATCGATGAACTTCATGTTGGGAAATGTCATAAACGACAGGGAACTCAGAGAACAATAGGAAAGAGTCAGTCGAATAAGATAAAAGTTGTTACTCAAGTCAGATAAATTCATCCCCGAGCCCATAGCACACAGAGAGCGAAGGCTTGGGAAGAGGTGAGCAAAGAAAGGCTGAGGACACACAAAGGAGAGACCCTGACACAGACAGCCCACAGGACAGGTCATGTCACACAGCCGTTCATCGTCACGTTGGGGACACTGCCCCCAACCATCACACAGGTGCTCTGTGTGCAGACACACTTTTGAAGCTCGACATCGATAATAGCCCGGACACACTGCAGTCTCACAGTCGTTTTCGTCCTCTCTGTTAATGCAATCGTAAATTCCGTTACAGCGTGTATAGACAGGTAGACAGTTGACCTGGTTACTGAGGCATTGGTAGTGACTGTCAGGGCACGACTCATTTGTTTTCATCTTTTTGGGAACGAAGTAGCCTTTGCCATCGAGGTTGATCAGATACAGCTGCTGTTTTTGTAGTAAGCGCGTTATTCCAAACATACAGCCACACAAACCTCTGGCTTCATCAGAATCATCCAGACAGTCAGAATACTCATTACAATGCTGACTATACGATACACACTGACCATTGGCACACTGAAACCCTTCACATGGGGGATGCTGACAAAATGACTCATCACTGCTATCAGAACAGTCCTGTCTAAAATCACACACCAGAGTGAACGGAATAGTTCGAAAATCATCGTCGCAAGGAAACATGTGAACAGATGTGGCATGGTGTTCTTCAGGAATATACAGCTTTGAGATCAAATTTTGACAAGAGCCACACAGCTTGCAACTTGAGGCGGGATAAACTTGTCCACATTGACTTTGAACGTCGCATACTAGAAACCTGTGGGTCACATGACCTCCAGGACAGGTAGATAGCTCTCTATGTCCTTTTCTAAAACCAGATGGTTTGTAACGTCTACTGGGGAATGATACAGTTTCAGACGTATACCACTTCTGGATTTGTGACTCGTATTCGCACAGAAAGGTGTACGCTGGTGCAGTATTACTGCCAGGATAGATAATCACATTGGGACTTGAATAAGAAAGCATCCCCGCTTGAGGACATATGCTTTGAGGAAGTCCTTCCCCTTGTGGGGATCTCCAAAATAAACTATACACAATAGTATTGTCAGACCATTTATAGAACTTTCGATACATAAAAGTCGTCAGGTTCAACCCGGAACTAAACCCTACGTGCACATTCCAAGGACTGCGGAACAATTCTTTTAATCGTTTTCTGATATAGACGAGATCTGTTTCTGTTTTGATCGTTGCAAGATTTCCACCTAGGTTCTTGCACCAAATCTCGGCTCGTCTATGCAAAACCATCTGGGAGTGTGTTACTAAATGCAGACATTTCGTAATTGGTTCAATCCACATTCTACAGCCTGAGGAATGTGGAGGACAATGTAGCGCTTCTTTTTCTCCGTCTTCACAATATGCTTCATTTGAACACGGCTTATTTTCATACACCTCATTCAGATTGCAATCAAATTGTGAGCTGACTAATTTAAGGTCAAAGTTTGATAAGTAACCGTCGTGGAACATGTAAAACATATAGGCCACAACGACACCAGTGTAAAGAATACGCTGTTGCAGGATACGAAGATTGAACTGTAAATGCGAAGTATTGAAATGAGTAGTATTCAACATTTTGTTTTGCGTCTCACCGCTTGTGCTGCAGATCGATACGTCGACACAGCAGTTACTTTTACATTCGTCAGTGAAGATTCTGTAGTGGATATGACAACTCCTAGGGCCATCAACGTAAGCTTTAAACTTAACGGCTGTCAGATACCCTGTAGGCACGGCTATGTCCACCCAGAAATCCATTTGATTCATATAAAATCCATCTGGAACAACCAACTTCACAAACCCAGCGTTAGATGTTGTAGCAGATTGTTGCAAACCTATACTTCGATCTCTCTCAAACGTTATATTGAGTTCTGGTTTGTTATAAAAATGACATGTATGTGTGGTTGGTGCTCCAATAGAATGTGGTGTTTAAGGGTTTCATTATATTCATGCAGCTACGTAGAATCGAGCAGCAGACTGATCTGGCATGAGGAATGCAGGATGACTGTCATACAGGTACACAGCCCAGGAAGGGTGTTGGCATGCAGGTGTGAAATTGAACATGGCTTTAGCTGCAATGACGCCACCATGTGCCGACACTTCCACATGCAAATGACAGAATGTTTGGGAATTTTGACATCGGCCAAACAGCACTCCTTGACGTGAGGGGAATTCAAATATGGTGTGTTCAGTCTGTCACATTGCCGTAATACATCAGTACTGTTTTGAAACGTTGCTGCAAGCTTTTCACACCTGGACAGATACTGTCGATGTTTTGTTTCATTTGATTGTTGGACATCCTGCAGCTAACTGTGGTTTTAGAACCTGTTATGACTCAAAGGATTTCATTACCGCAATATATAATTATTTGTTTGCTGCAGTGGCTTCCTTCTGTTTCATTGTTGCTACTTGCAACTGATGCTGCTATTTGCCATCATGTGACTTTTTGCTGGCGATACTGTCCTTGAAACTGTTTCTGTGGTGGCATAGAAATTGGAGCTGGTGTTGTACACATCATGGGGGCGGGGGGGGGGGGGGCATGAGGGGGGGGGGGGGGGGGTAGAGCTGCGGACTCGTGATCCTGGGGTTGCGGGTTCGGTTTTCGGTACCGGGGGATTTTTCCCTCGGAGTTAACATTGGTTCTGACTCCATTCCCCATACAGTCCTTCGAATGAGACTATAAACCTAGGTTCCGTGTGTGAACGCACGCACAACATCTTGCACACACGTAAAATCCCATCACCAACTTTGGGAAGAGAAGGCCAGTTTGGCTCTTCTCTCTCTCTCTCTCTCTCTCTCTCTCTCATCTCCTCTCCTCCTCTCTCTCTCTCTCTCTCTCTTTCTAAAAAATTATTTTAGGTAGCATGTGCTTGCATCTGTTGCAGGTTCTATGAAATTTGAAAGGATCTAGAGAATTTCTCCAATACATAAGTCGATATCCAGTCACATATGTCCTTTCAGTTTGAAATACACAATACGTGAGCTTTTGATTTCACGTTAAAATGTTTGATTAGAACTGTGCTTTGGAAAGAAACTTCTATCAAATGCTTTTGTATTGTGCAGTCACTTCTCATTTAAATGGTAAAGATATTTAATGGATCAGGTTGCGAATTGGCCTGTGATACTAAATTATCATCGTTCTTTCAATGCATAACATATTATGGGGGGGGGGGGGGGGTAGATTAATTCTATGGTTTGGGTATGACATTTGGAGCTGACAGATAACATAAACGACGATGCAGGCTGTGTACTTTGAAGTCCTTTTAAAAAAATGAATAAACACTCAAGCGTTCGGGTCTTAGACCCTTCATCAGGAAACACTAAACAGTAAACACAAGGGAAAAAACGTCGAAGTGACGAAAATGAACATACAAGAACAAATGACATCAAAACAAATTGATGTCACAACGGTATTGTGGTAACACGTTTTCCTGGTAGCGCTGCATAAAAGCAAACGTTTGCTACATGTGTTTGGTCTGTTAGGTTTCTGCTAACAGCCTCCCTATGAATTCTTTTCCACCAGCCCCCCCCCCCCCCCATCCCCCCCCCCCCCCACCCCCCCCCCACCCCCCCCCCCACACACACCCCGTTTTACTCCCCCCACCCCCCCCCCCACCCCCCCCCACCCCACACACACATACCCCCCCCCCCACACACACACACACACTTCGCCCCCTTCCCTCCCCCCCCCCGCCCAGCCCCGTCCCCCACCCACACCACACATACCCCAACACACACACCACCCCCTTCCCGCTCCCACCCCCACCCCACCATACACATACACACACACAAGCACACACACACACAAGACACCCCACCAACCCCACCCCCACCCCCAACACACACTTCACCCTCCCCCCATACAATTTAACATATCCCTCCCACTCGTTCCCCCCACTACATTCCCAGTTCTCTTCTTCATACTATCCTTCATACTTCATATTAAATGGTAAAGATATTTAGTAGATCAGGTGGGGGGGCGGGGGGGGGGGTATGTGTGTGTGTGTGTGTGTGGTGGGGGTGGGGACGGGGGCCGGGTGTGGGGGGGGGGGGAAGGAGGCGAAGTGTTCGGGGTATGTGTGTTGTGGAGTGAGGGTGGAGGGTGGGTGAGAGAACTGATAAATGCCAAAATCCTAGGCCAGCTGCTCCCTCAACCAGTTTCGGAGCAGCTGACCTAGGAATTGGCATTTATCAGTTACTCATACTCAGTGGACTTGATTCCCCTGGGCATGCGCATTAACGAGGTTAAAACCAACCTGCATTACACAGTTCAACCAGTTCGAACCGGTTGACTCTAGAAGCGGCATATTTACTGTTCTCTAACAAGTAAGACTTTAATAACCAAAAAATAACGACCCTACAAACAAACATACTGTGTAGGATTATCTGTTTTTAATACTAATTTACTAAACTTTTCAGACTTTAATTTTTGTTTAATCCTGTGTTTTTCCTGGTCATTTTCAATAACATCATTTTCACGCAAACATTTTATCAAATGCATCTCTGTCTTTCATGTGAAATAAAACTACAGTCTTTAACTGCTCTCTAAAGTCTTTTAAAACTGAGTTATATTTTTGACATAAAATCCACACACTTATTCCAGCATGTCTTCCACTGAAAGCCAGTTTTGACAAAGTGTTTCTTTTTTTAACTATGTCTTTTTCTGCTGAACAGTCATCTATAATAAATGCGTCTGCGTTCCCTCAAACAATATAAAAAAGCGTTCTAGACATTCCACTCAGTTTATTGCTGGGATCAGCTAAAAATATGTTATCATCTGTCCATATAAACCCTTTTATCATGATATGCTTTGTTCCATTTAAGTGTTGGACAGAAAATCACAATATGATTAAAATTATAACGATAAACTGTTTGTTAACAGGTTGAGGAAAAAATATTGTTTTTCCACAACCAGTTTGTCCACAAATTAATGAACAATGAGGGGTTTTTGTCATAAAGTTTAACTGCTCCCATAGTTTTATAACAGAAATTTAATCTAATTCAGTTATTATGTTTATCATACTCTCGTTAGAACTTGTTCAGTATAATAAAATCCTATGAGACCTAAATGTGTAAGATTAATCCAATTCAGTTCTGTAAGATTGTTTTTATTTAAGTCAACATTGATTTGCTGCTTGTTGTTATGATTAATATCTCACATGTGAAAACGACGATTGTCAAGACTGATCCCCGACAAACCACGGAAGGTATGACTGTTTTAAAACCTGTATGACACAAAGGATTTCATTACCGCAATATATAATTATTTTGTTGGCGCAGCTGCTTCCTCGTTTCCATTGTGCTTACTTGCAACAGCTGCTGCTATTTGCCATCCTGTACTTTTTGCTGCGAAACGTCCTTAAACTGTTTATGTGGTGGCATAGAAATTGGAGCTGGTGTTGTACACATCATGGGGCGGGGGGGGGGGGGCATGAGGGGGTGGGGGGGTAAGGCTGCGGAACATCGTGATTCTGGTAGCGGGTTTAGGTTTTCCGTACCGGGGATTTTTTCCCTCGGAGTTTAACATTGGTTCTGACTCCATTCCCCATACAGTCCTTCATGAGACTAATAAACCTAGTTGCCGTGTGTGGGAACGCACGCACAAACATCTGCACACACCGAACAATCCCCTCAGCCAACTTAGGGAAGAGAAGGCCATTGGCCTCATCTCACTCTACTCATCTCTCTCTCACTTCTCACTCTCTCCTCTCATCTCACTCTCCTCTGCACTCACTCACTCTCCTCACTCTTCTAAAAATGATTTTAGTAGCATTGCTTGCATCTGTTGCAGTTCATGAAAATTTGAAAGGATCTAGAGATTTCTTTCTCCAATACATAATCGATATCCAGTCACATATGACTTTCATTTGAAATACACAATACAGACTTTTGATTTCACGTAAAATGTTTGATTAGAAGGATGTGCTTTGGAAAGGAAACTTCTATCAAATGCTTTTGTAATGGTGCAATCACTTCTCATTTCAATGTAAAGATAATTTAAATGGATCAGGTTGCGAATTGGCCTGTGATACTAAATTATCATCGTTCTTTCAATGCATAACATATATGTGGGGGGGGTATATAAATTCTATGGTTGGGTATGAACATATGAGCTGACAGATAACAATACACTATGCAGGCTGTGTACTTTGAAGTCCAATTAAAAAATGAATAATACAACTCAAGCGATCGGTCATAGACCCTTCATCAGAAACACTAAACAGTAAACACAAGGGAAAAACGACTAAGTGACGAAAATGAACATACAAACAAATGACCATCAAAACAAATGATAGTCACAACGGTATTGTGTAACACGCATTCCCTGGAGCGCTGCATAAAAAGCAAACGTTTGCTACATGTGTTTGTCTGTTAGGTTTCTGCTAACAGCCTCCTATGAATTTTCTTTTCCACCAGCCCACCCCCCCCGTCCTCCCCCCCCCCCCCCCCCCCCCCCACCACACCCATAACCCCTATACTCCCCCCTCACTCCACCTTCCCCCAACCCCACCCTCAACCCACAACACACATACCCACACCCCCCCCCCCCACACACACACACACACTTCGCCCCCTTCCCCTCCCCCCCCGCCCCAGCCCCCGTCCCCCACGCCCAAAAACCCCCAACCACACCATAACCCCACACACACCACCCCCTTCCCGCTCCCACCCCCCACCCCCACCATACAGCATACACACACACAAGCACACACACACACAAGCACCACCACCCCCACACCCCACCCCCACCCACACTCACCCTCCCCCCATAAACAATTTAACGATATCCTCCCATCTTCCCTCCCACTACATTCCATTCTCTCTCATAACTACCTTCATACTTCAAATTAAATGGTAAAGATCTTTAGTAGATCAGGTGGGGGGCGGGGAGGGGGGTATGTGGAGGTTTGTGAGTGGGGGTGGGGGAACGTGGGCCGGGTGAGGGGGGGGAAGGAGCGAAAGTGTCTGGGGAATGTGTGATGTGATGAGGTGGAGGGGTGGGTGAGAGAACTGTAAATTAACTGCCAATCTAGCCAGCTGCTCCTCAACCCGTTTGGAGCAGCTGACCCTAGGCATTGTGCATTTATCAGTTCTCTCATATACTCAGTGGACTTGATCCCCTTCCTTGCGCATTAACGAGGAAAAAACCAACCCTGCATTACACAGTCAACCAGGTCGAAACCGACCGATTGACTCCCAAAGCGGCAATTACTGTTCTCTAACAAGTAAGACTTTAATAAGCCAAAAAATACGACCCTACAAACAAACATACTGTGTAGGATTATTGTTTTTAATACTAATTTACTAAACTTTTCAGACTTTAATTTATGTTTAATCCGTGTATATTCCTGGTCATATCAATAACATCATTTCACGCAACATTCATCAATTCATCTCTTTCCTTCATGTAAATAAACTACCAGTCTTTAACTGCTCTCTAAAGTCCTTTTAAAACTGAGTTATATTTTTGACATAAAATCCACAACTTATACCACATGTCCTTCCACTGAAATCCAGTTTGACAAAGTGTTTCATTTTTAACTATTCCTTTTTTCTGCTGACAGTCAACTATAAAAAATAGCGTCTGCGTTTCCCCTCAAACAATAAAAAAAAGCTTCTATACTGTCACATCAGTCTCTTGCTGGGATCAGCTAAAAATATGTATTATCATCTGTCCATATAAACCTCTATCATGATATGCTTTGTTCCATTTAAAGTTGGACAAGAAAATCACAATATATTAAAATTTATAACGATAAACTGATTTGTAACAGGTTGATGGATAAATATTGTTTTTTTTCCCACAACCAGTTTGTCCACAAATTAATGAACAATGAGGGTTTTTGTCATAAGTTTAACTGCTCATAGTTTTTAATAACAGAATTTAATCTAATACAGATAATTATGTTTATCATACTCTCTGTTAAACTTGTTCATTATAATAAAATCCTCTAGACCTAAATGGTAAGATTTAATCCAATACAGTTCTGTACGATAGTTCTATTTAAGTCAACAGTGATTTAGCTGCTTGTTTTTGTTTATACCTTAATATCCACCACCATTGTGAAGAACGACGATTGTCACGACCCGAACCCCCTGGATTTCTCCCTGACAGGATCGTGGTCCATGTGGGAGTGTAAGGGAGTGACTGACCACACCAATTCCCCTCAAGGAGACCCACACAAAAAAGATAAAACGATACAACACCCCATTTTATATCACAACACAAGCAAAATAAGCATCTCCAACATTCACAACATGCATCAAACACAAACAAGCACTCCACGCACACCGCACACGCACAATCACAATCAAGCACCTCCCACACCCACACATGCACGATATAAATAAATAACTTTCACCACACACTACACAATCACAATTTACAGCAATCCAGCGCATATAACATATACACAAATTTAAAGAAATATTTCCAGCATCGATCCTTTCTAACACCAGGGGAGTAGTCCACACCCCTAGCCCTTGTCAAGTCAGCTGGGAGCACCCTGTCGCACAGGTGCTCCGAGCCGGGTCGTCTCGCAGAGGAGTCGCTCCAAGCCGACCCCATCACTCACAAAAGCCTGCAGTGAGAGCGCGACCCGGAGGGTGGGTGGGGAAAGGGAAAACGAGGCCGTAACTGGGGACCTGGACGTGGTCAAGCCGCCATCAAGACGCGGGCTGTTCCCTCTACCAGTCCGCCGGTCCCGAACCAGGGCGTGTGCCTCGACCAACGCGTGCACCATCCAGCCCCGAAGTCTCAGGCAGAAACGTGCCTCAACCAGCACGTGGCACCATCTCAGTCCGTATCCTCAGAGCCAAGAACGTGCCTCAACCACAACGTGGCATCCATCCAGTCCGTGCACCACTCCAGTGAAGCCCCCGGAGGGGGAGGACGAAGCTGGGAGGAAGGGAGAAGGGAGCGTAAGGAAGAAGGAAGGAGGAAGGAAGAAGGTTACTGGAAACCCCGCCGTCAGTACAGTCTGACCCATGCTGTCAAATCTTAACAGCCCTGCGCATGATGGGCCGAGGAAGTCATTAAATGCACCCAACAATCCCACTTCAACGCAGGACCTGAGCATACCACAGAAACCCATCGAATCAGGGATATCACTAAGTGTCTTCTCACACGATGCAGGAAAAGCTGGCAATAAACCCAACAAGTTATAAAACAAATATGATTATCTCACCCTTCTCTCACTCAATTTAACATTTTTCCCCTCTTAGGAATAAACCAACACGCAGCGACCGAACGCATAATAACTGTCACTACATTTGCAAAATAATAATTCAATGGCATAATTGTCACATTATAATAAACACATTTCAACATAACACAAATCTCCAAACGCCAGCATACCGAACGACAAATCATGCGTACGCACGCTCGCGAACATAAAACTCGTTCTCCTTGCCCACACAAACAGACGGTGGCCAAGGATAAGAGTCCGGCTAACGAGACAGGGGCGGACGAGCGAGACAAAGCAATTTTCCAACCCTGAATCTACCAGTTTCTCTCCCATCCCCACCGACTACCGCATCACCAGAGTGCATAAACAGGAGAAAGAATTTTGAAATAATTTTAGAATGGCCAGGTTCAAGATTGAATTAACCAAGAAAAGCTCACACAATATTTCTCTTACAATTTCGAAACAAAAGAAAATTGCGCAAAAGAGGAGACTAAGTCACTAACACCAACAACCAAAACAAACTAAACCACGAAACTGATGCTTCCATCTACCCGTGGTGAACCCCGAAAAGGCGGGTTCAATGACTCTCTCTAAACCCACTGTCCAGTCGAGAGGACAGACGAAGATGCGAAACAGAAGAAGTGATGTCCCCTCCCTACAGGCCGAATGCAGAAAGTGAAAGTTACTGACTGTAACACTCGATGATACGTAACGACCCAAGACTGGACAGGCGCCCCCCAGAGACATCCTTCCGCTCGAGTGAAGAGCTAACCACCCTCAGCAATGCGGCGAACATGCCACCCAACGTCACAGAGAGAGCATACTACAAACTACAAGAAATGAAGCACGTGCGACAGTAAAAGACAGGCGAGAGGCCGATATACAAAGTTCGAGAGAAAGGCCGGCCACCCGTGAACTTGCAGGATAAATAGCACAGGCGTGGAAATTAGAGAAGAGAAGAGAAAGCAAACCGAAGTGAGCTGAATCTACACCAAGGTGCAACCGCACCACAAGCCACATCAAGGGACGGATACACGACAACAGCAACGACCAATAAACAAAAAGTAAATTCCGCCACCCGTAGGGTGGTCGAACGTCGTTAGGCCTCGTGGACAAACTCGTGACAAACTCCCCCTTCTAAAAGCATCTTTTCTCTGAGATACATGCTCATTTTGGACCTTGACGCATGTGCAAATCACAACAATGACCAGAACCCAACTCTCTTGATCGACAGAGTACGACAAATCCAATACAAACATTACCACGATAAAAACACACCGAGGAATACATAATACTACAATTTATCAAACACTAAGCAAACCTTCCAACCATGAAAGTAACAATCCGAACCATTGGTATTCCCTACCAATAACATCTACTGAAGAGAAAACTGGTCACTACACCTGATACAGAAGACCAAAAGGATATTACCCTGGTTGAGGGAAGTGTCCCCCTGAACTGATTTTCCAATGTGCTGACAACGGAGCTCGGTCTAAGATATCAGCATCCGTAATACAGGTAACCCTTGATATGACGGAAATGAACGCATGACTCTCGCTCACTGCCCAACCCATAGTCGAACGACTGACTGGCCGGATCCGGGTCCAGGTACTGGAGAGGAATGATGATCGCTCTCTCCGCACAAACTCACGGCCGTACAAGTAGGGGTAAAACTTCCTGAAGCCCACACTAACTGCTAAGCACTCTTGTTCAATCGTGTGGTACCTGTCTCGGCCGTCATGAGTTTTTTGCTCGCATAAGCAACGGTTGGAGATCCTCCTTCCCTCTGATCTGTAGCACCACAGCCCCAAACCCAACCGCAGAAGCATCAGTCCGCAGACAAAAGGAGACTAGATTCGTGGAGAGCAAGACGGGCGATTAGTGAGGGCCGTCTCAAGGCTTCAAAAGCCTGTTGCACTCTCATCCCAAATCAACGATTTCTGGCTTCTTCCCCTATCGTCAGGTCAGTGAGGGCAAGGCAACCTTTGCAAAAGTCAAGGATGAACCTTGCGGGTAGTATCCCCGCCAGTCCAAGAAAAGACCGCAATTCCCTTTGGGAACCAGGAAGGTTGGCCCTGCAACTTTGGGTCAACTTTGTCCTTCCTCCGAGCAATCAAACCCCGCCGCAAATGATGCCTCCAGATAAGGAAATCTCGTCCCTACCACTGACATTTGGAGTGACGGACCACATCTGAAACTCACGCGCAGACGAAGGAACAACACGAGAGCGAATCGTGCGAGCCTCCAATCACTGAGCTGAGTAGTCAGTCGTCCATGAAATTGTTCAGATCTGGCGTATCGAGCGGAGAAGCAAATGTCGCAATGACGCGACTGAAAATTGCTCCAGCAAGTTTTGAGGCCAAAATGCACACTTTCCACTGGAACTGTCCTTCACGACGTGAATGCCGTTTTGGGTTTGTCCCTCTATCTGCGCATGGGAATCTGCCAGTATCCTTATGGCGAGATCGAACTTAGAGAAGAAGTGTGACCCGACTCAGCTGAGCGAAATTTGGTCGACATCAGGCATAGGTTCAGCATCAAAACCGGAAACCTATTCAGTCGACGAAAATCGACGCAAATCTCATTTGCCATCCTTCCCTTCTTTACCCAAAAGATGGGGGATGAGTACGAGAACTCGCACGTTCCAAAGACCCCCAACCTCAAACATGCTGCACCTCCTGCTGGGAAGACATACTCCCTAGAGTGAGCAGATGTAAGTTTGAACCCAAATTGGGGGTCTCGGTGGTCAATGCTCCATGGTACATTCGCCCAGGGTACTGTTCATGGCCGATTCTTTGAGCACGTCCGGAACTCTGGCACAAGCCGTGCAGGTGTCCAGTCTGTGCAGAGGAAGGTTAGACCCCAAGCAAACATCCTCCACGACTCTTCCCGACGAAGGAACGGTGGGATGTCCCTGACCACCGACAACGCGAGCCACAATCGGCCACTCGTCCACTACGACAGGGGTGCAGCAGCCTGGCACTGAGTTCGTCGTACGTATGCTTCAAGAGGATGGCATATACAGGCGTTCTTGCTCGCACGCGAATCCTATAGTCCCGTACACCCACATCCCACTGCCGACTACAAAAGGTCCCTGCCAAGCAAGTTGGCAACTTGTTCATCTTTGTGGGAGGAGAACAACAAACTCATCACCTGGCCAAACCAGCGTTCACACTGCGCCGGTCGTACAAAGCCTTGTACTTGGTTTTTGGCCGACTGCATGTTGCAGAGCAAGCTGCAATGTCAGCGATGGCGGTTGCCAAATCGACCACTAAACGACTTTCTTCCTTAACCACCGTCCACATCGGGTCATGGGTCCACATCTGCTACAGGAAGTTTGTGGGATCCTCGTATCTGATCTGCCATACAGGAGTTTCAAAAGGGGAAAACCGCATGCAGTGTTCCTGTGTAACCTCCCAGTAGGCGAACAGTACAGCAGAAATAAAGCGAACCCACTCACGGAGTTGCACTTGCACATAGGCGACGCAACATCCTGCATCAACGTCCCATTGAAACGCTCGACAAGGCCATTGTCTGCGCATGATAGGGTGACGTTGTCACCTTATGAACATTAAGCCAGAGTGTTCACCTCCCATCATGATATCGGACAGAAACTGGTTCCCCGTCCGAAGGATCTTCTGGGCACGCCATTGCCGCGTCAAATCTGCAAGAGAGCCTCAGCAACCGGTAGGGCATCGATAGTCCTAAGTGGGACAGCCGCTTGATACCGATCGCGTATCCACTCATACTACCAAGATGTAGCGGTGACCGCGAATCGGATGTGGCTTAATGGTCCCACCAGGTTCGACCCCAACCTGCAGAATGGCTCCCCAACCAGTGGCACTGAATCCCAGGGAACACGCCTCAATCGACCCATAGACGTGTCCGTTGGCAGGTATCGCAACTGCGGCAGTACGTGCCTAACGCTGTGAGTTCATTCCCTGCCAGAAGAAATCCGTCCTAACTCCGCTAAAGAGTCCCTTGGAGCACATAGACCTCCATGGGAATCGTGTCCTGCCGAGGACATGGACCTCACACAGGCTTTATGGGAACCACCAGCTGCTTGGCCACACGATCTGCCTGGGTGAAAAACCCTAAAAAGGATCCCCATGGGACTGAAGCTCACTGGGGCGTGTCGGCAGACTGAGCAGACACCTTACAATAAAAACATGTCGCAGGCGTAGGACGATCCAAGTCCTGCCGAAGACGGACCAGGTAGCAGATCGGCCCTGGCCAGAACCTCGTCCAGAGAACCGGCTGGAGAACGGTAACGCAATCCTGTGTCCTGCTTCTTAGCTTTGCGCGTTGTGACTCCCACACGCGACGCATGTACGGCAGATCCTAAGACACGTACTGACTGCGTCGTCAGCAAAGTGACAGTATTCCCTATGAGAATGGAATACATAGTCGCTCCACACACGCGGATGGGCCCATACTTCGCCCACAGAAGTAGGGGGTGAGAAAGTAATAATACAGAAGGACAGTGGAATTAAAACCATCCTCCAACCCGCACACATCATAACTAGCGCCCCGCGGGCCTCAAGGGAAACAAATTCTTTATCTACAAAAGATCGATGATTCTCCGAACCCTGATGGTGTCGACCAAGGAGGAAACCAACAACAGAGAGAAACACTGGGCACTCTGAATCACCAAAGCTGGGAGGAACCCACGTTAGCCGATGCACGAGGACTAGGAAAGGACCAGCCCCACGACTACCACGGCTTTAGGAATGGTGCAATCTTTCCTAATTTGCCAGGACGACCACAAAGAAAAACACAGTCGGACGCTGAAATCACCAGATGAACTGCTGCCTTGTTCACACCCTAGCTATTGTCGGCCCTTCTTCTACTAAATTCCTGTGAGGCTTCCTCTCCGTATCTGTCGATGCCCATAAGCCCGCGAGCTTCCGCAAACACCCTCAGCGGTTACTCGCAGCCGCGAAAAATCCTGAGGTGCTGTCTCGCCTATCCGGATCCTCAACTCTGGGGACACAGTGTTGGTGAGCTTTCAATGAGGATCAATCCTCCAAGCTCATCTTAGCTACTGACGCATACCCTAGCGTTTGCGCAGTCTAACACAAACGCACGAAGCTTCGTCAATTATTCTTCCTGCAAAGACCTAACTTCCTCCTGTACGTCTCTGGGTAAGGGGAAACGCTTACGCAGAGCACGGCATGTTCTGCATAAGAAGTCACCTTCGTTTAGAGTGAGCACACACTCCCTTGCACACAGATAACCCAGAAAAAAGGTGCATAGTAGCCTTTTGTTCCTCAACAAATGGTATGAACTAGCAACCTTTTCAAAATGCTCTAGTGAACATAACAATGTTCCTCACTAAGGCCTGAACACTGGAAGCTTAACTTTGGCCTCTACCTATCACCGCCAGTGATACCCCCTACTTACAGATGCGGGAGACCCGAAAGAAGTGTTCCAACCCTCCCTACGCAGAGCTCCATCCAGTCCTAGTATCTTCCCTACGGAGGCAGCCTCTTCCCTACGCTGAACGCCTGTCTGGCAGCCCCTCCCTACGCTTAGCGCCTCTCCTTACGCTGTCCTCCCGTCTGGCAGCCCCTCCCTACGCCATAGCCTCCCTGTCAGGCAGCCTCCACCCAACCTGAGCAGCTTCTTCTTAACGAAGGGCCTCCTGTCGGGCAGCTCTTCTCCTGCGCACATAGCCTCTTCCCTATGCAAATCTCCTGTCTGTCATCTCCTCGTCTGCGCAAGCGCTATCCTATCCAAACTCCTCCTACGCAGGTTTTCCTGCTAGCAGCCCCTTCCCTACGCTGAGGATTTCTGGCCCCCCCCCCTCAGGCCGGGCCCTTCTTTTTTTCCCCCCCCCCCCCCCCCCCCCTACGCTGAGTTTCCTGCTACCCTCTTCCCTACGCAGAGCAGCCTCTTCCTACGCTGGCCGCTCTACCATGAAACATCAGCCGGAGGTGATGACCTGCGGGTTCACCACTCCGACACGGAGGATAACCCTCAGACCCGTCCCCTTGGGTCTCGACTTTTCCCATGATGAAAGTCTCCCCGGGCAATACCTCCTTACGAGGAAGCCCAGGATAATGATAGGTTTCGGTCTCTTCGACCCAACAGAAGCCCATAGTATGCTTCGCTATGCTCAGGCGCTTCCGAGCGGAAGTGCCAGTCGGGGTCTCGACAGGAAGACCCCCCATCGAAGAGTATTAAAAGTAATCACTGGACTACCAGCTACAGCACTGAATAAGTTAGAAGTTACCGTAGTCGAAGTACTGGTCCTAATAGTATTGACTACGATAACATTTTGAATGCGCTTCTTCTTCGACGCACCGTCCCGCCATACCACCAGCGCCGGACGTTGCCATGACCAACTATATCCTACAGTTATCAAATACAGGTAAAGACAATTCCCACTTAAAAACAAATATTTTAGGGTGTGTGTATAGTGTGTATGTATGTGTGTGCGTGTGGTGCGACAAGTCCGGCTGCACCACTCTGGCAACACTGCGCTCTCTACAACACGAGACAGGCTTGGGGCTCACTCGAAAAAAAAAAAAAAAAAAAAAAAAAAAACTATGTCGGGCTGCCCCCACTCTGGCAACAACCCGCTCCACATCACGAGCAACAGTGGCGGTGGGCTGGCCGGAAAAAAAAAAAAAAACAAACAAACAGCAGACGGAATACCGGAGAGAGGAAAAAAAACAAAGGACACTAAAGTCCGATACAACCCTCCTGTAAAAAAAAATAAAAACAAACTCCCCAATAACCCTAAGAAAAAAAAACAAGAATGCTTAAATACAAAACAAGAATGGAAGACTGAGGCGCAACAGAATTCAAGACTTACGGCCGAACCTGCGTGAGGTACCCGCGGAAGGAGGTCTGGACGCGGTCGACACCCCTCGGTCTCACTCAACTCCCTATACACACCGGGAATGTACCTCAAGCCACAACAAGACCACCCTCACTCTAAGAGTCACGCCAGCAACCACCCTCAACACACACGACAAACTGACTAAACATATACAAAACAATACAAAACAAAACAGGTACTCTGCGAAACGAGAGAGACAGCCAGAGCCTCACATCCCGGACGAGCCCCCACAATTGTCACGACCGACCCCCAGGAGTCTGCCCTGACAGGATCGGTCGTAGTGAGTGAAGGGATGACTGACCTCAAACGCCCCGCAAGATACCACACAATAAAGATTACGAATACAACACACCATATAATCACACAGCAAAATAAGCATTCCATCTCACAACATGCACAAAGAACACATCAAGCACTCCCAACGCACACAACACCACAATCACAATCACGCACTGCCCACACCCACAACAAGCACGATATAAATAAATATTTCACCATCACCACGTACACAATCACAATTACAGCATTCCAGCGCATATAACATATACAACAATTTTAAAGAAAAATTTCCAGCATCGATCCTTTATAACACAGGGAGTGCGTCCACACCCCAGCCCTGTCAAGTCAGCTGGAGCACCCTGTCGCACCTAGTGTTCCTAGCCGGTTCGGTTTCACGCAGGAGTCGCTCAAAGCCGACACCCTCGACTCACAACCTGCAGAGAAAGCGCGTCCCTGAGGGGGGGGTGGGCGGGGGGGGGGGGGAAGGAAAACGAGGGCGCTGATCCGAGGTCCTTGACGGGGGTCAGGGCCGGCCAGTCCAAGACGGCGGCTCCTCGACCATCCGCGTCCCCGATCATGTGCAGGCCTCGACCATCGCGATGGCACCATCCAGCGCCGTAGTCACAAGCCAGAACGTGGCCTCAAACCAGCACTGCACCATCCATTCCGTAGTCTTCATCCAGACGTGGCCTCAACCAGCCGTGGCCACCATCCATCCGTCTCCAGTGAAGCCCCCTGGAAGGGGGGAGGACGTAGCTGGGAGGCGAGGAGAAGGGAGGGAAGAAGAAAGGAAGGAGGAAGGAAGAAGGAACTGAAACCCCGCCGTCAGTACAGTCTGACCCATGCAGTCAAATCTAACAGCCACTCCTCGCATGATGGGCTGAGGGAAGTCTATTAAATGCTCCCACAATCCCAGCTCAACGCAGACCTGAGCATAACAACACCAGTAAACCCAATCGAATCAGGATATTCACTAGGGTCATCTCACATCGAATGCAGGTAAAAGACATCAGCATTAATCAACAATTATAAAACAAATATGAATTAAATCTTCCCACCAACTCTCATCACACGTTTAACATTTTTCCCCTCTTTAGAAATAAACCACACAGCGACCATCGCTTAATAACATGTCACTACATTTGCAAATAATAATTCAATGCATAATTCACATTTATAAACACATTTCAACATAACACAAATCACCACCCACGCATTCCGAACGAACAAAATCAGTGCGTACGCACGCTCGCGAACATAAACACGTTCTCCTTGCACACACAAACAGACGGTGGGCCGCAGGATACGAGTCCGCGAACGTGACAAGGCGGACAGCCGAACAAACAAGTTCCCAACCCTGAATCACCAGTTCTCTCCCATCCCCACCGACTAACCGCACCACCAGATCATAACAGAGAAAGAATTTTTTTGAAAAAAATTTAGATGGCCAGGTTAAAAAGATGAATTAACCAGAGAAAAGGTCCTCACACAATAATTTCTCTTACAATTTCGAAACAAAAAAAATTGCTGCAAACGAGTGAGACTAATCGACTAAACAACAACAAACAAAACAAACAAACCACGAAACTGGATGCTACCAGCTACCCCGTGGGTGACCCCGAAAAGGCGGTCAGAAATGACACTCTACTACCCACTGTCCATCGAGAGGACATAGGCGAAGATGCGGAAAACAGAAGAAGTGATGTCCCTCTCCTACAGCCGACTGTCAGAATTGAAAGTACTGGACTGTTACTCTCGATGAACGGAAAAGAACCAAGACGGAGCAGGCGCCCCCAGAGACATCTTCCCCCCGAGTGAAGAGCTAACCTCCCTCAGCAATGGCGGCGAACATGCCACCCAAACGTCACAGAGTGAGCATACTTCAAACTAAAAGAAATGAAGCACGGGCGACGGGTAAAAAGACAGGCGGGGAGGCCGATAGACAGAAAGTTCGAGAGAAAGGGTACCGGCCACCCGTGAACTTGCAGGATAAATAGCACGGGCGGTGGAATTAGAGAGAGAGAGAGAGAAAGCAAACCGAATTGAGCTGAACTACACCAAGGTGCAACCGCACCACAAGCCACATCAAGGGACGGATACACACAACACAACGACAATAAACAAATAAGTAATTCCGCCACCCTAGGTGGGTCGAACGCGTAGGCCTCGGACAAACTCGTGACAACGATGATAACTTTTAAGGGCGTTTTAACGTCTAAGTTTTGCAAGCTAATATTAAATCCTTTTATAAGGTCGTCACTAACGCCCACAACCCCATCCCTCTCCACATCTTTAAAGACAGAAATTTCAAATATTATTGTGAACGTGTCTCCTAATTTTCTGCTTGGAAAACTGTAATTTTGTAAAGCTTTCTTTAAAACCTTTTTCCCCTTTTTGGGGGGATGTACTGGTTTCCATATGGCGTTATTTCAATCTCTTTCCGACTATTGTCGTCCGGCATAAGACTTACATGTAAAGGCCAGAGTTTGAGTGCTTTTTTGAAACTTTTTTGGGCGGCTAAAAAATGTAAATGGCTTATAATTCAAATTTTATGTCCCATTCTAAATATGGTTCTAAGTGCCATTTGAGGTCAGGTTTTCGAACTATTTATATTTATACTGGCCAGCATTATTTGCTTCTACATTGCGTAGTTGTTCTAGTTAGGGAAAATTTTTGTTTCGGCAAACCCCTTACGTTTAAAATCACCACTTTAGTGTACTCAAAACCATACAAAGCGCCTATCTCAAACCCTTCTGTCAAAGTCCGCAACGTCTGCAAGGTCTTTAATTCTAAGGGTTTTACACCTTACAGGCGCTAATGAAAATCCCGGTCTTCTGGTCCACGCGACATGTTTAGTACAACTAATTATTTATTTCCAAAACAATGGGGCAGGTTATCACATTTTACAACTTCCCTGCTTTGTCTGCAATTTTATATTAAAAGATCCCACCCTCCCACAAACTAATCTTTTAAACTGTAAATTAGGGAATGTATAATTTCATAATCGCAATATCAGCTTTTCCTGATGGAAGAGCTCCCTTTAAAACATTGAGGGCCTTCCATCATATAAGTTTTCATCAGTGCTCAGCTCATCCAAATGAACATAGATTAAAAGAAGTAATGCAAGGATCGAGCGATTTTTACCCTCAATAAATAGTTTTGTTTGGTGTAACTCTAAATCATAAATTTTCAGCTGCAAAGCCTAAAATTTTAGCTAGCTCTTATAAAAAAAAACCCCCTTCTTCTTTAGGCTTGAATGTTAACATTGTTTTTAGATTTGCATGTTAAGTTTGAGAGTAATGTCGAAGTTACTCATTGCTTCTTTAGTGAGCAAAACCCGTAATAACCATCAGGCATTGTTAACTGGCTAACTTTGGCCCCTGTTTTGTCCCAAATTTTAGAACCTTATTATTCTCCTTGGGTTTTTCTTTTATTTAAAACCCTAAAGACTTTGTAGAAATTATAGGAT
>CM031624.1:44774367-44782733 GCA_018398815.1 Conus ventricosus | reverse complement strand
CATTCGAGACTTGAGTCTCTCTCTCTCTTTATGAATAAAAATTCGAGACTTGAGTCCTCTCTCTCTTCATACTCTCTCTTCTCTCTCTCTCTCTCTCTGTCTTTATGAATAAAACATTCGAGCCTTGAAGAGAGAGTTCACCACAAATGCGACCGTAACATCGCGCGGATGAGCTCCGGCCAAAGTTGTTGTTCGCTGGTATTCAGTGCTCCAAGTTCTCTTCCAGTGGTGTATTAATTATAAGAATGTTTGTTGAAGTGTCTTTAGCTGCTACAACTGCAGATGATACTGTGCGATGGAGGGCCATCGGACTTTTGGAGGACAGTGGCGAATGAAGGGAAAGGAATGTATAGAGTGAGAGAGGCAAAGGTTGCGGGAGAGTACTGCAGTGTTCTGGGTTCTGACGTTAGCAACTAACCACGCCGCTTCTGGACTGACCCAGTGGCTTCTCGACCGAGCAATTTCAGGAACGTTGGAAAGGTACACTGGAACTGCATCTGTTTCGATCAAGAGTCACGTAACTGAAAGGTCAGTAGAATGCAACAAAGATGGCGGCGATGACGGCAATCATGAACTGGCTCTTGACAGCAATCCGAAACTGGTTAGTTATGACAATGGTAGGGGCGGCCGGAGCAGTCCAAAGTGACATTTATGGTACTACTGATCATCTGAACATTCGTATCCATGCAGGAGGCTGATTATAAGCAACGATTCGAACGAACCCGGACCGAGTGTTAATGAGAAAATTGAGGAAGAAGCACGCAAGCTGGAACACAAAATCGACACCAGACTTAGCAAGATGGAAACGCAGATGACACAAATGTTCAATACAATCACATCACTGGCAGACTCTTTCAAATCACAAGTAGACACAATTAAGAAGATAGACGCAAAACAGACATAAATGTCAGACACACCAATCTAGTTCAAGAGGTAGCTGACACAAAACAAGACATACAGGCAAACATAAGGGCAGTTCAACACTTAGACGAAACACAGGAACGCATGACAGGCAGACTAGCACTTATGGAGGACGAAAGGATAAACTAGAAGGTTTCTCCCGTAGGAACAACCTAAAGTTCTATGGTTTAAATGAAGGAGAAGAAGGGAGTGGACCCGAGAAATGTGAAGACATTGTCAAAGGGGTACTGGAAAAGTTCATGAAGGAGGAGGCCTGGGCGGCAGAAGAGTAGAACGGGCTCACAGACTGGGGAGGTAGAACCCATCAAACGCCCTAGGCCTGTGATAGTCAAAATGTTACGATGGGGGGACGCCATGCGGATACTGAGGAACCTGGAGGCCAGGGAAACCATGAAAACGGAAGGGATCACGGCGAGCCAGGACCGGACGAGGCGCCAGACAGCACAATTACGTGAGCTGAGGAAGACGGGCAAGTCTGGCTACTTTGTCGGAGGGAAGCTGTACATGAGGGAGCAGCCCAATCCACCAGCGAAGTGGACCTCAGCGGAGCGGACCTACGGACCAGTGGAGTGGACCTACGGATCAGCGGAGCGGACCCACGGACCAGCCCTATGGACCAGCAGAGCGGACCTACGGACCAGCGGAGCGGACCCACGGACCAGCCGAGCGGACCTACAGACATATGGGCAGGAACGGGCATGGGTACGCCACAGCAAGGCATCAAGAGACAAATAGACAATCGTGGTTCAGAGGAAGAGTGTCGGACAGTCACGAAGGATGGAGCCACAGAGACTACGATGGAAGGATGGAACGTGAAAGTGTGGGACTGAGAGAGAGAGAGAGAGAGAGAGAGAAGAGAGAGAGAGAGAGAGAGAGAGAGAGAGAGAGAGAGAGAAGAGAGAGAGAGAGACTGAGGAGTGAGCAAAGAGAGAGGGAAAGGGTAAATCAGTTGAGAAGAGAGAAAGAGTGGAATGAAGAAAGGAAGAGACAAAGAAAGAAAGCAACTGAGCAGATTACAAAGATGAGTGCCAGCAGGAGTGACAGTGGGGATGAAAGTGGTGAGAGAGAGAGTGAGGCAGGAGAAGGGAGTGTATGAGAGTGAAAATCTGATGGCATGGGGATAGACAGGAGAAGGAGAGAGGGAAGGGAGATCATGGGTTGATAGGGACAGGGTACTGGAACCTCTGCAGAACCAAAAAAAACACACAAAAAACAGAGAGATAGAGCAGAGGGTAATAGAGAGGTGCCAGTGGTGGGGGAAGAAAAGGAGAGGGGAAATGGGAGAGGGAGTGTGTCTGAGGAAAGCAAGAATGAAGGTATGAATGTAACACACAACACAGAAACACGTGTCAGCCCGCTCCCAAGTTCAGACAGTAACCATGTGCTCACACAGGTCACTGCACACACCTCAAAAAAACAAAACAAACCACACACCATACCCGCGGCGCGACAGACAAGCGGTCACATGTGGTGAACAAGGTCAAGACAGAGTCAGCCTAGTAGAGGGGGAAAGGGAGAGGGAGGACAGGGGTGGGGGTGGGGTGGGGGGGGAGAGATGGAGCGGATGCACCGAACATCAGGGCGCCGGGCTCGCGGCAAACAACTCTGGACGAAACAGTACGGACCCACTGCAGTAGTACAGCGTTGATGGACAGTGAGGAGGGGTCAGAGCTAGTGGGGAGGAGGGAGAGAAGGGAGGACAATGCAAAACAAACAAATAAACACCAAACTGAAGAATACTTTCGCGCGATCACAATCGCGAAGTTCAGAAAAGCATTGACAAGACTACGATTAGGAATAAACGAACTGCATGGCAATAAAAAAAATACATAGACAATCAAGCTATAACAACGTGCCCCTTCTGCCCAACAGTGGAAACAGAAATGCACTTCTTAATGTGGTGTCCAAATTACAGGCAATTACGAACAAAATAGATTTTCAAACACTTTAGTAACAGAAACGCAATCACATTGGAAAGTCTGCTACAAAACGGTAACACTGAAACCATAAGAGATATTGCAATGTACATCTTCTATGCCTTAAAAACCAGATAAACCCATATGAAATAGTAATACTGACAATATAGGAAGAATAGAAATTATAAACAGAAAACAAAAAATGTTACAATCAACGTTTCAATCAATTTTTTTGGCCATGTTGAAATGTATGTTGCGTACTCCTGTGGACGCACCGAGGACCCCACAATAAATGGCGCGGCGTGAAAGCGCGCGTCAAGAGTCGCTCTCTCTCTCTCTCGCGTTATGAATAAAACATTCCAGCCTTGAGTCTCTCTCTCTCTCTCTCTCTCTCTCTCTCTCTCTCTCTCTCTCTTTGAATAGAACATTGGAGCCTTGAGTCTCTCTCCTCTCCTCTCTCTCTCTCTCCTCTTTGAATAGAACATTCGAGCCTGAGTCTCCTCTCTCTCTCCTCTCTCTCTCTCTCTCTCTTTATGAATAGAACATTCGAGCCTTGAGTCTCTCTCTCTCTCTCTCTCTCTTCTCTCTCTCTCTGAATAGAACATTCGAGCCTTGAGTCTCTCTCTCTCTCTCCCCTCTCTCTCTCTCCTCTCTCTCTCTTTTCTCTCTCTCTGAATAAAACATTCGAGCCTTGAGTCTCTCTCTCTCTCTCTCCTCTCTCTCTCGTCTCTCCTCCTCTCTCTCTCTCTCTCTCTCTCTCTCTCTCTCTCTCTTTATGAATAAAACATTCGAGCCTTGAGTCTCTCCTCTCTCTCTCTCTCTCTCTCCTCTCTCTCTCTCCTCTCTCTCTCTCTCTCTCTCTCTCTCTCTCTCTCTCTCTCATCTCAGAGCTTGGCTCCGACAAGAGGATATCCGAGTGGCAACAGATCTCACTGTTAGTCAAAGGGAGCAGTGCCACAACTGAAGCAAGAAGGTAAAATACCTATATTTAGAAACGGAAGACTGTACGTAGATGGTAGGCCACACAACTACATACCCAGGCAATCAAATGATAGCCATCAGCGGTCATTAAAAAGCGATGATGGCCCCACCAGCTACAAGAGACATGGCCCCAGGAACCAAAAAGGAAACGTGGAAGAACGCTTGCGTCGTGTCTCCCCTGATCAGCAGCAGGGAGGGGCGTTTTCCGTATGTTCCCCCAGACCAACTACGGCAGGAAAGGAAATCTTCTCCATTTGTCCCATCAGATCAGCAGCAACAGGTTTTCGAACACTTCCCTTTACTAGACTCAGTGCACTGGCCACCACTTTTGAACCGGCAAAATATGGCGCATCGTGACAACCCCTCGCCTCACAGGTTTGGCTTTTCCCCTCTATCCGATAGTCCTCTGGTCACTCCACGGGAGTTCAATGCTCTTCCCACACCTCACAGGTCACCAAATGGTCAAGAGCAGACCTGCAACGGAGAGGGGTACAAAAGGAAATCAGGGAAATACATAAAGAAAGACAGCGAGAAGAGGATCAACAACACAACAAACGATGCCTATGGGAAAAACAGCAAAAACAGCTAGACCAGCAACGGCAACATCAAGAACAGATCCAGCAACAGCAGCATAAAGAGCTCCTAGAGAGACAGCAACAGGGGCAAGAAGAACAACAGATTCAGCACAGAAACGTTCAACAGCAAGAACAGGAACAGAAAAAGCAAAAGAATCAGCAGCAAGAGAACGAAAAAGCTGCAAGAAAAACGACAAAAACAGCAACACCAAGAACAGTTGCAAGGAAAACAACAACAATCAAAACAGATTCAAGATGAGCAACATCAGCAAGATCAGCTGCAAGAAAAGGAGCCGCAACTGCAAAAGGAAGAAGAATGGCAGCAAAAAAAGCAGCAAGAGTCGCATCAGCAGCAAGGATCAGTCAGCAACAGAAAAGCCAGAACAGCAGCGGCAGTTAGAACAGCGACAACATCAACGTATGCCGGACCAATTTGAAGACAAGCAATCTGTGGAACAGCACGAAAATGATGCTAATAATGCAGCCTGCCCTCAAGTAGTGCACACAGGTCTAGGGAAGAGGACAGTACAGACTCTGACCCAAATCCTGTGTCTCGACAGTCACGCCCCAGAACTAGACTGGTGTCAGGAACCGGGACTACCGAGCAGGATGAGGAGGGGCGTGCCTTACGCTCTCGGACATGCCGGCAACGCGCCATGAGTCAGACGAACATTGTGGATGCCTTCCGCAGTGTGCGAACGAACAGTGTCTGCAGCAGGGACGGGAGTTTGCCGAGACAGCCTTCACCTCGAGGTGAAGCAGCAGCAAACACTGGTGAGAAATAGGATAGAGGCCGGGCACAAATCACAAGTGATTGTGGGTGCAGGATTCCTGACATTGACCATTCCCCACGTCAGTTTCTACAAAATATACATAAAAAACCCCATTTTCCAGTTAGTATTCTTAATTATAATGTCTGTGGACTGCAATCAAAATTAACTGATAACGAGTTTGTCGATTTTATTCAAAAGTATGATTTTGTTTGTCTGACAGAAACATTTATGGACAGTGAAATTGACAAGAGTATTTTTCAAGATTTTCATATTTACTCATCAAAAGCTAAGAAATTATCAAGACATGGAAGATGTTCTGGGGGTGTTGTGGTCTTGGTTAAAAAATGTTTTTCTGATTTTGTACAAAGAATAGACATTGATATCAATAATGTTCTAACTTGAAAATATCAAAAGAATTTTTAAGAACAGATAAGGATGTTTTCCTTATTGCAGCCTATATTCCACCTTACGATTCCCCCTTTTGGAAATCAGAACCTAACGGATATGGTATCGAGTTATTAGAAAAATGTATGCTTGATCTCCACGAATCCTATGACGACTTTCATGCATTGATTTTTGGCGATTTAAATTCTCGCACAGCCAACAAAAATCTTGATTTCAGTTTGTCTGATGATGGTGATTATTTGGAGGAGATAAGGAAATTCGTCAAAAGGAATTCACAGGAGTTGAAGTGAACCAGTTCGGTGAACAGCTTCTTGACTTTTGCAATATTTTTGACTGTTGCATTTTGAACGGACTTGTTGAACATGGTTTTGATGACAGTTGTAGTTTCTTATCCGATTTTGGGTCCAGCCTCGTGGATTATTTTGTTGCATCTTTTGAGCTGCTTTATCAATTTGAATGGAGATATTAACGGTGAAAGATAGGGTGGATTCGGACCACTTACCAGTTACCTTGTCAATTTTGTTGGAATCTGATAAAAGGGTATTAGCAATACAACTGACAGTAGTAAGACGAAAATTGTGAATAAAGTTTTGTGGGATAAAGCGAAAGAATCCGACTTTAGAACAAATTTTAACAGTAAAGATAACATAATTAAATTAGAAAATGCTGCTCAAGAATTGGACCGGGATGTTGATCACGCCTTGGAAGTGTTTAATGATTGTTTGAAGTGTGCCGCACATTGTATGGTTAAAAAATGCTATGTTTCGCCCAAGAAGAAAAAGAACGCATGGTACGACCAAGAATGTCAAATGCTAAAGTTAAAAGTGAAAAAATGTTAAGAATTTTTAAAAGAAGCAAGAGGAATAAAGAAAAAGACGCTTGAAAAGGACAGACTTGAGTACACTAAAAGTAAAAAGGGAATATAAAAATTTGCTTAGAAAGAAAAAGCAGGAATTTCGCAGAAACACAGCTGAATCCTTGGCAGCTAATGCGCACAAGTCAGCTGAGTTTTGGAAAGAATTAAAGACGTTAGGTGGTGTGAGTGCACGAAAGGATTTGAGTGATAGAATTGGATTGGATGACTGGTTTAATCATTTTCAAGGAGTTTTTAATGAGGGTAGTAACGATTTAGAAGGAAACGAAGTAATGTTACTAACGATCTGGGCAATGCAAGTGATGATAGTTTAAACAAAAAAATCACAGAAGAAGAAGTAAAAGAGGCAATAAGGAAACTAAATAATGGGAAAGCAGGGGGCTTAGACGGTGTTGTTTCGGATGTTGAAAGCAGGAGGAGGGGTGGTCGTTAAGTTCCTAACAAAGCTTTTCAATAAAGTGTTTGACTCTGGGATCTACCCACGGGAATGGCGTAAAGCTATAGTTGTTCCAATTTTCAAAAAAGGTGATGCCGACCAGCCAGACAACTATAGAGGGATATCATTGGTTAATGTTTCTTGTAAATGCTATACATCCATTCTGAACGCAAGATTAATTTCTTGGCTAGACGATACTGATATAATAGTTGAAAACCAAGCTGGGTTTCGAAAAGATTATTCAACAGCAGACCAGATATTTAATCTCTATGCTATTGTTCAGAAATACTTAAATAAGAAAAGACAGAAAATTTATGTTGCTTTTATTGATTCAAAAAGGCATTTGACTCTGTTAACCATGCAAAACACTGAAGGTAGTTTATAATGAGGTATAGAGGGAAATTTTTTGGTGCCTTGAAAAGCATGTATGATTCTTTAATCTCTTGTGTGCGCATGAACGTGAATTTTCAGATTTCTTTACATGTCCATCAGGTGTACGACAAGGCTGTGTCATGAGTCCCACATTGTTTTCTCTATTTATTAATCAACTGGCAAATCACATTAATAACACTGGTGTCCATGGTGTTCAACTATTACCTACTCTGATTGAATTGTTCATTTTGCTATTCGCAGATGATGTAGCTTTGTTATCAACGTCACCGGGAGGATTACAAGCCCAATTAAAATCTTTAAAACCTGTTGTGATAAATTGAAATTATCTGTTAACAAAGATAAGACTAAGATCATGGTATTTAGGAAAGGCGGGTATTTAGGATCAAGAGAAAGGTGGTTTTTTGAGGGGAAAGAACTAGAAATTGTTAATATGTATTGTTATCTGGTTTTTCTTTCACAACAATGCTGAGTTTAGGACGTGGTACAAATCATTAGTTGCTAAAGGGAAAAAGGCTGTATATTGGCTTTGTCAGGTTTTTAAAAAATGTAAAGAAATGTCACCAAAGATATACCTAAAAATTTTTGATGCTAAAGTACAGCCTGTATTATTGTATTCATCAGAAATTTGGGGTTATAAGAGGTTAGAAAGTATAGAGAAAGTGCATTTATTAGCCTGTAAAAGATACTTAGGTTTACCCTAAAGACCCCAAATAAAATGGTTTATAGTGAGCTTGGTAGATATCCCTTGTTTTTAAATTCACAAATTAGATGTATTAAATACTGGTTTAGATTGTTACAAATGGAACAAAGCCGATTACCCAAACAGGCATACATAATGATGCTATCGATGGACAACGATAATAAAAGGTGCTGGGTAACGGAGATAAGAGAAATGCTTTCTAAGGCGGGTTTTATGAAGTGTGGATAAACCAAGGTGTTCAGAACGTTAATGCATTTTTGAAATATTCAAGCAGCGTTTATTAGATATGTTTTTCCAAGAGTGGTCAGGCACAGTCAGAGACAGAGAAAGATATAGCTTGTATAGATTGGTTAAAGATAATTTGAATATCATACATATCTAAATGAAATCAA
>CM031624.1:44769367-44771867 GCA_018398815.1 Conus ventricosus | reverse complement strand
TCTCTCTCTCTCTCTCTCTCTTCTGTGTTCCAGCCTCAATACCGCATTTGGCTGAGTCAGGGCGGGTCACCTCCTTGTTACACTGACACCTGTCCCTCACGCACTGGGCTCCCAGAAGACACAGCCCTGGGCGGTTTTTGCAGTTGCCGTTCTTGGCGATCCCTGTGTTGGCACGGCATGGCATGCACACAAAGAGGGGATAGGAATAATACTGAAAGGTATTATCAGGCATGTTTATCGTAAAACGGCTCTTCGTGTGTTTCTTTAAAAAAACGTGTTGCTGTTGTTGTGGAGGTGTTGGTGTATTTTATATATATATATAATATATATATATATATATATATATATATATATATATATATATATATATATATATATATATATATATATATATAATACAACAAACTAATAAATTCCAAGGATAAGTACCGAGCACCGTTCCGGCAACTTACAGAGCAGCTTGGTGTTGCAATGACTGCAAGAAATATTGAATTATAAACAAAGCTTGCTCTTATGTCTTAGATTGAAGAAATAGGGGGAGATACGCATTCATACCTGCAGTGGCAGATGATTCTGCCTAACTAACAGTATGTGCTTGAGTGGGTGGATGGGGAAAAAATAAAATAAATGCTTCTCAAAATGTGTGTGTGTGTGTGTGTGTGTGTGTGTGTGTGTGTGTGTGTGTGTGTGTAATGCTGCACAATTAAGTAGTGGCAGAAAACAAGTACAGGCTAACAATTCTTCCATCATTATAGCACTGACTTGGCAAAGATTTGAACTTAAAAAAAGGGTGGGGGTGAAGATGAAGAAAGTGGGAACATAAAATTAAGAAAATATGTCATATATACGAAACCCCTTCACTAGCTGTATGAGAGAACCATCATAATCTCTAGAAAGGAAAGACACAGGAGTCTCAATGCACTATATCTGATGATCAAAGTCACGCTAATATCTAATAGACTGGAAGAAGGGAAATTTTAAATGAGACAAGGAACAGTAAACAGTAAATAACAAACAAGTAGGGTAATCCTAATTCCCCTGATGAAATAGATACACGCCCATAACTCCCAACGAATGCTGTATATTGACCGAATCGCCGAGCAGATATGACAGCACAGAACACACAGAATAAACAAGGGAACATCCACAGAGAAGGATGTTCCACGCTTGCCTGTGTACTGCGCACTTGGACATGTTTTCTTGTTTGTTCTGTGTGCTCTGTGCTGTCGCATCTGCATTCGTTTGGAGTTATGGGCGTGTACTGATTTCATCAAGGGAGCAAGAGTTACCTTACCTATTTCTTATTTAGTGTTTACTGTTCTCTGCCTCATTTAAGATGTCCTTTTATGTCAGTCAAATTCAGGTTACCTGTATTTGATACTGATCGTCCAAGTTCTTGTCTGAATGTATTCAAGATCAAAAATGCTGCTTGAATAAATGTTAATTTGTATTCATTCATTTCACAAGTTGTTGCTGTGTAGATGTGTCCAATACGGGGTATATAGGTAAGCTTGGAGCAACGTTTCTAGGAGAGGTTTCCTTTTTTGCTCTGTGTGCTCTGTGCTGTCATGTCTGCTAGGCGATTCGGTGTCGTATGGGCGTGTACTTATTTCATCGTGGGAGCAAGAGGTACCCTGCTTGTTTGTTATTTAATAGAATGGAAGGAAGACAAGAGAAGACTCACTGCATTGTTTGCCATTGTCACACACTGTAGTGTCCTCACATTCTTCATCGCTTCTGCAGTCCACCGCTCCCAGTGGTTTTCCTGTGGTCACAACACTAACACGTGTGGTATACTGTGGTGACAACATCAGCATGATGTGGTATACTGTGGTAACAACATGATGTGGTATACTGTGGTGACAACATCAGCATGATGTGGTATACTGTGGTAACAACATGATGTGGTATACTGTGGTGACAACTTGTGGTATACTGTGATGACAACACTAACATAATGTGGTACTCTGTGATGACAACATGATGTGGTATACCGTTTTGACAACTTGTGGTATACTGTAGTGACAACTCCAACATGATTTGGTATACTGTGGTGACAACACCAATATGATGTGGTATACTGTTTTGACAACTTGTGATATACTGTGATGACAACATAAACATGGTGTGGTATACTGTGGTGACAGCATGCTGCGGTATACTGTGACGACATGATGTGGTATACTGTGGTGACAACATATTGTGGTATACTGTGGAGACAACATATTGTGGTATACTGTGGTGACGACAGGATGTGGTATACTGTGGTGACAACGTATTGTGGTATACTGTGGAGACAACATATTGTGGTATACTGTGGTGACGACATGATGTGGTATACTGTGGTGACAACATATTGTGGTATACTGTGGTGACAACATATTGTAGTATACTGTGGTGACGACATGATGTGGTATACTGTGGTGACGACATGATGTGGTATACTGTGGAGACAACATATTGTGGTATACTGTGGTGACAAGGAAGATAAATCAATGAA
>CM031624.1:44756867-44759367 GCA_018398815.1 Conus ventricosus | reverse complement strand
CGCGCTCGTGCGTGCACATACTCATACTCTTAGTAAAACTAACACTGATTCTCACACACACACACACATACACACGCGCGCGCGCGCGCGCACACACACACACGATACGTCAACTCACTGCACACATCCGATTCACAGGTTTTCCCGGGGACGCAGTATGCTTCATTGGCATGACAGTTGTATCCAAGCTTCACCCCTGTGAAACCATCACACACATATCCTCAATCCAAACACTGTGGACAAAGAAGTGGGAAACACACTGGTGGCTATCTCCTTCACCAATGACCATTGCTATTGCTTTCGCAAGACAGGCAGGCAATCACCTGTACAACTGACAAGTGCTATTGCCTGCAGCACTGATAGCGCTGGTGCCTGCGGTAGTGACAACTGCTAAGACAACCTGCACAAGCACCCCGAAGTGTCTCTTCTGCACAGGTGACAAGGGCTGAAGTGCCATCCTCTTCAGACGTGACAAGTACACAAGTAGTATCGCCCGCACTCGAGACAATGGCAGAAGTGGACTTGTTCCACATGGAGAGACACAAAGTGCTCAGTCCCAGTACAAGGCATTCAACGGCAAATGCAGCCACCCCAACCACCCCCTATAACAGGTTGTCATTGTATCCCTCCCCCTCTGCCCCGCACATACACACACTAAAAGGAATAGTTCAACTAACTGTGGAGTTTCAGGGTTAAGGGATGGTATTATAACTTGTCGGGTTCATGTGTGCTGGGGTAGTATGACGCCGTATGACTGTAGGCTTCACGTGTAAAAGGAATAGTACAACTAGCTGCGGGTTTTCAATGTCTAGAGATGAAGTTATAAATTGACAGGTTCATGTGTGTTGGTGTGGTGTGCCTGTAGGCTTCAGGTAGCTGGTGGGGCTACCTTTGGTGCTTGTGTGTAAAGAGGAGGTAGCCTGTGGCAGTCATTGTAAAGGGGATATAACCATAACTAGTACCTGTATAACTCAAACTAGAAATAGCTGGTATGACCACTATAGGATTCACCCACTTCGTTGCCTTCTTTTGCCTGAACGAAAAGAAACCATTCATATTCTTAAATAACTGAATCGTGATTCCAGTCCAAAGTAAGCACGTTAAAGAATCTACCCTACTGTTTCCTATTCTTCTGCACCAACACACACTTTCCCCAGTTTTGATATAGGGGCAATGTTAAAAGATCTCAGATCAAAAGAGGTGGTGTTTTCGTTTTTGTTGTTGTCGTCGTTGTTGCTGTTGTTTTCATCTTTACCCTCAACTGCTGAAATTATTTGAACTGTACATCTCTCTGAAATCAGATGGATACAACATTGTTTTGCTTGGGATCCTAGCCATTGGGCATTCAATGTAATGAGGTGGTTGATTAGCCTGCTAAGAGCGCCACAGAGTTGAGCAGATTGTCTATCCCTCACATTGATCTGAAGCCAAAACACAGTTTTATGTCAAAGACCTCTGGTAAGAGGAATGGAACTTGCAGATGGATAACAAATTGTACAAAATCCGTCCAACCTGAAAGAGTTTTTACCATGTTTCCGAGGCGGTTGTTAAGAAGGAACAGTCTTGTGCTGTCTGCGTACAGGCCATTCCTTTTACGCCCATTCTTATCTTTTAAAAGGTGAACAAGCTCTGTTGTCCATTCCATGTCATGTACCACTCACAGTGAAACATATTCTTTTAGAGTGATGGGATTTGCATGATGTGAGACATAAACACTTTACAACAGACTCCATGAAAACCTTGTTCAGAAATGTCCCACCTGATGTGATCTTTGGGTTTCTGAGGGCTATTAACATTTTTTCATCTGCTCTAAGATTTGACGGAAGAGAGATGTTCAACAGTTTCAGGTGTGTTTTTAGAAGGGGTGTTTCAAAGAGTTGTGTGAAGTCTTTTTTCTTTTTCTTTTTAATGACTTGTGAGTTGACCTCAACACAGCAACAGCCCTGATATGGCCCTTTGCAGTCGGCTGGGCCCTAGGCAACATTACCTTACCCTTACCCAGTTTGGCAGACCCTTGACCTCTTCAACTGATTAGGACAAATAAGTGCAACCTGACTGGCAAGGATATCATCTTCACGCATACCTCACCTTCTCCCCTCCCTCTAAAAAAGCCTCTCAATTGCATAACTGTACGTAAAGAGCAATCATGTTTTAACTGTTGTGTTCTAAAACTTATCGTTACAATTAGTCTCATATAATGCTGCAATAAGCTCATTTTATATAAGCAGTGTCACATATTGTTCCAATTAGGCTCATATCTTTACAAGTCGTCTTGTATAATGCATCTACTTTAGCCTATCTTTACAAGTAGTGTCATATAACGTATCCAGTTAAGCTCATACCTTTACAAGCAGTCTCATATAATGCATCTAATTAAGCCTATCTTTACAAGTAGTTTTATGTATTGCATCCAATTAACCTCATATCTTTACAAGCAGTGACATATAATGCATCTCTGACAAGTCAGCCAAATGTTCTCGAGTTCTTTCAGCAGTTGAGG
>CM031624.1:44746867-44751867 GCA_018398815.1 Conus ventricosus | reverse complement strand
CACCAAAATAAAACGACATAACGCACAGGAAAACAGCTTATACCGTATTTTATTTCATGTCTTTAGCTTTCATGTCAATGCCATTGCAATTGTGTCAATTCAATTTTTCTGGACAAAATCAAGGATCAAACATCATAACCCCTCTTTTTAAAAATCACAAAATTGACAATTCACAAGAAAGTTTATTGAAAAGCTTCAGTAGTGCGTATGTCCGCCATTTGCACCCACACATTCCACGCATCTAGGCCTCATGGACTGGATCAGAGTCACAAGGGTCTGTTGAGGCATGGCGTTCCACTCCTGCAGCAGAAATTGGAACAGTTGGTGGAGGTCAACAGGAGGAGGGTGGTTGTCGTGGACGCGGCGTTCCAGATGGTCCCAAACGTTCTCAATAGGGTTCAAATCAGGCGAACGCGATGGCCAGTCCAGTCGTGGAACCTGCTGCTGCCTCAGGTAGTCGTTCACCACATGGGCGCGGTGTGGAGTGGCGTTGTCGTCCATGAGGGTGGCACCAGGTCCCATGGCTTGCAAGAGTGGGGATAATCAACGGCCTCACGATTTCATCTCTGTACCTTACGCCAGTAAGTCTGCCTGGCACAAGGTGAAGGGGTGTCCTGCCATGAAGGTGGATGCCTCCCCATACCATCAGAGAGCCGCCTCCATAGCGATCGTGCTCACGAACACAGCCATCAGCAAGCCTCTCCCTGGACGACGCCAGGACGCGTACCCGGCCATCATTTCGGGACAGGGAGAATCTTGACTCATTGGTGAAGAGGATGGTGCTCCATTGCTGCCTCGTCCATCGCTGATGACGTCGACACCACCTCCTTCTGGCCTGTCGATGGTGCTGTGTTAGTGGGAGACAGACGGCGAGCCTTCTTGAGCGGAGGTTGAAACTGTGAAGGCGACCTCGGACGGTCTGGCGACTTACGTTGATGTTAGTCGTTCTTCTCAGCTCCTGTCTCAGAGTGGTTGCATTGATGGTTCTGCTGCGGACTGCTGTCAGCATCAAGTAGCGATCGTCTTGCCCGTTGGTGATTCTTGGCCGCCCTGAGCGTGGTCGTTCCTCGGCTCTTCCAGTGTCTTGGTATCACTGGTGAAGGCGTTGAATGACTGAGTGGCTCACTCCCAGACGTCTTGCCACCTCTCTTCCAGAAATGCCATCTTGGAGCCATCCCAGAGCCCGGCCGCGATCTAGTGTTGACAGTTTTCGTCTTGGAGGCATGGTTATTGCAGCCCCGATTAGCGGTCATTTTATACCCACGCAGGCAAATTGTCATTGAAAAGTGTTCAACATCAGAGAGCCGCCATCAGAGAGCCTTGCACGTGCACTGTGCCGATTTCTCAATTCAAAACTGCTGTGTAATCTGTGCCTGGCCAAACTTCATGCATTATTCACGGATTTTTGGTGTTTTGGCTGAGCGCATATTCTCGACCCGAAAAATGCGTCGTCTGAAAGATTATTTCGGTCATACAGTGTGGTGTGTGAGCTGTCAGAATAGCTCAGAATGAAACACGCTGCGCTTTGTTTTACGAGCATTCAGACCCATTACTTAGAGTACCCCAAAATCTAAGGCGGCCCTTAACTTTTTGTGACTAGCTTAGTAGTAGTAGTAGTAGTAGAAGTAGTAGCAGCAGCAGCAGCAGCAGCAACATTATTATTATTGTTAATATCATCATCGTCGTCATCATATCATCATTACTAGTAGGCATCCTTCAGTCTCGGAAGACTATGGAGTTGCACTCTATGTGTCTATTCTGGTACAGCGACGGGTGTGGCTGGCCAGTCCGATGCGGGAATTACAGTCCCTGTGGCAGAGGGTACAGATGAAGTCTGACGCTGGTCTGCCTGGGCTGCAGCCTTTCTTCTCATTCTCTTTTCCCCGTGCTGCTGAGCGAGTGTCTCTTCGAACTTGGAGAGACCTTTCTGCACAGTTTGTCTCCAGGCTGACCGTTCGAGGGCTGTTGCTTCCCAGTTGTTCTGGTCGATGTTCAAGGCTTTTAGGCCCCTCTTGCACACATCTTTGAATCGCAGCTGTGGTCTCCCTGTGGGACGTTTTCCCTGCACAAGTTCTCCATAGAGGAGGTCTTTAGGGATCCGTCCGTCATCCATGCGCACGACATGTCCAAGCCAGCGCATTCGTCTTTGTTTCAGCAGCGTGTACATGCTGGTGCATCCGGCTCTTTCCAGGACAGTGTTATTTGGGACCTTGTCCTGCCAGGTGATGTTCAGAATGCGTCGGAGGCTATGCATATGAAAGGCATTGAGCTTTCGCTCTTGTCGGGCATGCAAAGTCCAAGACTCGCTGCCATACAGGAGGGTGCTCACGACGCAGGCTCTGTAGATCTGGACCTTTGTGTGCTCAGTCAGCTTGCTGTTGTTCCATGCTTTCTTTGTCAGTCTGGTCATGGTGGTAGCTGCCTTGCCGATGCGCCTGTTGAGCTCTGTGTCAAGTGATAGGGTGTCTGAGGTTGTTGAGCCCAGATAAACAAAGTCATGGACGACATCCAGTTCATGGTCATTGATGCTGATGACTGGGGGAGGTCCCATGACCTGTGTTTTCTTCAAGCTAATGGTAAGCCCGAAGTCTTGGCAGGCATCGCTGAAGCAAGTCATGAGCTGCTGTAGGTCCTCAGCTGAGTGGGCGGTTACTGCTGCGTCGTCTGCAAAGAGGAAGTCACGCAGGCACCTCAGCTTGACTTTAGTCTTGGCTCTTAGTCTGGAGAGGCTGAAGAGCTTTCCGTCTGTCCTGGTTCGGAGGTAGATACCTTCAGCTGCAGGACCAAATGCGTGTTTCAGCATCACAGCAAAGAAGATTCCAAACAGGGTGGGAGCCAGGACGCAACCCTGTTTCACTCCGCTCCGTATGTTGAAGGCAGCTGATGTTGAGCCGTCAAAGTGCCTTTCATGTCTTCGTGGAAGGATCCGATGATGCTGAGAAGCTTGGGTGGACATCCAATCTTCGGGAGGATCTTGAAGAGGCCATCCCTGCTGACCAAATCGAAAGCCTTTGTGAGGTCTATGAAGGCAATGAAGAGTGGCTGCCTTTGCTCACTGCAGTTCTCCTGAAGTTGTTTAAGGGAGAAGATCATATCTATAGTGGATCTGTTGGCACGGAAACCGCACTGTGATTCAGGATAAACTTGCTCTGCAAGTACTTGGAGCCTCTTCAGTACTACTCGTGCAAAGGCTTTCCCAACGATACTAAGGAGAGATATGCCACGATAATTATTGCAATCGCTTCTGTCACCTTTGTTTTTGTACAGTGTGACGATGTTAGCATCCCTCATGTCTTGTGGTACTTCGCCTTCACTCCAACAGAGGCTGAGGATTTCATGCAACTCGGTGATAAGTGTCTCTTTGCAGCACTTCAGTACTTCGGTGGGAATAGTCTTTCCCTGGTGCCTTGCCAGAGGCAAGAGAGTCCAGGGCTTCGTTGAGTTCGTCTATGGTTGGTTCTATGTCAAGCTCTTCCAGCTCTGGTTGGCGTTCTATGGCATTCAGGGCATCTTCTGTCACTACATTTTCCCTTGTATATAGCTCAGTGTAGTGTTGGACCCAGCGCTCCATCTGTTGTTCTCTGTCCTGAATCACCTCCCCTGTAGCTGATTTCAAAGGGGGAGTTTTCTTTTGCGTTGGGCCCAGTGCCTGCTTGATGCCATCATACATCGCCTTACTGTTGCCTGTGTCAGCTGCGATCTGAATCTGGAAGCAGAGCTGAAGCCAATAATCGTTGGCGCATTGCCTGGCACACTGCCGGACTTTGCTGCGAGCAGCACGGAGAACCTGGAGGTTCTGCTCACTGGGATCGGTTTTGTATGCTGTCAGGGCGTTTCTCTTGGCCTCGATGACTGGTGTCACTTCTTCTAAATGGGCTTCGAACCAGTCAGCTGACTTGCTGGTCTTTTTGCTAAAGGTGGACATGGCGGCGTTGTAGACAGCATCTCTGAAGTGTTCCCATCGGTCTTGGGCATTTGCAGTGGGTGGGCCAGGGAGAGAATCCTCCAACACGCGCGCAAACTCCTCCACTGTATTCTGAACGCGTGTTTTGCTGGTGTCGATGCGGGGCCGGCCCTCCTTTCTCGTACTGTGCAGTCTCTTCGCGCGGAGCTTCACTTTGCTGCACACCAAAGAGTGGTCAGTGTCACATTCGGCGCTCTGGTAGCTGCAAGTGATCTTGTTGCTGGAAAGGTTGACACGTCTGGTGAGGATCAGATCGAGCTGATGCCAGTGTTTGGATCAAGGGTGTCTCCAGGAGACTCGATGCTGAGGCTTCGTGTTGAAGAAAGTGTTACTGACGCACAACCCATGATGACAGCAGAGCTCTAGCAGGCGCTGGCCATTCTCGTTCAATTTCCCAGTGCCGAACTGACCCAAGCAGGTGAGCCAGGAGTTGTGATCGACACCTACTCTGGCGTTGAAATCGCCTGCGATGAACAGTGATTCTCTGTCGGGAATTCTCCTTATAGCAGCACTGAGGTCGTCATAAAACTTGTCTTTTGCTTCTGCTGTGGATGCCAAAGTTGGTGCGTAGGCACTAATTAGACTGACTGGTCCCGATGATGTTTGGAGTTGGAGAGACAGGATTCGTTCTGTTCCTTCTACTGGTGGACTCCAATAATCTGTTTCTAACTGCGAATCCACGCCGTGTTCTCTGACCTCGTCTGATGGTTTGCCCTGCCAGAACAGGTGAAGTCTCTCTCCCTCACAGATCCCGTTTCTGGGAGCCTGGTTTCTTGAAGGGCGACAATGTCCATCTGCAGTCTGCTCAGTTCTCTGTCGATGACGGCTGTCTTGCGAATATCGTTTACTTCCTGCAGGTCGTCAGAAAAGCCTGGAGTCATTGTCCTTACGTTCCACGTACCCAATTTCAGGGCGGAAGTTTTCATTTTTCTGTTGCCTGGTGCATAGTTATCGATCCGCTTGTCGGTTTTCACCCTAAACCCCACGCACCCAGTGAGGCAAACGGACCGTGGCGGGGCAGCACCTTACTGGCTGG
>CM031624.1:44735167-44741767 GCA_018398815.1 Conus ventricosus | reverse complement strand
CTATAACGGGGTAAACTAACACATCGGGCATTATTGGTGACCCATAATGAACATACCTGCTAATGTTCACAAAGATCGGCCAAGTACTTTCTGAGATATTCCATGAAGAAGAAAAGGCGTTACAGCCGTTAGTAACGGTATAACGGTAAACTAAAACATCGGACATTGTCAAGGAGCGTGAAACCTCTCACAAAAGGCATTAGACGCTTGGAGGCAAAGGGACGTTGTACATAGTATACAAATAGGTAATAGACCAATTAACCAGGGTACCTTACCCATCGCATACGGCCGAACTGTGTGAAGGAGGCCGAAGTGGTCAGATGACAGATGACACCTAGGAGAGAGTTCGGACCTGCCCGGTGGCGAAAGGGGAAGGGATGTAACCACTACGACTTCGGCACTCCAAGTGAGCGCTAAATGCTCAGTCAGCTGAGGTTCTTTTGTAAACAGTCAGTGAAGAGCAGGAGTCTTGGATTCGTTTGGATGGTATTGCCGTGGGTCACTGTGTTGGTTCTATTGTCAGGCTGGCTGAATGCATGTGGAGGTTGTAGTAGCCCTCCTTAAGATAATTACTGTGTTAAGTGACCACCGAAGTCGGCGAGAATTTTCGATGTCCATCTGGTGCTAAGTGTGTGTTTGCTAATCAATTAGGTAGGGGTGTGTGTAAATGCTGATGTGTGGGAGAATGTAGGGAATGGAGAATTCAGGGTACTTGTGAACTAGGGTTTGAGAAGCAGCGTGGACAAAGGCATGGCCCGAAGGGGAATCCTTTGTGTCCATCCCTATATAAACTGAGGGAGAACAACGTGCAGGGAGAACAACACCAGGAGAGAGAGAGAGAGAAGGCAGAGGAGAGAGAGAGAGGAGAGGAGTGAGCAGGACAGAGAAAGGGTCGAGAGAAACGTGGTCTGGGAGATAGAAGAGACAGCAAGGTCTTAGAGTTAAAGACAAGCTGGAAGAGAAGGAAACTAAGTTTGAAGCCCAGAGGTGGGTGAAGACAGACAAACTGAATTTGAACCCAGAGGTGGGTGAAGAAGACGAAGAAGAAGAGTTCTACGTCGAGATCCCAGAGACGACCATGAAGACCCAGTCCTGAAACCTGGAGCCAGTCAACCAAGGGCATCACCATCAAGCAGTGCTGAAGAAGACGTGAAGAGACTTGTTCAAGAACTGTGGTGTGGTGTGAAAGCGTGGTTGTGTGTGTGAAAACCTGGCCAGGTAAAAAGTCATTTTATTATAACCCGGGGTTAGGAAGTATTGATCTTTTAATGTGTTGATTTATTCATTGTGTGTGATTGATTGTTCATGATAAATTATAAGTAGCATAGAAATTGTATTTCTTGTTCTCAGTCGTGTTAGGAAAGAAACGAATGCGTGACATCCCATTCCAGAGAGAGGTGAATGTTTGGTGGGTGCATGAGTGTGCATATGCGTGTATGAGCGCAAAGATAACCTTGGTGTGTTAAGCCTGACTAATAATACATCAACTTAGTGCACTTAAGCAATACCATCACGATTTCCCCTGTCCTGGACAAAGTGGCGAGCCTGCCGGGATTGCATGGCCCAAATTAGTTTCAGGAGGAAACAAAGTAAGTACTAAAGTAGTACGGGCGAAGCGTCCACTAAAGGCAATTTAATTAGCTCTTCTAATTATTTCCTTTAGTTTCTTTGAGTGTTGAGTATTGACTTGGGGTAGGGGGGTTGTATTAAATCAAAGGTCGTTCAGAGAAACGAAGAACAAGGTTCTAGTCATAACCTCACAGAAGCTGTGGGTTTTAAAATTAAGGCTCCTTTGTGTTAGGAACACTACCATTGGTTGGTGTACTCGTAAAAGTTTTGTAATAAACTGTGTACCAAATTTTACCGGTTTATAAGCGTAACTGTTTTAGTGGTGCTAAAACATATCAGAAAAAGAAAATGGCTGAAGAAAGTTTTACCCCCATAGAGAAACTAGTAAGTTTGGGGAAAGAAATGGGATATACAGAGATGAACTGCGTAGATTCATTGAAACTCAGCAGAAGACTGAGAGAGAGAAAGGGCCGAAAAAAGGAAATTTGAAAAGGAACGTTTAGAGGGAGAAACTGCTGCGTCGAAGGCTAAAGCAAATGCAGCAGACGCAGAGAGTGCAGCTGCTAAAACGAGAGCAGATGCAAGAGTGCAGCTGCCAAAAAGCTAGAGCAGATGCAGAGTGCAGCTGCCAGAGCAAAGAGCAGATGCAGAGAGTGACGCGAGAGCTAGAGCAGATGCAGAGAGTGCGGCTGCAAGGGCAAGAGCAAAGCGGAATCAGAGATTTTAGCCAAACAAATTGAGTTTTGGGAAAAAAAAAAATCGGAAAATCGTAGTGAAATCGACCCCATTTTGAGTCATGGCCGCAGACTAAGTTACGCACCAGATTAAACCCCCACTGTTCGAAAAAACTGACTCGACGATCCCAATCAGTCGGTTTGAATCGTTGCCGACCGGGGCGGGCCCTGAGCCGAGGGTGGCCCGAAGTAACGGGAAAAAAACCCTGTCTGCCTTGTTGACAGGTCGTGCGTTACACACATTTTCCCACCTTACCCAAGGGATCAGAGGTTTTGAAAAGGTGAAACAAGCAGTACTAAAGGCATATATTTGACTGAAGAAGGTTTTAGGCGAAATTTCGCGAGGCGAAACAAACAGGGTGAGACTCCCGTTCGGTGTTAGACGGGATCATTTTAAACAAATGGGTAGAACAGTGGATAGACGTGATTTTAAAGGGCCCAAGACACGGTGATGAAGGAACAGATACTTAGGGTTGGGGGACGGGCCTTACCACCACTTTAAGGGAAAAAAAGGTGCAACCACAATAGCTGAATACTTGAACGCAGAGATTTACCGGAAGCGAAGGCGCGCCCTTGCCTAAAACAGAAGAGGGCCGGAGGCATATCCAGGGGGAGGTAGGCCGCCATAAATACATAATGAGTCATAGAAAACCCCCGTAGGCCCCCATGGGCACGTGAGCAAAAAAGGGGTAAAACCAATACCCACGTGGCTAGGAATGAGCGCCCCCTTTTTTCAGAATAAGACAGGGCATTTGCAGGGGTGATTTTTAAGTCCAGAAGGCAGCACAATGAAGATAAGGCCAAGTGGAGACGGTGAAAGAGATGGAAAAGTGACAGGTTATTTTGTCTGGATGGCTGTGTTTCACAGATTCGGCATAACAGGATGTCACAAAGGAAAAAGGGGGGAAAAAGTGTTAAATGTTTTAAGACTTGGGTGCACGGGGCGTAATGGTAAAGGGAGTCCCTGGTTGAGAAGGGAAAATTCACAGTAAAACACAGGGGTGTGACAAATAATGGAACAGTAGCAAAATTTAAAAAACGGCCCGGGTGTTTTTGCTACACCATTTTAAGTGGAATGTACAGGCTTTGGCTTTCCGAAGCCGCCGTGATTGGTAAGGGGAACAGTCCGGGAGCACGGGGGTAGGACACCCAGACCTGGTCTGTGTCGAACAAGAAAAGGAATCAGGGAGGGGAGAGAAAGGCCCCCAGGCGGTCAGCATTTCAGAAAGCAGGGACGGTCCGGTGAGACTAACCCCACTCATTTTACGAGCAAAAAAAAGGGCGTTTTACTCTTTAGAAAGCGTTGGGTTTTGCTCTACAAGGCAAAAGAAACGGTTAAGGAAGGGACAATCGGTTTTGATTTAAAGGAGGGGATATTGTCCCAAACTTCACTCACGAAAGTTCAGGAAAAACGAAGAAGCAGGCGTCGTTCCCTGGGGCAACGCAAAAAGGGGGGGAAAGTTCGACAATCATGTATTCAGCCTGGGGCCACTCGGAAGAAGGCCACACAGAAGATGGTGACCGGGGTACTACGGGCCCGGTATCCTTGGCGAATCGGGCTTTCTGTGCAAAAAGCGCAATCCGCGGGGGGGGAAAGGTGTGTGTACAGAAGGGGGACAGATGGTTTTAAACCAAAAATTGGGCCAAAAATAAAAGGGGCGAGAAGTCGGGTAGTGGTGGTGTGTCTTTTGCAGTGTCGTTAGCGTGACGGGCGGGTTTGGGGGGCCAGGTATGAGGAGAAGGGGGAGAATTTTCCGTAGAAACAAATGGTTTTTTGGCCAAAAGATTAGAGCTGGTGGAGATTCCAGATCTATTTGATATTTGCTTGGACGTGTGTATGTTTTGGGGTTTTTTCTCTAATTTTTTTTGCAAGAACACTTGGTGCTTTCTCTGGTGAAGTAGGCTTATGAGAGGCCGATATTAGCCGGTTTAAATGGAAAATTAAGGCTTCATCTTTTTTAATTTTGGGTTTTAGCGAATGCAGGGCATTGTTTCGAGGGGGGGGAATTTGCAAGGACAAAACTCTCACAAAAGGCATTAGACGCTTAAAAGGAAAAGGGGCGTTGTAATATATACAAAAATAAAAACCCCAATAACCAGGGACCTTCCCCATCGCATAGGGCCGAACTGTGTAAAAGGGGGCCCGAAGTGGCAGATGAAGATGACACCTAGGAGAAGTTCGGACCTGCCCGGTGGCAAAAGGGGGAAGGGGAGTAACCCTCGACTTTCGGCCCCCAAAAGTGAGCGCTAAAATGCTCAGTCGCTGAGGTTTTTTTTGTAAACACAGTGAAAAGCAAGTCTTGGATTCGTTTGGGTGGTATTGCCGGGGTCACTGTGTTGGTTTATTGTCAGGCTGGCTGAAGCATGTGGAGGTTGAGTACCCCCCTTTTAAGTAATTACTGGTTTTTTGACCACCGAAGTCGGCGGGAATTTTCGATGCCCCTCTGGGGCTAAGTGGTTTTCTAACAATTAGGAGGGGTGGTGAAAAAGCTAGTGTGGGAGAATGTAGGAATGGGAATTAGGGGACTGTGAACTAGGGGTTTGAGAAGCGAGGGGAAACAACGTGCAGGGAGAACAACACCAGGAGAGGAGAGAGAAGGCAGAGGAAGAGAGAAGGAGAGGAGTGAGCAGGGCCAGAAAAGGGCGAGAGAAAAAGTGGTCTGGGGAGATGAAGAGACAGCAAGGTCTTAGAGTTTAAAAACAACGGGAAAAGAAGGAAACAAGTTTGAAACCCCCGGGTGGGTGAAGACGAAAACGAATTTTAACCCCGAGGGGGTTTAAGAAGACAAAAGAAAAAGTTCTACGTCGAGATCCCAGAGACGACCAGAAGACCCAGTCCGAAACCGGACCCAGTTAACCAAGGGCATCACCATCAAACAGTTGAAAAAAGACTGAAGAGATGTTCAAGAACTGTGGTGTGGTGTGAAAGCGGGTTGGGGTGAAAACCTGGCCGGTAAAAAGTCATTTTTATTTTAACCCGGGGTTAGGAAGTTTTTTGATCTTTTAATGTTTGATTTAAATTTATTTTGTGTGATTGATTGTTCATGAAAATTTAAGTGCATAGAAATTGATTTTTTTGTTTTCAGTCGTGTTAGGGAAAAAAACGAAGCGGACATCCCTTCCCCAAAGGGGTGAAGTTTTGGTGGGTGCATGAGTGTGATTGCGGTATGAGGCAAAGAAACCTTTGGGGTTTTAAACCTGACAATAATCCAACTTGTGCATTAACAATACCATCATGATTTCCCCCGTCCCGGCAGACATTATTTGTGACCCTAAAAAAATCCTACAAATTTTCCGATGATCGGCCAAATGCTTTCTAGATTTTATAAAGAAGAAAAACGTTTAAAGGCCCTTTCAGCCATTATAACGGCTACAACGGGTAACCCAAAACATCAGGCATCATTCGTGACCCATAATGAACATACCTGCAATTTCACAAAAATAGCCAATATTTCTGAGATATTCCATAAAGAAGAAAAAGGTTACAGGGCGTTTTTTGCCGTTGCAACCCGAACGGGAACTAAAACATCGGGCACATCCGGGCCCCCTAATGAACATACCCACAAAAAATTTTCAGAAAGATCGGCCCGTGCTTTCGAGATATTTTAAAAGAAGAAAAAAAACGTTACAGGGCCCCTTACAGCCGTTAGTCAGGGTAAAAACGGTAAACTAAAACACACGCTTATTCGTGACCCTATGAACAACCCAATATTTTCAGAATACGGCCCCAGTACTTTTGAGATATTTAAAAAAGAAAAAAAACGTTACAGGCTGTTACAGCCGCCTTAGTAAAAGGTAAACGGGGTAAAATAATACATCGGGGGATCACCGGACCCTAAAAAAAAATACCCGCTAATTTTTACAAATATCGGCCAAGTACTTTCTGAGATATCCAAAAAAAAAAAAGCGTTACAGGGTTTCAGCCCTTATAACGGTTTAAAATAAAAAAGTGGGATCACCCTTTTCCCTAATGAACAACCTACAAAATTTTTTTTGAAATCGACCCCCGTAGTTTTTTGGAACAGTGGAACACTTTTTGACCCCGGACCCACGACAGAACACAGACAGCATTTCTTCGTTTCCCATTCTAAAGTAAACCCCCGTTTTTAAACTGAGAGACAAAAAAAAACACGCACCAAAAAGCAGTCGCAGCATACACACTCGCGCGCGCGGGCACACACACACACACACCACACACACACACACACACACACACACACACACGCACGCACGCACGCACGAACGCATGCACGCACGCACGCACGCACGCACGCACCCGCACGCCCCCCCCCCCCCC
>CM031624.1:44707667-44727667 GCA_018398815.1 Conus ventricosus | reverse complement strand
AGTCAGGGAAGTGATGTTTCAATGCCTTCTGCCAGTGCTGGAAGTGACACTAATAATACTCAGAAATGGATGAAATGTTGTTATTTTCGCAAGAAAATCTTTCTGATCAACAGACCGATCTTGTGGAAAAATACATTGTTTATCATGAGGCCATGGCAAAGTTTTTGACAAAGAAATTGAGTGGCGAGCCTTGTTCTCCTCCCTCAAAGCCAAAAGGAAGCATTCGTTTTTGTTCCTCAACAAAAAAACGGAACTCTCAGTTGAAGATTCTTGACAAATATTTGAAAAACACAGCTTTGTGAGCTGACTTCCGATCATTTGATGAAACCAAAACCTTTGAAACTGTTCAAGAATGACCCCCATCTTACACCGGGCTGTTACTCAGTGAAAGATAGTGAAAAGAAATCTCTTTCTCAGGCTCTTTTTTTTAGGGAATGGCTTCAGAAAGCAAAGACAATTTTGAAACAGTCAAAAACAAAAAACTGGGAGTCCTATCTGAAAGAAGATTTGCTGGTTGAGCCAACTCGCGTAAGAAGACTAATTGAAGTGTCATTTTGTTTCTATTCTTATCCAAAATTTCACAAACTTGCGATTTCTTTCAACGAGTTATACAGCAAACGAAAACTCATTATGAAATACATACAATCCAACCCCAACTTTAAAGCATTCTGGCATGATACACATGACGTGTTAGAACCTGCATGGCAGGATAATTGAGCCACTTCCACAGCGGTAGTTTTACTAGCGCCCAACAAAAACTAGGCCAATCGGCAAAACTCTGCCGATTGACCCACAAAGCCCACCTCTACCCACCTACTGGAGCGGCGCCAACACTCCTTCACCTCTAAAGGCTACCTTCGGTGTGCCGCCGATTGAACTGAAACAGATCCTGTGATTATTGATTCAGGACTTTGATAAGTGCTTTCGGCGGCTGCCTTGAATTTACAACGTCAAGTGTAAACAACAAAAAGCCCCCTTCACTTTCCCACAAGCACTGTCCTGTCTATTGTGTGTTTGTTTGTTGTTTGTTTGTTGTTTGTTTGTGTTTGTTGTTTGTTTGTGTGTGTGTTTTGTCTACCCTACGCATGCACACCCCCCACCCCCACCCCACGCATGCACACCCCCCACCCACGCATGCACACACTCAAGTCACTTCTAAGTTCTTAACTGAAGATTACCCCAAGTCACTCTAGTCATCCACAAGTTCTTACTCAAGTCGTCCTCAAGTTATCCTCAAGTCACTTCTAAGTTCTTAACTGAAGTTACCCAAGTTACTTCTAAGTCATCCTCAAGTCATCCTCAAGTCATCCTCAAGTCACTCCAAGTCACTTTTAAGTTCTTACTCAAGTCAGCCCCAAGTCATCCTCAAGTTCTTACTCAAGTCAACCTAAGATCATAACTAAGTCATCCTCTAAGTACAACAAGTTCTTATTTAAGTTATCTTATCAAAAAAATACAATCTATGTTTTTATCTTAAATAGTAGATGTCTAATATAGTACACACACGCCTCAAAAAACGCGTCATCGTTGAGGATGTCTTGCTCAGCGTCCTCTGCGCGAATATCGGTCAGCATAGATCTTAATGAAGTTCTTACATCCTAAGCAACCGCATTGATTACAATTCTGGTCTATGGAAATGTCTTTTATAGACTCCATGTCTTTATTTATTGACTTCATCATTTTATAATACGCCATGATCTATTTTTATCAAAAAAATTTAAAATTAAGTTCTTAAAATATTATTGCATTATAAATGGATCAAAATGATGTTTTGTTATTGGCGTTCCTGGCGTGCTGTTGTGTTCGTACTTTTGCATTTAATGGTTGAGATTGTTTGGACTTTGGGTTTTGCCAGCGTTGTTTATATATTTTATAACCGTAATAACCGCCCCCAACAGCAGCAAGGGCGCCAAAAATTGGCAACAGTTTTAAGTTCAATATTCCATGAAGACTTTGGCGCTGTAGTCTTGAATCATATGGAGTTTTTATAGCTGGCATTGAATCAACTGTTGGCGTTGGCGGCGTTATGTTTTCATGATGAGTTATATTTTGTGATTGTAACTGTAATTTTTTTTGTTTGTTCCACTCAGCTAATTTTTTTCCTGCCGCAATGCGTCCAGGATGAGGTTTTTAGTGACCACTTTCACCTGATTCAATGTTTTCTGATTCTGCTGATTTTCTGGCTCATTCATTTTGAAGGGAAATAAAATCTATATGATTAAAAGTAATTAATCCCATGATTAACGGTGATAACAATGTTCCAAATCTGTAATATAGATCACATCCTAGAGACTCTAATGACTTTTGTTAAAACTGGATCCTGTGTTAAATCATACATAAAATCTTGTTCAGAATCAATGGGAGCAAATCTACTGACTAGTTTAGTGTACAAACTAAGAACCGTTTGCCCAATCGCTTTTCACCATTCTAGACCCCAACTGCGCTTCATACCTGTTGTGATACTTTATAATGTCTTGCGGCGACATCTGTTGAATCTGTTCTATGCTGAATTCATTTCCGAGGAACTGTTTTGTTTTTCCACATGCTGCCAAAGAATACAGTCTTTCCTTTTTGGGCATAATAGCTTGGTCATCAACTTGTTCATTTGTAATCACAAGTTCGCAAGGAATGTTTAGCAGATCGTCGCTGTTCATGTTTTATTACTAAATATAATTATTTTATTTTTTAAAATGAGCGCTGAAAAAACTGTTGCCAACCTTGTATACCATTCTGCTGTTATTGGAGGTCTAAGTATAGGATACACAATGCTTGGTAAAAGCTTGTTAAGAATTAAACCAGCAGATCTTGGCAAACTAGACTTTGAGGATTCAGCAAAGCTAATTGCTATCATTGCAGCTTCATTCGCTACGAAAGATTTTCTAGTCAAGCAAGGAATAATTCCAGACAGTATTAATAATGTAAAATAAAAAAATCCGTTTATAAAAATGGCTTCACTCGTAATGATGATAGGCGGCGCTTGTAGTGAATGCGCTTGCTTTTAGCGGAAGTAATTACGCGTTTAGTAAACTACGGGATGACGGCGAGAGAAAAAGACATAACAAAGCTGTGGAGCAACTAGCCGCAGCACAAGATCACTATGAAAAGCAGAGAATTGAGCAGTTAGATTTTATTAACGACACACTGAAAAAACAGGGACATGCAGCTTACACATTTAAAGATGTTGACCAGGCAATAAAAGAATATTATCTTGTAACAGGCAACCAATCGAGACATTGCCCCCCACCAAAATTCAGTGACTTTTATCAACCATCAGAAAAACAAAAGATGCAAGAAATCGCGTTTATTGTCGTTGGTATGACCGTTGTGTATTTTGTTGCACATAATATTGGCTGAGTAAAAAATGAACAAAATCTATTATTCGCCAAAGGATATTGGAAGGGAATAACAGCAATTAAAAAGCTAAGCCAAGCAGCGGGAGTCAGTGAACAAACAGCAAAAGAATGGCTATCTAAACAAGCGATTTGGCAAATTTATTTACCTGCACCTAGACGAATACAGAGACCACACTTTGTCAATACAACTCCAAACGACACCCATCAAATGGACCTTCTATATTTTACCTCATGATACGATTAGACGAAAAAGATTTAAGTACGCACTCACAGTCATTGACATGGCTTCAAGATACAAAGATGCTGAACCATTAACACAAAAGAGTGCTTCTGCTGTTGCTGTTGCTATACAACTAATATATCAACGAGGCCCGTTAACTTATCCTCGCATGATTCAAGTCGATGATGGAAAAGAATTTAAAGGCCAAGTGAATAAATTATTTTTTTTTTTTTATTTTTTTTTTTTGCTGCCCCAGCCTCTGCGCCCCCTAGAGGCGTCACCACGCCGCTCTTTCCGACCACCCGCCCACCCCCACACCCGGTCGGCCCCCCGCACCCCCGGCCCCGAAAATCCACGGGGCAGTCAATGTCAAGTCGTAAAGAGGCAACCCCCAGAGGAGACACTGCACTGCTGCCGAGTCACTTCGGTGGTGTTCGTGGCGCTGTTTTGATCTAACATACGCAAAACGCCCCCCCTAAGCCCCCCCTTTACGACAAAAATTGTTAGTCGCGGAGCCGGGTGGTGGCTCCCTCCAGGGGGCGCCCCGTCCCTCCCCGACGCCCCCCTGGGGTCGCCGATACGGTGACCCCCACGGAAAACCCAAACCAAAAGGCCACGACGTGGAGAGGACATCGAATTGGGTCCCATGAGAGCAGGGCATGAAGGGCCACAGAATTGAGAGTTTTTTTTTTATGTGATCGATGAGAATGGGATGATTAAAAGATGTACGGGTTTCCCCTTTGGTCTGAGACTCATGCGGGCTGTTCTTACTTCCTTTTTTAAAAATTTCCCCGGGTCAAAGGCTCGGAGATACAGGCCCTCAGTGTTGGTCAGGAAATTTGAGCAACACTCTCAGAAAACGCATCCATTAAGTGGATGAAACTCGACTGTGTGGTCCCAGTCTTCCCAACTGAGTCCGCAGCAAACTCAACTCTGGGTAGGAGCCGGTCGGGGCAGAAAAAACCCACATGACTCTGATGGGATTCGAACCCACGACCTCCCAGCGGGAGTCCGCGACGCTAACCACTTCGCCACGGCGGCTGGTAAGTGAATCAATTATTGTTAAAACATAGAGTTACCATTAAAAGAGGCATTCCGGGGAGTTCACAGATCACAGGCTTTAGTTGAAAACTTTAACAAACAGTTAGCCGAAAGACTTTTCTCCTACCAGTATCACAGAGAGCTTATTGACAATTCTCGCAACACAGAATGGGTTAGAAGACTGCCCTCAGTTTTGCGCGCAATGAATAATGAAGAATTTAAAGGGCTAAAACCAGTACAAGCAATCAAAAGAAAAACATAAATGTTGTTGAAGGAGAGTCTTCATCCAGCAAACTATTACCGTTTGGTTTGAAAGTAAGGTACCTTTATTTACCGGGGGAAGCAGAAGGGGACACTCGCATCAGGGCAACAGATCCAGTTTGGAGTGTTGATCCATATGAAATAAAAAGAATTGTAAAGATGAATCCGCCCGTGTATTATTTACGAGAAACTGACACAACAAAACAACCAGCTCCTCAAAGATCTTTTGTGAAAGAAGAACTGCAGATAATCCCACCAGACACAGTTCAGTTGCTTAGTTAATTACGTAAATATATTTGAGTTTAAAATGGAAGCTCAGAAGGAAGCGCAGAACGAAACAAGAATGGTAAAGGAAGAGACCTGGAAATGATACGGGAATCATTTGATGCGTGTAATGCTATTAGGGGAACATTTTCGAGGATTAATCAATGCATGCTAAATCATCCAATCACCTACAACTCAACCCCCAAATTGGGAAAAAGAATATCTTGAAATAATAAAAAAAAATTCGAACCCATCAAGCAAACATGAGAAAAGATTTAAATGAATTGGATGAAGCTATGCTTGATCTTATAGATAAAGTTGATGAAAAATATAAACCTGAAGAATGTATACAATTATGCCGTCCTCCAATGTCCGATTGCATATGAAAACTCTGGATTAACAATACCCGTTTTGTGTTTGTTCTATCTAATGACTTCTTTGTTACAACAGTTGTGTTGATCTCATGTAGATTAGATCGCAGTTTTACGTTGTCATGATGAAAAGTCTTATTGTCAAACAATGCTTCTTTTTTAGTTGTCATGTGATATGCTCGACTGCACAACACTGCGAGATATTCCTTTTGCTTTCTTAATGGTTTTCTCTTGCTCGAAATACTGTACATTTTCGACCTTAACCCCACATACTCCTTGATCACCTTTCCAATAATTCATCCTTCATCTTTCCTAAAACCTTCTTATTAGTAATTGAATGTAAAGGCGACTCTTTAGGGTAATCGGACGTGTCATCCATCCACTCGCTCCTTTAGCTACTTCTAATTCCATGTCTTTATAGACGTCTTCAGTAGGGATATCTATAACAAAACTGTCTGTATCTGTGTAAAGTACTTTGGACTCTGGATACAGGGTTTAAAGTAGTCATAAAGAAATTCTAACATCAAAAGCTTTGATAATTCTAAAACAGTAAACCCAATAAATACAGGTTGTCCATTTGACTTTCTTTTTTTTCATCATTATACCAAAAAGCTGATCATGAAATCTTCTGAAGTCCTGATAATTTGGTTTTGAAGTCAGCTTAATTGCTTCGTTCTCTTTGGTGACCATCTAACATCTTTACGCTTGTGCGGATTCTCCATAGTCCTTTCCGAAACAGCTGTTGTTCATCAGCTTGAAAAAGTCTTTTTCTGAAGCATCTGTGGATTTAGTTCTGAGATCAGTGTTCTTCATGATGTATGGTTTCATGAACTGTTCTTGATCGAAAGCAATTATACGATGAACAGCTGTCAACTTCAAACCATGTCTTAAATAAAATTGTAGAAGTCTGTAATGACAGACATAATTTTTTTTGCCTCGAAGATTAGGCACAAGTTTAGGCGGCTCTGTTTTCGCCATCTTTAGACTTTCTGCTGCTAATGGATAGTCATTATGCAGGTCATGGAGTTCATGAGGATATTCTAAATCAACTTCTAGAGTGAAACCGCGCTGTTGACCCGACGTCAAACTGCTCAACCACTTTAATGCTTTTTGAATATTGTTTTGAACCTGTGTACATTTTAAAGTTGCAAATGAAGCGATTGCCCCTTTGGGCCCACCATACAATTTTTTTGCGTCCAAATAAAATAAAGTTTGTTAAAACCTTTTAAACTGGGATCATAGTGGGCCAAGTTTTGTTTTTCCCTTTACATAATGATCGACCCCATACTAACCCCTTTCCCCGAACCCTTTTTCCCAACATCTGAAGCTTTGGGTAAATCGACAACAAATAAATCTGTACCCAGTAAACTTTAAGAAAGCGTCCCAACTCACCCCGGGGCGCAAAATGTAATGCGCGGGAACCGGGCTATAATTTTCCATCGGGTTTTTTCTAAAATTTTTAAAAAATATCCGCCAACAAACATACATCTGCCCATTAAGGGAGTCATGAAGTCCCCCCAACCCCCCCCCTTTTAAAAACACTCAACTTTGCCACGCACCCTTGAAAATTCCGGGAATTCAGAATCACTGATGCCCTTTCCTTTGAGACTAAAAAAAGAACGCGCCTTTAGGAGGAAGTGTATCTTCGCCCCAAACCTTTCCCAACCCCTTTTTGGCATGTTTTCGAAAGGGGTAAACCCCCTTTCAAACCGAGAGTTGGGTCAAAATTTTTCTTCCGTTTTTGGGGGCCGGATTTAAAAAGACATAGCTATGATTTCAACGAACCCACTTTGGTTGCATAAAATTTCCATAAAAAGACATTTTATTAAATAAAAACACAGTACTTTTCTGATGACTTTTGCAATACAGACCCCCAAAAGGATGGGTTTACTGTTTTCATTATAAGATGAGAGTCAAAAACCCGCAAGTTAGAAAGAAGATGGCATTTTCCATGCCCCTTTGGTTCAAATTTTATTGAAGTTTCCCGTTGTTGTTGCTGCTCCTCTAAAAACTTTCCGCTAATGTGTTTAAAGGCCCTCTTACTTTTGGGATGGCTTCTTCACGGATTTCTAAACCACAAACCAACAATGTGGGCGGAAAGTCATCGTTTTTGGCCCTTCAGGTGCCCATTATGTTTTTCAAAAAATTTCAATTTTAGAACATCATTACGCACTTGCTGCATGCTTTTTTAAAGAAGTTTTCCCTGCAGCATTAGGCCCCTATATAATGGGGGTGCGGAAGGAGCGCCACCGCCCCACAATAAAGGAAGGGCAAATAACAAATCTGATGATTCCTATTAAACTTTTTTGGGGAAGTTTTTGGGTTGGCGCGGGGCCCTCAAAAGGGGAACAAGGATGATTCGAAGTCTCCCAAAACTACGTTTTGGAGAATTTTGCAGCCCCTTTTTCCCAGTTCTTAAAACAAACTTTACGCCTTCGGGGGGCGTAATTATTTCGGTATTACAGTCAACGGGGGGCCGATACAATTTTCTTATGTTCGTTTGGGGCTTGACAAGGGAAATTTTCTTTTTAAAACACTTTCAAACAAAATTTTTTTTTTATGGTAAGTTTTGGGAAAAAGCCGAAAATAATCAAACCTCTTTGTTCCGTATCAATGTGAAATGCGGTACCAAAAACCCCCTGGAAAAACATCAGTTTTAAGTCAAAAATTTTTTGTCTGGTCACCAATTTTTGGGGCTGTTTTTGACACTTTAATGGGTAAAATTTTTTTTTCCCCCTCACCCCGGGTTATACTTTAAACATTTTTATTGGTTTTTTTTGTTCTTCAAACTGACATGAATCCACGCAAAACGGGAAAGGAAAACCCCCACAAAAAGTTAAGATCATTAGGGAAAGGGTTTTTCATAGTTAGATACTCCTCTGCTTTTTTAGCAACGTATGCAACCTTGCGAAACACACCACAAAAAACATTTGTTTCTAAATTTAATTTCTTTTTTTTTAAAAACTGTTTTTTTTTGCACTAATGGGGGGAGGTAGTGGAAAAAAATTTTCCCCAAAAAGGGCTCATATTTTCCTTTTTTAAAATCTGATTTCAAAAACTTCCCCCTCTGCCCCAACCAGACCTCTCTTTGGGGGCCCTTTTTCCCCCCCCAACCACATCAAACTGGGTAAGCTTTTGGGTCTCCCCAACCGGGTTTTAAATTTCAAAAGAAAAGAATACCCTGTTTTTAAGTTGAGCCCCAGACTTCAAGTTTTTCTTCATTTATTGTTAAAATTGTCTTTAAAAACAGCTAACTTTAAACTTAACCGGGGGTCTATTGTTATTTTTCCGGGAACTTAAAGAAATAAAATAGAAACATTTTGCCGTCCCTTTTGCGGGATTAATGACTTCAAAAAAAATCAATATCTTTTAAAGCTCTTGATAAATTTTCTGGGATTGCTTTAAAGAATTTGTCCGGAACCCAATTCACCATGGGGAGTTTCTTTTTTTAACTCAAAATATTTTTTTAAATCAAAAAAAAAAAAAATTAATCAATATCCCATGGGGGCTTTTTTGCTTTGGAACCCTAAACTAAAGTAAAACACCCCTTTTGGGGTTTTTAATGTGAGGTTTAGAACAGGTTTAAAGTTTCCCTTTACCCTTTTTAACATTCCTTTTTTACGCCCGGGGGCCCGGGTGTTAAAAAAGTTGTCCTCGCCTTTCTTGAAGATCCAAAAATTTTGGCTTTTGTAAATCTCAAAACGCCTTTTAAACGACTAAATTCTTCATCCGGATGTTTTATCAGCTATGCTTTTTTTATAATCAGCTAAAAAGGGAAATAATTTTTGCGTTTTTTAGTTGAACCATACGGGGTTCTTTTGAATTTAGGTTTTTTTTTTTTTTGCAGCAGCACCTACAGCTAATGAACATAGGCCAAGAGCTAAAGACAAACCGCCAAGGTATAGCTGGTTTCCCATCCCGTTGCTAAGAGGCCCAAAACTCTTTCCCGCCGATACAAACCCCCTTTTAGTCCCATGCCCCATTTTTAAAATAGGGAACAGCATTAAAAAAAAGCAGAATACCTCGGTTTTTGGGTTTTCTTTTAAAATTTTAAAGGGCTTGCCCCTATTTTCTTTCTGCATTTGTGTAATGTTTTTTAATCTGGGAAAGGTTTTTTTTCTAGGGTTTTTTACTATCCCTTCCCTTTGGCGACTCCCGGCGCTGTAGGTACATTTGGAAAAAACTTTAAAAAGACATCCTTTTTTAAAAAAAAATTTAGTATTGGAAAATTTTTCTAACTTTATCTTGAATATTTAGCGCGCATCATATATTAAAAAAAAAATAACATTAAGTGGTTTTCGACACTTTTTCTTTTTCAAAATTTTAATGTTTATTTTGTCTCTAAAATTCTCCCCTTTCCCCCTAACGATTATCCTCCGTTGACCTTAGGTCCCAAACCATAAACCGGATTCTTTTTTTAAATAAGGGCAACTAACACTGGAAATGCAACTTTAGACACAAGGGCCAAATTCGGATTTCTACACCTCCCCCTCCAAACATTTTCTTATTTCACAAAAAGCTGATAATTTAAAACCCCCCTAGCGTAGATTTGGTTAGGGCTACCCTCAATTGGGACATTGCCCCTTTTGTTATTTTAGGGTTAACAAAATTTTCAGTTTTTCTTTTTGAATTTTCCTTCATCTTCCACACAATAAAATACCTTTTTAAACGACTGCGTGGCACTAAAACAAAATTCCCCTATATGTCCCGCCCTGCTTTTTGGGTATTTAAAGGGAAAAATCACTCTTTCGTAATTTGATGGGTAAATTTTGGGCCCGAAATTGGGGGTCCCAAATTTGCCTTTCCAAATTTTGGGTTGCTAACAAAGGCAAACTCTAAAAGAGGTTTAGGAAAAACGTCTTTTCTTCGGTTCTGTGATCTAATAACAACGTTGGAGATCATTAAAAGTTTTTTTCATATGACAATTCCCTTTTTGGGGGCCCCCCTTTTTTAAAGCCCCTGGGAAAATATGGGGGAAAGCGCTTTAACAAATCAAAACTAGGGGTTTAAAAAAAGCGATTTTCCCTACGCATAACTTTCGGGTACCCAAAACCCTTTTTTGTCTTTTGCATTGCGGCGGGCCCATTCTGTGTTTTTGTGCTTTTTTCTTTTCGATCCTTTAAACGCAAAATCGGCCCCTTTTGTTCGCGGGTTTGCCAAATCGAATAGGTTTAAAAAAAATTTTTCTGCATTGTGAAAGAAAATATTTCTTTTCCCCTTTAAGTTTTTTTAAAAAATTTTCTTAACGATTGCCCGCCCCAATTTTGTACAACCGGGCCTTTTTGGGCTGTTTCTGATGTGAGTTCTATTTTGAAAGTTTAAACCCCCAACCCCGGCACAAACACCTTTTATTTCCCCTCCGTCTGGAAAATTTTTTAGTAAGAAATTTTATCCGCAACCAAAAGTAGACGGATTTTTTTGGGAAAAGTAATATTTCCCTTTTTTTTCCCTTTACGCCAAAGGTTCTTTCAGTCCCCAAAAGCGGGTTTGAATCAGCCAATGTTTGGACATTTTTATAAAACAAAAAAAAAAAGTTTTTTAATTTAAAAAAAAATGGGAGGCATTGAAGGGAAAAAAGATTTTGAGGTTTTAGATCCCGGGGACACCCTGATGATTCCCCCTTGGGGGCACATCGCTCGGGCTCTCATTGCATGATGAAAATTTCAGAAATCAGGGGGGGGGGTTTTTTAAAATTAAAAAACAATCCCAAAAAAAATTAACAGAAAAATGGTCAGATCATTAAAACCAAAGTTTAGGACAAGAACTTCCCCAAACTATATACCCGATGAATTTGAAAAAAAGAGAAACCCTTTGTTTGTGAAAAACGACCAAGGAAAAACTTTTTCAGCTTACAACTAAACAGACCCTTTAAAATTTTTTTGGCGGAAAACAATTTGACAAAGACCAGTGTGAAACGATCGAAATCGCCTTTGGGATTTTAAACCAAAAAAGATAGGGGTGCAGTTTTCAAAAATTCAAAACACACGCCCAAAAACTCCCAACAGATAAACCCAAAAAAAAAAACAAAGGAACTTCAAATTTAAGGGCAAACAGCGGGGGAAATAATAGAACAAAACCCCGGTTTTTTAGAAAAACAGCAAAAAACAATTAATTATTCCCCCTACCCATGCGAGAAAAACGGCCCTTGAACATGCTTTGAAAGCATCAGAGGGAAATTTAAAAAACAATTAGCAAAACTGGGGGAAAAGATGCATATAACAAGAAAAAAGAAAAAATCGTTTTAAAAATGATGACGCCAACTTAGGGCATGATATTAAAGAAAAAAAACCCAAAGACCCAAAAATCTTGGGAAAAAGAAAAGGGTCAGCAAGGACAAAGTGTTTTCTACTAACCGAGAACAATTACGAACCAAGTGAGCAAAATAAGAGAAAAAATATCCAAAGAATTTATAGAAACCAACGCTAGCAGAAACAATACGAAAGCTGTTTTGAAAACAAAGGGTCCCCATTAAAACAAGCGTTATAAAAAGCCTTGGGTTTTCAATAAGTACACTGTGATGGCTATTACAGGGGCGGTGGTGCTGGGGCATGCCCCAAGCCCATCGGCCCCCACCTGAAAAAATCATTGGGGAAAAAAAAAAACTTGACATCTTGCGGTTTTTTTTAAAAAAAAACTGGAAAAAACTATAGACTCTTTAACCGGGGATTTAGGGGTGTCCCTTTTCTGGGTTTTTTCTAATGCAACAAAGTATTTTGGGGTTTAAAAGGCTAGCACCCTTTTGGCAAAAAGTTCTCTTTAAAAGTTGGGGTTTTTTTTTAGTAAAATAAAAAAAAGGAGTAATCCAAAGGGCCCTTTTTAAACCCCAAAAAAAAGTTTTTTTCTTTTTAAAATTTAGGTCATTATTTTTTTTTACTTCGTGGAAATTTTGTGGACGGTTTGTGGGCTTCAACGGGCCCTTTGGGGGTTTGGGGGGCCACTGGATTTTGGGGGGACTTATTCTTGGGGGTTTGTTTACTGTTTTCAATATTACTGGGCCCGAATTTTTTTTTTTTTTCCCAACTTTTTTGTTCATTGCCTGCCCCCAAGGGTTTCATTATGATTTATTTTGTTCCACTGGATCTGAGTCAGAAGGTACATGAAAAACCATGGGCCAACAGAAAAGTCTACTTTCGAACTTTCGTATTGGGAAAACAAATTTTGGGGGCTTTTTAAAACTTGAAGGGAAACAACGGAAAAATTTAAAAACGGTTTCCCTAAATTCGCTAAGGATTGTTTTTTTTCTCAAAACCCCTGAAAAGGGTCAGTTTTTTTCTCGAACTCGTTTGGCGGGGGAACCAGCAAACCCCCCAAACCCAAATACCAATAGAGGCCCTTTATTTTGTTCAAATTTCCGGGGTTTTGTTAGGCCCAGAATTCCAAGATAAAGGTTGTCCATGCTGTTTTTAAAGTCTTGCTCTATGGACCGAGGTGAACAGTTGTGTCTGGAGAGAAAGATGTGTAAGGAGGATTCCAGTCATAGTTAACTTTCTGTGCACGCCTCAAAATAAGGGGTGCCTAGACCAGATTGCGGTCCAACTTTTGTCTAAAGTCTGTCTTAACATTAATAATTGAATTCGTTACAGATCCTTTCAAAAGCCTTCATGTCTATTCGGTTGCGAATGGATTAAACGGTTTGTCATTTAGTAATGGCGCTCGCAGTTCTCAAAATACTTCTGAAGGTGTAATAAAAATGAAATCTATACACTGACCTCACCAAAGGATCAGGATGATTTAAATGATCAGCATACGACACTCCACACCCAGTTGATGCACAAAACACAGCAAAGTTTAACTGGTTCTGATAAACTGCATCGATGACTAACCACACTTTCGCGATGTAGTCCTTTTTAATAGGGGGTTAAGATATCTGTTAATGGTACTAACCTTTACTTGAAAGGTGTCCAGACTGAGTCACAGAAATGTCGAGGTGTCAGTTGCTATAATTTTTAAGATTGTAGTGCAGCCCAACAGAATATTTGCATCAGTATATTTGAATGCACTCATTTTTAATTTGTTTAAAAAATGTTTGTAACAATAACAACTCAAGACCGTCCTTCGTTTTTAGAACATGCTGTTAAGAACGATTGCGGAACCAAAATGGTCGCGCTTCATGAAATATTTTACAAAGTCGTATGGTTTAATATAAGTGAATCCAGGAGAATAATACGATTCTAAAAGTTAACAAAACAGGCCAAAGTTAGCCAGTTAACAATACCTGATGGTTATTACGGTTTTGCTCACTAAAAGAAGCAATGAGTAACTTTGACATTACTCTCAAACTTAACAATGCAATCTGAAAACAATGTTGACCTTCAAACCTGAAGAGAAGAAGTAGGTTACCATTTGATGGAGAGCTAGCTAAAATGTTAGGTTTTACAACTGCCAATCAAGCCGTTCATAGTTTTGAAGTTACACAAACAAAACTACTTATGAGGGAGAAAATCCCTCGATCTTGCATTACATTCATTACTCTATTTTCATTTGGATGAGCTAAGCACTGATGAAAATTATAGAGGGAAAAGGCCCTCAACTGTTTAAGAGCTCTTCCGTCAGGGAAAGCTGCATTTTGCGTTTTATGAAATTATACAATTCCCTATTTACAGTTTAAAAGATTAGTTTGTGGAAGGGTCGGATCTTTTAAATATAAAAATTGCAGACAAAGCAGGAAAAGTTGTGAAATGGATAACCCTGCACATTGTTTTGGAAAAAAAAATAATAAGTTGTTCTAAAACAGTCACGGGGGACCAGAAGAACCAGGAGTTACATTGGCGCCTGTGAGGTGTATAACTTTAGAATTAAAAGACCTTGCAGACGTTACAGACTTTGAACAGAATGGTGGATAGGCGCTTTGTATGGGTTTGAGTACACTAAAGATGGGTGATTATAACGTAAAAAGGTTGGCGACAGCAAAAAGTTTCCTAAACTAGAAAACTGCGCAATCTAGAAGCAAAAAAATGTTTTGGGCCCGTATGAATAAAAATAGTTCGAAAACCTGACCTCAAATGCACTTAGAACCATATTTAGAATGGGAATTAATATTTGATTTCATAAGCCCATTTACATTTTTTTAGAACCGACAAAAAAAGGTCAGAAAAGCATTCAACCTGGCCCTTTACATGTTAAGTCTTATGCCAGACGACAATAGCCGGAAAGAGAAATTGAAATAACGCCGTATTGGTATGGGAAAAAAAACAGTACATCCTCCACAGAAGAGAAACGGTTTTAAAGGAAGTTCTACCAAAATTCAGTTCTTTCCAAAGCAGAAAATCTAGTAGAGACAGTTCACAATGATTTTGAAATTTCTGTCTTTAAAGATGTTGGAAAGAGGGATGGGTGTGGGCGTTAGTGAGACCTTATAAAAGGAATTAATTATTGCGGCAAAACTTAGACGTTAAACGTCTTAACGTTGTTGTGTCGTTCTTCACAATGGTGAGGAGAATTAAGGGTTATAAAACAAGCAACAAAATCAATGTTGACTTAATAGAATCAATCTTACAGAAACTGAATTTGGATTAATCTTTCACATTAGGCCTCATAGGATTTTATTATACTGAACAGGTTTTGACGGGAGAGTATGATTAAAAAATAATAACTGGATTAGATTAAATTCTGTTATAAAAACTATGTGGAGCAGTTAAACTTTATGAAATAAACCCCTCATTGTCATTAATTTGTGGCAAACTGGGTGTGGGAAAAAATATTTGTCCTAGACTATTACAAAAGGTTATCGCTATAATGTTTGATCATATTGTGATTTTTCTGCCCAACACTATATGGAACAAAGCATATAATGATAGAGGTTTATATGGACAGACATAAAACAATATATTTGTTGATCCTAGAAATAACTGAGTGATTGTTTAGAACACTTAATAAATTGTTTTGAAGGAACGCAGACACTATTTTTATTAGAGACTGTTCGGCGAAAGAGACATAGTTAAAAAAAGAAACACATTATCAAAACTTGGCTTATCAGTGGAAGACATGCTGGGATAAGTGTGTGGATTTTATGCAAAAAATATAAACTCCGTTTTAAAAGACCTTTAGAGAAACTGTTTAAAGACTGTAGTTTTATTTCACATGAAAGACAGAGACTCATTTGATGAATGTTTGGTGAAAAATGAGGTATTGAGAATGATCAGGAAAAACATAGGAATTAAACAAAAAACTGAATCTGAAAAGTTAGTAAAGTAGTAATGAAACGAATAACCTACACGTATGTTTGTTTGTAGGTCGATTATTTTTGGTTATTAAAAGTCATGCTTAGTAGAGAACGGTAATTGCCGTTCTGGAGTCGCCCGCACGAGACGGCCAATGGCCGGTTGAGAGCGGCTCGGTGAGCTAGAGGGCATAATACCGTTCTCTGGACGCAATAGCGATGGGAGAGGGGTGAATGAGGGGAGGGTTGGAAAGCGAAGGAAGTAGGTCGAAGATGGAGGCTCGAAGTAAGAGAGAGAGGGAGGGATATGGGCGTTATGATATGATTCCTCGGTTAGGGAAGAGAGGACTTGATAGGAGGGCAGGTAATGTAAGAGGTGTGTGTGTGGGGGGTGGGGGGGGTAAAGAATTATGGGGTAGTACTGGGGGAAAGGGGGCGAGTGAGTGGGGGGGGGGGGGGTTAAAGGATGGTCGCATGTTTTGGAGTGGGGCAGGGATGGGGGCCATATTGGCCACAAAAGGTCGGATAGTGTCTTCGCGGGAAAGCAGTTACTCAAATTGATGTATGAGTGTTACTCTTTACATGCAAAAACAGCTGATCTGGCGTTTTTTTGGAATTTAATTTTCTGGTTAAAAAAGTTGAGTATCTAGTGAAATTTTTATCCGGTGGTGAAAGCGTGTTTCCCCGTGATAATTAACCTGGTTCTTCACATGTAAATAATACTATTTTCTACAATGACAAAGCTGTTTTCAGTAGCTAACCATCATGTTGCTTAAAACATACTCATGTGGAAATAGCTGTTACACCTAAAGATATTCAATAAAACAGTTAAAACAAGTGGGGGGAATCGTTTGCTCCAATAGAAAACCTAACACAGAGTAACTTTTATTCAAGCTGGCACCATCCTTTTAAACTTGAATAAAGTCTGAAAAAACATACTTAGACGAACAATTAATTAGTGGGGGAATAAACAGGCGCGGCCAACAACTCAACTGTCTCATAATAATGACTTGTCAAAAGATTTGGATAAGGAAGCGGGGGGGGGGGGGAGGGGGTTGAAAGATGGAGAAAATGGGACAGAAATAAGAAAATATTATTACAGATATGGATAATCCTCACTGGCTTGCATATGGGAACAATCGTAATCTTTTAAAGGCAGAGATATTTGTTTTGCTGCTCGAGGCTTCGAGATATTCGTTTTCATATGGACATATGTGTTATTACGTGAAGAAGGAAAACGTTTTTTTTACTGATTAATGGCTGTTTTCGGTGAAAAACGTTCTTTTACACAGGGTCATACAGAATCTAGTTGCAAGTGAAGCGACGACTGCGGCGGAAATATAAACACATTTTAAATGTCAATGATTAGGGTAATATCAGTTTTCTGTGTTTCGTATCTGTAATCATCGTGTTACCTAGATGAAAATTATCTTTTTTTCGTTGAAAATACATCACAAAACAGGAATACTGGTCTTTTGAGTCGGGGTGTATGCTTCATAGGCAAAGAAGACAGGAAGATGAGGAGTGTGAGGAGGGGAGGGTCAGGCTTGGGGGAGGGGAGGGGAGGGGGGCTGGAGGTGGTACGGGAAACAAGTGTGGTCTTAGCTTTTCATGTGAAGGGGGGGGGGGGGGGGGGGTGAGGATAATACCGCAATGAATGGAGGATCCGTGCTGGTCGCCATGATGACGAATGCGGGGCTATACATGAGGAATACCTACGGTTCTCTCCGTTATTAAACTAAAATTATGAATCAACGGCCAGTGTCGGAGACAGACCTGTAACCTTGTCACGGTTTATGTTTATTGGTTCTTTTTATCCGAGTAAGGCCTTCTCTTTTTCGCCATGTAAGGGTTTGTTTGTTTGGTTGGTTGGTTTGGTTGTTTGTTTCGTTTGTGTGTGTTGTGTGTGTGTGTGTGTGTGTGTGTGTGTGTGTGTGTGTGTGTGTGTGGTGGTGTGTGTGTGTGTTTGTTTGTTTGTTTTTTTGGTGTTTGTTTGTGTGTTGTGTTGTTTGTTTTGTTTGTTTGGTTGTGAGGAAAACCCAAACAATGAGATCAAGAAAAAGGAACAGAGCAAGGGCAGACAGAAGAGAGAAGTCGAATTCGAGCCAATGTTTATCCTTGTGAAAACCAAGAGTAGCCAAAAACTTCTGAAAAAGTGAACAGTAAGAGCAACATACTGAGAGATAGTCAGACGTACTGACAGGCAGTCAGATAGATGACAGACAGATAGATGAATGGATGGTTATTTACAGAAAAGAGACAGACAGACCAGACAGACAGGACGGTGAGAGAGACAGATAGGTAGACCAGGACAGAAGCATATGTAAAATGCTAACAGTCACTCTGCCCAAATAAGATCACTCATGCAGATCAGTTAAAAAAAAATTGTGGTTCACCTTTTCCGGTGGATGAGAACAGCCACCACTGAATACGCTCTGAAGTGACTCGACAGCAGCGCAGCGTCTCTTGGCGGGCTGACTGGACACCGACGTGCGATATATTGAACGCTTGTGCTACAGCCTAAGACTGACTTGCTTCAATAATGCAGTGAACTGGAGCATAGAAAAATGAGTCTGAATTTTTGTTTGTTTTTTCTTGTTTTTTTCTGTTTTGTTGTTGTTTGCTTTTTTTTTCTTTTCCTTTTTTTTTTTTTTTTTTTTGGGGGGGGCGGGGGGGTTGTTGTTGTTTTCATCTTTTGTTACGCTGAAGTTCGAACATCATTAGTTGTCTTGTCAATACGGGTTGTGGTAAGAAGGACTCCAATTCGTAAAGTTTGTCTAAAAAATGTTTTAAGTATTTGTTTGAACGGAATGGTTGAGGGATAAAACAGGTTGCAACTGAAAAACGGCTTATAAGGCATTATGTACTCTGGATAAATAACGGTGGAGAAGAGGTGCGCTACAAGCAGATATCATCCTATCTCAGCTATCGTTTTCTCTTGTATACGAATGTATCCGTCGGATTTCATATTCAAAAATCAAACAAACTTTTCATAACTGAGAGCTATAGAGTCAAGTGCGAACTGCCAAGAGGCATCTATGTCCGGCGACAGGTGTGCTAGATGTACACTTCATCACTTCTCGTATTTGTTTCTTTCGTTTGGCCAGATTAGGAATTTTGTTTCATCAAAGTCTTTTTCTATCATAAACTTCTAGCTTCTGTAGCTTTGTGTGTTGGGTTCATACGGAACATATGTATATCACGTGCCACTAACAAAGTTCAAATTCGGTATCTCTGACATCAGGTATGAAGTATATAATAATAATAATAATGAATATTTCTATAGCGCAAATGTAGGTTTGCTTAAAGCGGCTTTACAATACAAGGGGAATAACGAAAACACGCACACACACAACACACACACACACACACTCACACACACACACACCACACACACACCACAACTCGTACGCACGACGCACACACACACACGTTTGAGATATATGTTTGTAGATGACTCATCAACTGTATTGTCGTGTCTGTAATACGGCGCTTAAGAGACAATGTACATTTTCTTTTCTGTTGCCCTACCCAAGAGGGGATTGATTTCAATTTCTAACCTCTCGATATAACTTTCCTCCAAAAACTTCCATTTGCAACCGAGCCACGTGTGTCTATTGCAGCTCAACGAGACTGTGCGTTCTTCGAGCCTAATTTTTCCCCCTTTTTTGCACGTTACATTTAATACTGTTATTTGCTTGCTCGCATTCTTGTATGCACTATTGTTTTTGTATGCACTATCATTTTTGTATGCACTTCATTTTTGTATGCCTATCATTTTTGTATCGTGTTCGAAACGAATGTTGTCGTTCTGCCTGTGTTTTGTATATTTGACACCCCCCCCCACCCCCCCCCCCTTCACCTGGGATTAAATGTATTACGGTGCAGAATACTCATGGAGGTAAGCCAGGAAACACCCAGTAATCTACGGGGTGTTGGGAAGGAGGCATTGTTGTGTATTGTGACAGTCATGAAAGCTATTATTAAGTAAGGGTTTCAATGCTGCGTAAACAGACGAGGGTAGATCACTAGAGTTGCTCATGAATCATTTTAGAAACTGATGAGAGGGGCAAAGAAACGTGGGTTTTTGGCAATGTCCTTTCTCGTGTGTTGGAATTGTTGGTTGAACTAAGGGGTAATTCAGTACCATTGAAAACTTAGGAGTATGGAATATAACAGTATTTATCAAAGTGTCGAAACAGTCTGTTTGTGTGTTGTGATGTGTGTGTGTGTGTGTGGTGGTGTGTGTGTGCTGTGTGTGTGTGTGTGGTGTGTGTGTGAGCAAGAGAGGCGTGTGTAGCGCGTGAGTGCGTGCATAATATATACTGACC
>CM031624.1:44687667-44702667 GCA_018398815.1 Conus ventricosus | reverse complement strand
CAGTCTGTTCCACGTCGCTGGAGCTTGAAAAGAGAAAGATCTTTCACCATTAGTAGTCCTGAAGCGAGTCATTCGTAGAAAGCGGTTCTTATTGGTATAGTTGTTTCTCTTTTTTTTTTTTTTCGTGACTAGTGATTTTGTTTCTTACACATTATAATGTGAATGATTGTGCTCATTCCCTTCAAATGGGCCGATGGTCTTATTGAATAAAAATCTGAAGTCTGAAGTCTCTCTCTCTCTCTCTCTCTCTCTCTCTCTCTCTCTCTCTCTCTCTCTCTCTCTCTCATCTCTCTCTCTCTCTCTCCCGTAGCGAACTTCGAGCGGTACATTTATAACACAAACTTTAGTTGCAAAGCATTCCAACAGTAAGTTGTAAAGAAGAAACACTTTAGTGCCTATTACACACAGGCCACACTGTTTACACACACACGCACGCACGCACGCACACTCGTATTGGGCTCCATGGTGCCTTGTTACGGCATACTTTGTCGCCCCTGCACACTTTGTCGTCGGCGACAAACTGTGCTGCATGCTTTGTCGCCGACGACAAAGTGTGCTGCACAGTTTGTCGTCCCAGCCATGACAAATATCGACAAGTTTTCACACTTTGTCGCCCTTGCACACTTTGTCGTCACTTTTCATATGTGACATTGCTGCACACTTTGTCGCCCCTCGAAAGAAAAAAAACTTCAGATCCAGTCGTGTACACTGGACTTAGACTAATTGTTTTCTTTCTTTTTTTTTGTAATCCCAGTTATAAGACCGTACTTTACAATCTATATGGAAAAATTCCGTGTGCGTGCGTGCGTGCGTGCGCGTTTGTGTGTGTGTGTTGTGTTGCGCACGCGCACGCGCGCGCGCGCGCGCGCGCGGGTGTGTGTGTGTGTGTGCGTGTGCGTGTGTGCGCGCGCGCGTGTGTGTCTATCTGTATGTGTGTGTGTGTGTTGTGTGTGTAAAAAATATGTTCCACACGCTACAGACGAAACAACTGTGATGATCTTCTCTGAAATGTAGGACATATGTTTGCTGTGGGTGAGGGACGATGACGACATTTTCATTTTATTTACTTATTTGTTTATTTATTTATCACATAATAACCGTTAATAATGGTTATAACGGCAAATAACTGTTTTTTTTTCTTTCAAAGCTACTTGACCGATTGTAAAGCGGTTTGGACGAATTTGTGTCAAATCAAGGCCTTCCGTCAGATTATGGGATGTTATTGTTACAATTCTTTAAATTACTGTTAAAAACTGTTGAAATTTCAGAAGAAATATGTTTCTCTCTTTCACGGAAAACTGATCGTGACTGAAAATTGGTAGGTATGTTAAATATGGTTAAGGCTGATGCTGGCATTCTTTGTTTTCAACGTTCTTTCGACGGCTTCGCAAGTGACGGACCATAAATGTTTCTTCTGTTCCTTTATCGAATATCTTAGAATCTTACTTGAATGAGTTTTTAAGCGATTTTTGAGGGTAGTGACAAAGCAAGGAGCTTCTTGATACAAATTTTGGATATGGGCCTATATATTTGTGCAGTTAGAAAACGTTGCCTCATCAAGATAAACTGGGGAGTACAATCTTATGCTTTGCATTTTTTTAATTATTTCCCTTGTTATAGGTGTGTACCCTCTATTTCATTAACTTTATGTGCCTCTTTTACCAATTTTACAAACAGCGCACCCCCCCCCCACCCCCCCCACCCCCCCCCCCCCCCCATACCATCCCCCCCCCCCCCCATTTATATGTGATTTATTATGGATCCGGGGCTGGGGGTAAAGAAAAGTTCCTATTTTTAGCCAGAGTATTTGAGGTGGCTCTTTTGTCTGTGACAGGCTTCCTGAAGTTCTTCATTCCAAACTTGTCCCATGTTGTGTGTAGGTACCACAAAACTAGATTTAATGAAACTGGGAGTACAAATATGAGGCCTTTGTGTGGCATTTACTTGAATTGAATGCTTCTAGTGTTTACTCAGCGCGCTCGTATTGGGGGTATTTGTCTGGAACAATAAATTGACTAGGATAGAGATTAACAAGTCAGAAATAATAATACGGTTTAGACAAAATAAAGAACTTTGCATTCAAAACACACACTAAACAGAAGAATGAAAAATCTAGGGTACAAGTTAAAACCAATGGAAGCGTTCTTTCTGCGAATCGTTGATGCAATTTGTCATTGTTCATGTGAAAAGTAGCCTACACATCAAGGCATGTGACGTCCAGCTCTTGTTGTTAGGGATATGAATCATTTCCCATGCACAACCTAAAGGGAGAATAAGTCATGTGGCTTGTCTTCTGTGTAGCGGGCGTACACCAATTTTTTGTGAGTATGACTCATTCACGAATACGAATGTGGTCATTGGGTGAAAGTGACTTTGAGGGATAGTTTAAAGAAGAGTGACAGGGAAAGGAGGAAAAGCAGGGAAGCTTTTACTTGAGGCAGGCAGGTCCTCGCGATTACGGGAGTTATGTTTTATCCTGGTCCGGAATTTTGTGATAACGGAATGTGAAGGCCTTAGCTTTATAGAAGCGGAAACTAGTTTGATTTATCCTCAGTGTGTAAAGAGAGGATACATGTGTTGACAGACTATTTTTTTTCTATCAGTGTAAGAGAGATAATGGTGTGCGGATTTATTTGGTCTCTCAGATGCGGAGAGAGATACGGTGTAAAATCTGTGTACTAGTTGTTGTTGTGATTTAGTAAGTGGTTTTCCCTGCGGAGAGGGGCGAGAAGAAAAAACATTCGGTTTGTGCTCCTTTTGGCTTGTCTGGGACAGATTGCGTGTGCGTATGGAGTAAATGTGTCATGAATGCGGGTATGCATGAGTGACAGTGGTGTCATCATCAACCAGGGAAAAAATCACAGGACGTATTTTATCATCTAATCAATGTTCAATGTAGGCTAGAATGTTTACAAAAGGAGGGGAATAAAAAAAAAACAAATGTGAAACTTTACACAGCTGCACGCAGTACACATGTTTTTCTTCCCAATAAATTAAAGTTTACATTTAATTTTCTTGCATTTGTCTCTTTCATAATATGTGAGATTCCAGCCGTTAATGCGCATGTATAATTAACACGATGAATTGTTTAACGCGTTTGCAATCAAAGAACTGCTCTACTTGTTTTCAAGCTTTTTGTTTACACCAGAAACTTACTATTCAAATCAACTACATATGTAGAAACTACACACAATCTGACATAACATACGGCTGTTTTGAAATTTCAGCAAACACAAAGTGCCAGTATGTGATTTGACACGATCTTGAATGATAATACTGTCAAGTTCAGATACTGTAATTTTCAGCGTTTTCTTAATTTACACACTCAGCCAGGCAATTCGCCGTAGATAACTTTTTTTAAAAGAATAATAAACAAAATTCGACAAAATTAAGTAAGATGATATAAAGAGAGTGATCATGAATAATTAAAAATAAAACATACATGATGAAACACTACTCTTTGTCTCCATATATGCTTCAAAAATCAACCGTTTTGTCACATGTAACATCAGCCCAATGTAAATACAATGCAATTGTTATAAAATGAATCGTATAGTCAAATCGATAATCTAAAGTGTTCTAAAACGTAACACCATTTATATGCAATCTGTCAAGTGTACGTTCTGGCTTTTTCCAGGTCTTTCATTCTCTCATTTACACGATCGGTTTTAGTCACCTAGTGTGTGATGAATTTTTGTAGTTGTGTTATTGCTGTTAGGTCTTTACACGTGTGTGTATTATTCCTTGTGGAACAGAGGTCTGTGGTCGAAAAACATGTTCGAAATAACCAGTTCGAAAAATCTTGAATTATGAAGTCACTTATAAGATTTAATCATTCAAATTCTCATTCAAATCGGTGTGAACACGGAACTGCCAGATGAATCCCTTTTAAATGTTGAACACATTAACATATTACTGAGACACAATTTGGCACCACGATGTTCAACAAGCCAACAGAAAAAAATGTTTATTTAAATACGCTGTAACAATGAACTATATCGAGTGTCAAATTAAGCTGGTAGTTACTGTGCACAATTGTCAAAAACAAATTTCTGTGTTAACATAACCGTAACAGCGTTACTTAAACATAAATTTCATTACCGTCACATCGACTATAAAAATGTCAACACGCCAACTTTCATACCCATTTTACTCATTTATGCCCATTTCTTTTCCTACCTGCAGCCCTTTTAATGCAACTTTGTGAGAACTGCAAAATCTTTGATTTGCTCACATTATACATAAAAGAAGCAGTCTTTCAAAATGACAAAATGTGATAAGAGATCTGTGATGTGCTCTTTCGTAACAAACATTCTGCGCTGTGAGGAAGACGCGATTTCTGAATCTGATCATACTCTGTCTGGTCCAAATGCCAGTGATATAAATGTTTCTGTAAATCGGTCTTTCCCTCAACACAGTGCCAAGTGTGTACTATCTGTCTTTATTTATCATTCCGCCTGATTTCTAGGCATGACCGCTTTGCTTCGTCCGGCTTGCACGTAACAGTCTCTAATAAATGAAGGTTTTGGGAACGTTGGGATTAACAGAGATGTCAGTGTGCTGTCTGGGGTAAAGGGATTATGGAATACTGTCACGCCTGAAAATGTGTTCACATTAATTTTTGCAGCGTTGTTTCATGAAGCTTGGAATCAATTTATGTACTGACATGGTGGTTTATCAATGCCTGGATTATTGAGGCAAAAAATCTCGCGGACTATCGTAAAGGGACTGTAGGAAGTCCGGTGTTGCCGCAGTTGTTGTTGTTGTCTGGGACATCGTCAATTGTCTGTAGGTGTCGCCGTGTCGTTGTTGTTGTCTGGGACATTGGCATTCGACTGTAGGAGTAGGAATGCCGTTGGCGTTGTTACCAGGGGTCTTTGGCATTGACTGTAGGTGTCGCAGTGCCGTCTGGTCGTTCGTTACCAGGGACTTTGGATTGACTGTAGGAGTGGCAGTGACGTTGTCGTACTTACCAGGGTCTTTGGCATTGACTGTTAGGACAGTCGGAATGCCGTTTGTCGATTGTTGTTAGGGACAATTGCATTTGACTGTAGGTGTCGCAGTGACGTTGTCGTTGTTCCAGGGACTTTGGCTTTGACTGTGGGGTCGCTGTGCCGTTGTCCGTTGTTACAGGGACTGTGGCATTGACTGTAGGTGTCGCAATGTGCGTTGTCGTTGTTACCAGGGTCTTTGGCTTTGACTGTTGGATGTCGCAGTGCGTTGTCGGTGTTACCAGGGGAATTTGCATTGACTGTAGGAGTCGCAGTGCTCGTTGTCGTTGTTTCCAGGGCTTTGGCATTGACTGTTGGGGTCGCCTGTGCCGTTGTCGTTGTTACCAGGGACTTTGGCATTGACTGTAGGAGTCGCAGTGCCGCTTGTCGTTGTCACAGTTTCCTACATTGCCAATATCATAGGGGCAGTCTACTTCCCTGGACACCAAATTACTGGTGTGATGTAGGGTACATATACCCAGGGTTCTAGAGTGAATATACCAGGATGGTATGGTCCTTGGTCTGAGGATGATGAGAGTAGAGATAATACAGAGCCATTTCCTGATACCACAACAATTGAACAGGGGAGAGGTGAGAGCGCGGACAAATTCAGGTGGTCGACGTACGTACGTTTGTCTCACAGTCCATGACTTAATCAGAACGTTTCCGTCAATGGATTGGGCTGTATGTGTAAATTGTTGTCGATGATATGGTTTACACAGCGTCCCATCGGAGAGCTGCTTACTGAAGTTCTGTTGACTCCACACTGGGAAGGTAAGCTGTGGCCACTAGCTCAAATTGACAGGTACCAGGACTATATGTTGGATCTAGGATCACTTCAATGTTCATGGCCTCCAGGGTTTTGATTCTGTCAGAATGTTCATGGGAATGCGATATACTTTTGTCTGTGTTCTTTGTTATTGAGCGCTGTTTCCACTTTTTCCCTGGCATCTCTTTTCTTTCTTCGGTTCCTTTGTAGCTGTTGTGCTTGTTAATATACAGTGTCGGATATCCACTGGACTCACATTTCTCCGGTTGGTGTGTGGTATTGATTCTTGTTTTTTAGTCGAGCCAAGGACCTCGCTCAGTGACCCTGCATCATGTAACAAACTGACTTTCGATAGGGGATTACACGCTATCCTAAATGGTGGATTTGGGGGGTACCCGGATCGAACTTCTTCGCCTGGGATGGGTGACTATTGGCGATGGGTGCGATGGTTTTCTTTGCTGCTTTTTCAGAGGCTTCTCTTACGTTGTTTATCAGTGATTCGATCTGCTGATATACACCTCTGAATGGGCATATTTTTTTTGGCCAGTACATCTTTGGGTGGTTTAATTGTGGATTATTTGAATTAGGCGTGCAAATTCTTTGCCCAATTGAATACTACTTTGCATGCTGTCATGAATGTATTTTTCTTTCGGATCTCCCGATTTGACTCAGCTCCATTTGCCTTGAGACTGTGGCGTGATTACGCACTACTCCTGATGGTTCTGACATTTGGTGGAATGCAACAGTGTTCTGTCTTACCCCGTGAATTCGGGCCTGATCGAACTGAAACAAAAAAAAAGTGGAGACTCCGTGTTGTCTGAGAACTTTTTATTTCTATGTTCTTGCTTCAGTCCTACTACTTTAGGCTGAAAGTGGTTCTCAGGTTCTGAATACGATGTTATTGTCGGTGTGTCCAGAAACTGACAGTATGTACTGCTGCGGTTTTCCGTTTGGAAGGACCAGCTCATTGTCTTGTCAGTTAAATCAAGCTTGCCAGCGGTTCTTTTTACTGCAGTGGCAAGTGACTGGTTTGGGAGGGACGGTGTTTGTGAATCTTGCATTTTTTCTTGTTATCTTTTTGACACACCATGAACTGTTCGTACTGTGTGAAAGATTACTCCAGCTAAATTTCTTGTGACTTGCCTCAAACTGTTTCTTGACCTGATCCGAGATTTCTTCAAATCTATGTTTTACTGCTGTGGTGCCTTCATTTCACATCAGAACTGGTTTTCCTCTGATAAGGTACATTTACTTCTACAAGGAAAAGTCATGTTTGCGTTTTGATACTGCCTCACAGTACTTTTTTTTCCACAGGCATGTGCGGTTTTTTTTTGGAAACTTTGAACTTTCCTTTCAACTGTAGTCTCGAAGTGTGAAAATACGTATATTTTGAATACGGGTTGCAAAGTTATCCTCTGGCGATTCCTGTTCTGGACCAGATCGAGAGTTTAGCGCAGGTAGGTAGTTAGGTGGTAGACATATAGATTCATACGTAGGTGCTGGGTGGGTTTAGGTCAACGATCTGTCTGAGCAAACTGTTACCTGCACAGGTCTATGGACGAAAAATCACACAGTTGTCAGGAAGCTCCGGCCCTCCTATGTGTAATATTCAGACTTTTTATAGGGAGGACATATCCGGTCGATTGTTCAACTGCCCGACAAAAGTATGCCGACAAAGAGCCGACAATGTATGCCGACAAAGATTCGCCGATCAAAGTTAAAGCTAAAGTGTTTCTTTACACTAGGACCTCTAGAGAAAGGAAAGAAAAGAAAAGACAAAAATAAATCCAACACAGACACACCAACATATATAATTAAGAACAAACGCCACACACAACTTTTGCAAAAAAAATATATAATAATGAAGAGAGAGAGAGACGAGAGATGAAGATAGAGAAAGACGGAGAGAGAGAGAAGAGAGAATTTTTCGTTCCTTATTGTAATGTATTCTTTTTTGTCCGTTTGTTGTTTTCTTGTTAGTTGTCGTTGTTGTTTTAACTGAGAGTGCAAGCAAAATCAAGAATCAGTATAATGTACGATATTGACTTCTGATCCGAAATTTCCTCTTTCGAGGGGGTGACAAGTGGGCAGCTAATGTCACATATGAAAAGTGAAGACATAGTGTGCATAGGGCGACAAAGTGGCAAAACTTGTCGATTTTTGTCATCGGTGGGACGACAAACTGTGCAGCACACTTTGTGTCGGCGACAAAGCATGCAGCACTGTTTGTCGTCGGCAGACCAATGTGCAGGGGCGCACAAAGGATGCCCGTAACGTGCCTCCTACCGTATGATGTGCCTCTGCCTATGAAACGTGTCTTGGGAGTGTTAAGATTTGCGTGTTTTCGACGCAAACGTTCACGGCTGACCGAATTTAATTGTAACTGGATATAAGGATGTTTCGTTTTGCAGTTGTTGTCGTTTTTCCTTTTTGTAAGATTTGGAAGTGATTGTTGATTTATGATTTGAGTATAAAATAGATCTCGTTTGAATGTTCTTTCAGTGTATTAAAAAGATACTGGTCTGTGATTGTGTGTTGTTGTGTGTGTGTGTGTGTGTTGTGTGTGTCCGTAGCGCGCCGCTCCGTTGTTACATATATATTATATATTTTTATTTTATTGAATTATATCACTATGCTTGATATTTGCTCTTAGATTGTAGAAATAGGGGAAGATAAGCTTCATATTTCAGTGGTAGTTAATTTTGCCTATACTAAACTGTATGTGCATTGAGTGGGTGATTTGGGTAACATAAAATTAATGCTTCGCAAAAATGAGCCTTCAGCAAGCTTATCGTCTCCAAGGGGGAGACAACCGCCAATAGGGAGGGAAACTCACTTACATATAACTCTGGTCAGATACCGTTTTTCGAAACCTGATTGTTTCTCCTCGTGAAAGCGGAAAGTTGGTAATTTGACTCCTCTGCCTTTTCAGTTTTATAGTAAGACACGCTATCCCTAGATAAGGCTGGTGTACTATACCGTCGTTGTTTGTTGAGTTTTCAAAAAACCAACCAAAAGGTGCAACCTAAGATGCAAAAGAAAATCATGAAAGAGCAGAACATGGACATTTTCTTTTGAATAGTAGTGAAATATAAATAAATATAAAATGGATAAACCTCTTATGACACAAGTGTGGAGATCCATTTCTTGGTTGGAATCCTCAAGGAACTAAATTACAACAAACTAATTAAATTCACAAGGATAATACCGTGAACCATTACAGCAACTTTTAGAGCTGGTTGGTGTTGCTATGATTCCCCTCTATTTCTGCATTTCTAAGACAAAGTGCAAGCTTTGTGTATAATTCAATATTTACCTTGCAGTCATTGCAACACCCAAGCTGCTCTGTATGTTGCTGAATGGTGCTCGGTAATTATCCTTGGAATTTATTAGTTTGTGTAATTTTGTTACATTGGGATGCATTCCAGAGAATGGCCCTCAGCACTTGTGTCTGAAGAGGTTATCTTTTTTTGATTTTTTATCATTTTTACTGTTCACAAGATAATGTAGCTTGTTTATGCTCTTTCTGATTTTACTTTTGATTCTTGGGTGGCACCTTTGGTTGGTTTTTTGACATAACGCATACAAACATTCTACGGTTATTGTACAGTATGGTACACCATGCTTTTTCTTGGGATAGAGTTCTTCTTTTAAAACTGGAAAAGGCCTGAGGAGTCCTAAATTACAACTTTCGACGGTCACTGAGGAGGAAATCATATCTGGGTTTCGAAATAGCCGCGTATATCTGTCCAGGAGTTATATGTAGTGAGTTTCCCTCCGCATGGAGGTTGTCTCCCCTTTGGAGACTATAAGCTTGCTGAAGGCTAATTTTGAGTTGCATTTATTTTATGTTTTCCCCCATTCACCACTCAAGCAAATATTAGTTAGTTAGACGATATTAGGTACCTCTGCAGATAAGATTGCTTATCTTCCCCCCTATTTCTACTAATTCTAAGACATAAGAGCAAGCTTTGTTTTAATTCAATATTTGTGACAGTCATTGCAACACCAAGCTGGCTCTGTATGTTGCTTGGATTGGTGCTCGGGACTTTTCCTTGGATTTATTAGTTTGTTTTACTTATGTATATAGATATATATATATCTATATAACACTATTTTATAGATGTGTGTGTGTGTGTTGTCCGTATATATATATATCTTTCTATTTATATATTTATGTGTGTGTTGTGTGTGATTTTGCTGTTTGCGATCATACAGAGAATATTTGTAGCCAAAATGCGAATTACAGAGTTGGAAGTTGTTTTAGGCATGGACTCAGAAAGGGTTGTTACGTCATTAATCACAAACACACTTGCAATTTCTGGTTCATTTGATGAGGGAGAACAGTATGCACAATATTAACATACAAACAATACAATTACGATTGCAGGGAAGAGTGAGAGAGTGTGAGAGTCGAGAGAGAGAGTAGAGAGGAGAGAGTGAGAGAGACCGAGAGAGTTCATTGTTGCGGGTTTCTTTCCCCTGGTTCTAGATATGGTCTTTGAAGACTTTTCGTGGGAAAGAATGGTTGGAAATCTCTGTCGTCTTGTCGTAGTTCGGATGTGGTGCGTTTATCATTACAGTGCTATATGTTGTGTTATGTTCTATATTATTTGAGTTGTCTTACACCTCTTTGTGTTTTGCATTGACTGTGTTTATTACGGTGCGAGTAGTTATTGTGTTGTTTTATATTACGGAAATTTGCTGTTGATACTCTTGGGGAATATGCCTGCGTTGTATGCTTTGTATGTTTCGTATTGTGTTGAATTATGTTGTATTGCCTACCTGGTTACTGTGTAATGTTCGGTTATACGTGCTGGTCCGTGTAGTTGTATTGTGCTGATATAGTGTATTGTGTGGCCGTCGCAAGCTTACTTCAGTGTGCGTCGCGCGCGCGCATGTTATGGTATGTATGTGTGCGTGTGTGTGTGCATGTGTTGCAACTCGCGCGCCATGTGTCACGGAGCATGCGCGTCGAGGCCGAAGCAGAGGTGACAGAAGAGGCGTGGTGTGTGTGTGTGTGTTGTCGCTCTCTCTCTCTCTTCTCTCTACTTCTCTCTCTCTCTGCGCGCGCGCGCGTGTATGTGTGTGGGTGTATGCGTGCGCGCTGCGCGCGCGCGCGCTACGCGGGGTGTGATGTGTGTGTTGTGTGATGTGTGGTGTGTTGTGTGTGTGTTGTGTGTGTTGTGAGCGCGCGCGTGCGCGTGCGCGTGAGTCCTGTCTACCATAACGCCACAGTCGGCCGAGTGTAACCTTTGCCCATTATCCAACAAACCCGACTCGTCAAGCCCGATCAATGCATGGCGCCTTCTTATTTACTCACAGCTGGTGCGGGCAATTTGTGTAGGCCCCTACGCCCTTGTGCTCGTGGGGTGTAATGCACGAGTTGATTTGTCTAACCGTGCGGATCGAACGCGGGGTTACTCTTATGAATTGGATTGCATGATGGCTGAGGGTGGACGCGTTCGTCGATGGTCCCGTTCCAATGACTTCATAGGTGTTACTAGCGAGGTCCATTTATCTCCCTTCTTTCCCCTTTCTTTTGATTTGAATCATGCTACTTTTTTTTTCTTTCTCTTTTCTGTTTTTTTGTTTTGTTTTGTTTTTTTGTTTTTGTAATGTTTGTATTGGTTATCGTTGAATACAATAGCATGAGTGTGTGAAAGAGTTAAATGGGCAAAGAGAAAGAAGAGAGGTAGTGTGCCGTGTGAGCGAGAAAAGTGTGGTGTGTGTTGTGTGTTGTGTGTCGTGTGTTGTGTGTGTGTGGGTGTGTGTGTGCTCACGTGTGTGTTACGTGTGGTGTCAGCACGTGCTTGCTGGAGTGTGTATGTGTGCGTGCATGCACAGCGTGGGTGTCTGTGTGTGAATGCGCCGTGTGTTGTGTGCGTGTGTGTGTGTTGTTAAAAAGACGAGAGAAAGATGGGGGGAGGGGCCGTAGTTGGATTGATAGACGGCAGACAGTTTAGTATTGACCCATTGATCTTCATAATCACATGATGGAAGTTTTTCTATGTCGTAAACCTAATCTTAATAACTGCCATTGTCATGCACCTTTATTGCAATACACTTCTGGAGCAGTATAGACATGAGAAAAATAAAATATATATATAAATAGAAGAGAAAACAGAGTGTGTGTGCTAGTGTGAGGTCTGGGGGAGAATCACGAACAGTCTGACCTTTCAGAGAAGTAATGAAAAATACCAATTACGTTTTGCAGAAGAAAGTTTGCTAACGGTGAATCTAACGTCTAACTTTGTTAATGCAATTAAATCAAAAATGTTTTTTTGAAGAGAAATATCCGCATGGTTGTGCTATTAAAATGTTTACGTCTTTGTAATGTAGATGGAATGAGTTAAAAAATAAATGGCTGTTTTTTTTTTTTCCTCGGTTGGTTCATACGATGAGTATTTAAATTTCAGCGATGCAAAATTTGATAAATGTTCACTTCTTGTTCAAACAGAGTACCTATTAGAATGAAGAGAAGAGATAGGCAAAAAAATAAAGGAGCAAACTCGTCTTACATGAATAAATGGTAATACGATTAACGAAGATACTGAAGAGGGATGATGACCTATTACTGTGCCTCACAGATTGTTTCTGATATTTTGACGGAGTCTGTAGCCGCCGTCGTTTTGTCCAACTCGGACCCCCTCAATACTGTTCGTCTGGCAATAGAAGTTTAAATTCGTTGCGTTCTTTGTTCTGTTGGTGGTTTTTTTTTTGTTTGTTGTTGGTTTTTTTTTTTGTTTGTTTGTTTGTTTTTTTAAATTTCTGTCTGTCGAAGGATATCTCCCGAACGGAATGTCGGAATTGTCACTGTTCAAACTTTGTGTGGTGGTGCGGAACAAAGACTGGCAAGAGTTCCGAACATGAAGGTCATGACCTGACGTATACGACCTTTGTAGGCATTCAGGGTCTCAAGGTTTCAAGATCGTGGAGATCGCTGGACCCCTAATAAATTTGTGGGTGGGGAAAAAATTATTGTTGCAATCATGTATTCATGAACGGGTAGACAGAAGCAATTCAAATTTTTTTGATGTTTGTGCATCTTAGTTGGAAGATTGTTCCAAAATATTTCAAGGTCAAGGTCATGACCTTCGGCAAATGAATTTGACGAAAATCTGAAAGCCTTTTTTTATCCATATCTCGAGAACTGGTAAACATAGGATTGTTGAAAAACTTAGCAGGGAGGTGATTTGGCTTATGCTGAATCCAAATATTGTTTATACTGAGAAGGTCGGTGTCTCTTCTAATTTTTGTGTGATGGTTTGTACACATGGAACGACAAAAGATCCGAACAAAACAGTAATTTCCCAAGGGTCAAGGTCATGACCTTTTTTTCTGTCGTCCAAGGATATTCTGAACGGAAAAGTCGGAAAAAAAATAAGTCGCGTCAAACTTTGTGTGGTGTGGTGGCCACTGTATGGCGAGAGGTTCGAACAAGATGTGTGTGTGAGTGTGTGTGTGTGTGTGTGTCGTGTGTGTGTGTGTGTGTGTGTGTGTGTGTGAGTGTGTGATAGAGACAGGACAGACAGACGTGACAGAGTGACTCAGAGAAAGAAAGAGAGAGTGAGAGAGAAGAGAGTGAGTGAGTGAGAATCTATAACTTCATGCGTGTATGAATGTTAGTGTGTGTCAATACCTCAGTGTGTGTGTGGGTGTGTGTGTGTGTGTGTCTCGCTCGGACATTCTAGGGACTTTATTGCGCTTTTTGTAAGGACGGAGTGAGTTGTTATTGCAGACGGTCAGTTCTTTCTTTGTTCCTCGTGTCATTATTTAGGAGTACGATGAGTGTTGTATTTGGTCGTGTGTGTGTGTGTGTGTGGGTTGGTCGAGTCATTGTTGGTAGGTGGCGATCGACCAAAGAGGGATTTACATTCTAGAGTCTAGGCCTATCATAGATTTAACCAGTCGGTCCGTTTTTGGTCTTGTGTACCAAGCTGCTGGTGGTTATCGATTGAGTTTGAGGGATGTTTTATCCAGAGTCTGTGCCGAATACTCAGTTGTTCCCAGATTGGGTTGTGTGGTCTCGTCACACTAGGTGATTTTTTGCTGATTGGTCCTATGGAAGTTGGTGTTTCAGAAGTCGGCTATCACGACTGACTCTATCTATGCCCCTTTCTGGAGTTTTGTAAGTGCCCGTTCCATGGGCAACTATTGATGTTTGGTCGAAGTCAGGGGGTGTTGGCATTGTCAGGTTTCTTGGTTGTCTGTAAACTCTAAGTGTATTCTGTGTTTTGACTGTCTGATTCTAGGTGTTTGCGACTCTTGGCTCGAGACGGAGGTCTTATGATCCAGCGTTTGGTGAGGCGTTTTGCCTTTGTTTAGTGGGCTGCCAGGAAACCCATCGGTGTGTTCCTTTGGGGACAGCTCGGGTTTCCAGAAGAAGTTAACGGTTGTCGAGTGTGTACCAACAGTGTTCCACGCCTTCTAGGGAGCGTGGGTTTCCCCGGTTCTGGAGATAGCTCTGGGCGAGTGTTTGTCCTGTATTGTCTTCGTTGGTTCATCTGAAATACATGGTTTGTCGACAGGGTTGACCGCTTTGATGCTGAAACCTCTGTGTGAGGCTTTTACTGGTATGCCCTGTTTCCGATTCGTTCTGGCCGACTCTAGGTCGTCGTCTACGAACGATGGGAGGGGGCGAGTCTCATCCTTCTGCTCGAGCGTCGGAGCTCCCCTCCTGATGGTGAGATCTGCTGAGCTGCTGGGTCTTCACTTTTTCATTGTGTTGTCACAGTGTACTTTGAATCAGTGACTCTGGGTTGATCTGTGACATCGTCGATTCTTCATCCGTTCAGCGCTTCGTTTGCGGGGGCATCTGGACCTCATTGACAGTGTGGTTGTGGTACACCTGTGCACAACCGTGAACGTTTGTGATAGGAAGGGGGAATAAGTGGGAGTGTGGGAATTGGATTGTGTGGGAAAAAAAAATGGTGTTCGGATGTGTGCGAAGGGAGCGTGAATGTGTTTATTGTGCGTTAAGTTGTTTTTAATTATATATATTATTGTATATAGAGATTTAGATATTGTTTTGTTTGTGTTGTGTGGGGGTAATTGCTATCGAAATTGTTTCTTTTTACTTTTTTTGGGGGGGTTGTCTTTGTGTCACCTTTGTGGTTCCGTATTCGCGCAGGCACTTTGGAGATTCGGTAGTGGCCATCATACCTTGATGGGACCCAGCCCCAGGTTAACAACGTTTAGTCACGGGAGTATCTAGTCCGGTATTAAGCCTGTGTGGGT
>CM031624.1:44667667-44682667 GCA_018398815.1 Conus ventricosus | reverse complement strand
CTGTTCACAATATGTTACTGATCTACCTTTGTGCTTGCAAGCTGGGTTTTTTTTCGCGGATGGCTCAACAAATCATACCAGACAGTCTAAAGTTGAAGATGTAGTTTCTGCAATGCAAGAAAGTACGAAACGATTAACTGAATGAATGAAAACTGAATAATGTGAATTTGAACCCCGAATACAGTCAAATATGTGATGATAATAAGCACCAGCACAAAACTGTCCCATCTTTCTGTTCCCCTTTAAATTAACGACAAAAGTATTGAGGAAGCTAAGATTAGACATTTAAAGTGAAAGTCCCTTAACCTATGGCTGTAAAAAGTAGTGAACGGTTAGATATCCACCATGTCCAAGGCATGGCATTATGAAAGACGGATCACATTCCTCTTCTTCCGTCGCCTTAACCTTACTTTAGCTGAATCAGATGCACATTTACTGCTGGGGGCAGACAGGGTAATAACAACAACAACAACAACAAAAATACATCCCAGCAAGTGGTTCAGACTCACGACCGCTCCTCCACAACCTAACGCTCTAATCATTCGACTGCGGATCTCTTACTTCTCATGCGTCTGGTTTTTAAACGGTGCGTATCTGTAGCAGACACTTTAACAGTTGTGGCACCATACCTGAAAGCCTCATCAGAATTTATAAACTGGCATTCCAAAGTGAAAACAAAAATTTGATTAAATCAAACAAAATCTATCTTCGTGAAATTAAGTTAGGTCTGATTTATACATCTGTGACTAAGCTTTGTAACTTAATTTCTTTTGTTAGATAATGTAAAACAGACAGGAAAATGATTGTTGTAACTGTAAACTCATAAGCACATCTCCAGTATTTCATTTTTGGTGTGGTGTAACAAAAAGGTGCAATCAGTAAGAATTTTGGAGGGAGCTGTTATTCTCAGGAGGTGTGGGAGTGGGGAGGGGTGGGCTTGTGGGAAGGGAAGGGAGGCAGATATAAACCAAAAAATGGAATGCTGCCTAGCTGTATGTGCCAGCATGCCTCTGAATGCACGCAGCGAATTTGTGTGCGCGCACTGGTGAAATCCCTGGACAACACGTACATTCACCGTTTTTGGCTGGTACCACGTTACCCTCAGACACTCGTAAAAATATGTCCCAAACACGATCCCCCAGCCCAATCTGATGGAGAACGTTTCCATTAGCACAAACACGACGAGTTCGTCACCGATCAATACCGATACCAGCCGGGTGTTGGCTTTTTTACTTCTCAGCACGTAATTCATACTGTTCATGGTGGGCTACCACATAAGGTTTTAACGAACGCTTTAAAAGGTGATCCAGTTTGCACGACCCAGTCTGAAAACCGTTGACAGGAAGAGACGGATGTTAAGAGGGTGGTTAACATTAAAACGACAGTCGTACGTTTAATGTCAGCAGACCTAAAGAGTCCCAGACCCATAAAATCGCCTCACAGTGCCACACACTAAGAATGCGCCGACCGTGCTACACAAATGAAGAGAAGAAGAAGAGGGAGAAGAAGAAGAGGGAGAAGAAGTGAAAGAAGGGGAAGAAGAAGAAAATGGACTTTTTTCCACCAGAAGAATCTCCACATAACATGGATCGTTCAAAATTTATTTCGAGACGCGCACTTAATGGCTTAATTGGAAATCGCAGACTACACCGCTGGTAACGTGTGTGCCTTTCTCATCGATACATTTCTCTGCAATTGTTGAACACTCGTGCAGTGGCGGAGTACCGTACGCACCGTGCAAGCAAATGCCCGATTCTTGAGTGCATTTCCTATGGCAAGGGGGTGCGTGTGTGGCCTTTCATTTAAAAAAAAAAAAAAAAAAAAACCCCAAAAAACCCTGCTACGAGTAGGTGTCACATTCCATCTTCATAATGAAACTTGTGCTGGGAGTGCAGTAACCCCGAAGGCATCGCACGACTGTACCCGGTATCTTTCGTCGGCTTTACAAATGTAGACCGCTGCATTATCACTTTTTTTTTTTTCAAAAATTCTCATAATTCGGTCGCTCCCCCGCCTCATTTTCTCTTTCAGTCTAGGTAGATTTGAAAATTTGTTTCTAAATTATCCTTTTGTGAGTTGTGCATTATATCCATAAAATTCCACTCGATCCTGCCTCGTTTTTTCTCTCTCCCCACCCCATTTTCATGCCCCCACCCCCATTCGCCCTCCGTCCACTCTCCATTCCCTATTACTCCTGCCCAGCGTCCCAGCTCTTCCTTCTCCAGTCCCACTAACAACATTCTTCGCTCCCCTCCTGTACACTATTCCTTGCCACTTAACCCGTTTCTTTATGTTACAATGTGTTTTTAATAGGCACAGACTTGCTCATGACAGATGAAGTTTCTTTATGTTACAATGTGTTTTTAATAGGCACAGACTTGCTCATGACAGAGGAAGTTTCTTTATGTTACAATGTGGTTTTAACAGGCACAGACTTGCTCATGACAGATGAAGTTTCTTTATGTTACAATGTGTTTTTAACAGGCACAGACTTGCTCATGACAAATGAAGTTTCTTTATGTTACAATGTGTTTTTAACAGGCACAGACTTGCTCATGACAGAGGAAGTTTCTTTATGTTACAATGTGTTTTTAATAGGCACAGACTTGCTCATGACAGATGCACGGTCCATTGTCCAGCAGTAACTTACGTCTGCTTTGTAAGACTGGGCATTCGGCCGAAATGTCGAGTTAAAATAAAAACGGAAAAGAGGGGGGGGGGGGGGGGGGGGGGGGGGGGGTCTGACTCGGGGCTGAGCTATTGGCAAACTCCCCCACCCCCACCCCTCCACTTGTCAGTAATGTAAGACATAAGAGATAGTCAAAAAAAGGGGGGGGAAGTGTGCTCAATTTTACACACACACACACACACACACACACACACAGGTGCGCGCACGCACATACATACATACACACACACACATGCGCGCGCGTACGCACACACACACTACACACGCACACACTCTACGCACGCATGCACGCAGCGAGAGAGAGAGAGAGAGAGAGAGAGAGAGAGAGAGAGGGAAACACGTGCGTTGAAGAATAGCATTCATCCTCTGTGTGTGGGTGTGTTTGCGCGCGCATGCACATGCACGCACACTCTTTATCCCGAGTTGTGTGGAGCTCGCCCCGTGAAAAGGCCTACCAAATGCTCGAACAGAAGGTGGGGGAGGAGGGGTGACAAACGATTCGCTGCTGGAATAGAGACAACGGAGCGGAAACTAAAAGGGTGGCCTTCCGGAAACTAAAAGAAAGGGAGGGGGAGGAATTGGAGAGGGGCGGGAGAAAGAGGGCAACGGCGGGGCGGGGGGGTGGGGGGGGGGGGGGGGGGGGTAGGGTGAACAATCGAGAGGACAGAGCATTGAAGTCTAGTCCAAGACTTTTAATGAAAATACCCGGCGACTGACGCCACAGTCGGGTCTCAGGGCCAACAGGACGTTAAACTCAGCTCTTCAGACGCTACAAATGACGCCACAGTGACACTCACCCAACGTCTGGTCGCACACACTGTGCGTCCGGGGCCAGTTTTGCTTGCTTCGCTCAATCTTGGCTCCTAAGACAACAAAATCACCCCGGGCTTTTCCATTAGCTTTTTGTCTCGCTGTTGCGTCTTGTGTGAGACCTGCTTCTTATTGTTGGCTGTTGTGTGCGTGGCTCTTTTGGGGAACTTTTTCGCTGCTGTTGTGTCTTTGTGTTCAGTGTTTCTAAGGTTCATGTGTCATTAAAATCGCCGATATACTCAAAGCGCGTGAAACCGCTTTAGTTTTGTGTGTAGACAAGCTATCGATTGAAGTTTTTCTTCGTTTTCCGTGGACCGTTTTCCCGCATCATAAAATCGGAGAACACCACCCTATATGGGAATTTTTCAGGTAGGAAATCACTTAAGACTGTTTTTAGTTTTGGGCGTGCGTGCTGTTTTCCCCTATTTCTTAAATCGGAGAACACCATCCAATATCGAATTTTTTCAGATAGGAAATTACTTACGACTGTTTAGGGTTTTGGCGTGAACGTTTTGGGTTTTTTCTTTGTTTTTTTTTTTTTTTTTTTTTTTTTTTTTTGTTTGTTTTTTGTTTGTTTTTTCAGTCCCTCATTCAACTATCGTCATTTGCATGCAAGTGTGTTTGCGAGATGTCGCCGCAGCACCACTTCCCAGCGAAATGACTTGTTACGGAATAAACGGGTAAACCGTTGTCTTTTTACAGGTGTCCATTGAAGAGGATTTTGGTGGTGGTGGTGATGTGTCTTTTGTTGTTGTTGGGTTTTTTTTTTCTCTCGTTTGTTTGTTTCTAGGGTTTCTTTTTTGTGTTTGTTTTTTGGTCGTTGTTTTCTTTGTTTTCTGTTGTTGTGCACAATTCTGACTGAATATGAAAGAAAGAATGGGCGGATGTATATATACGTGGCAGTAGGGGGTGGGGAAGCGGGAGCTTGAGAGGCCTTTAGACTACAATAAACATAATCCATTCTGAGACTTGGTCATCTACCGTACACTTGTTAAACTTACAATGTGTGAGAGCGTGCGTGTGCGTGCGCGGGTGCTCTCTCGCGCGCACGTATACGTGAGAAACAGACAGACACACAGAGAGAGAGAGAGAGGAGAGAGAGAGAGAGAGAGAGAGAGTTACCTTTTTTAGTTGTTATTTTGAGAGTTAGAAAAGACGTTTGAGATGGAAAGAGGAGAAGATTGTTGGAAACACACCCGTAATATTTGAGGTGGAAAAGAACAAGATGGTTGGAAAAACACCTTTATTGGGCTATTGTTCATCCTTTCTTTTCTTTTGTTTCTTGATGTTTTCCCCGCGTGAAAATATCTTGTACGTGGATACTTTCTTTGATCATGTATGTATACGCTTCATAGAAAAAATGTTTTTGATTATAATAAAAATAGCATGGGAAACATTTTTTTTTTTTTTTGGTTGTTGTTACCGTGTTCAAATTCGAAAATACAGTAACGTCTCCGCCCATGTTGAAGACAAGGAACGTAACTCTATTCTAATGCTGCTTATGGTATCGAGTCACCCAAAACACATTCAGACTCGATGAACGCTATGACCGCACAAACAAGAAAAATTGATGTATTTCCCCACCTCACCACAGCTATTCCTTCACGCCTCTTACTAGCTAATGATATCGTTTGCACAACGTGTATCATAGCTTGTAAACGACTACCACACACGCACGCAACACGCACACACGCACGCACACACACACACACACACACACACACACACACACACACACACACACACCACACACACACATTTCTTCACACACCTTTAAAACAAAAAGAAGAAGTAGTAGTAGAAGAAAAAAAGAAAGAAAAAAAAAAGAAAGAAAGAAAATTTAGTCAAGTCTGAATAAAACAAATACAGAATGATATAGTATTGTGGAGGTTACTGGTTGAACCACTGGACTCATAGGACACTCAGCAGCAGCAAATTTAGAGGCACCAGCTATTCTGCTTCGTCCATCGCCTCCAGACGAAAAATACGATTTTAGAAAAAAAAAAAGGGGGGCGGGGGGATGAGTAAAAAACACGTCAGTACTTATAAAACACGCCATTACCCACTCACCTCTCTCCTCCTCACCATCCCCTCTCCCCAAATGCTCCAATTGCTAACCGTACTATTAAATAGGCGGTTACGCCCACTAAACACAAATCACACACACAGACACACAGACACACACACACACACACACACACACACACACACACACAGGCCTATACTTGACACATTCCCTAACCCTTCCTCTCTTCATTTATATTTTTACGGATGTTAAGAAAGGCTATAATGATGATCAACTTAGTTGTGAGTAAAACAGACCATTCGACAGCTAGCTTGTTTGTCTAGCCTAAACCACCCAGCAAATGGTCAGAAATGGAGGAATCGGTACCAGACCATTACACGCGCGAATAAAACACGCAAAACTCAAACCTGTCACTCTTTTTGTCTGCTTCATCTTAATTCCGCTCCCCTCAATGGTCAGCCCTGATATGGCCCTTTGCGGTCGGCTGGGCTATAAGCAGCATTACCTCCCTCAGTGGCAGCCATGCTGCTCGTTCCGGCTCCCTACTCACACAGCTACACCCAGATTCTTCCTGTCACAGCTCCTGCACCGGCTGTCGGTAAAGAGCAACATGGTCGCCATCAGGCAGCCCCCGCTATAGGAGACACCGGGCTAATCGACCAGACGGTCCTCGACGATTAGCATGGGTTGTTTTTCTTATCAAATTGTTTCCTTGATTTAGTGCTCTTGGAACCATGAAACGATTAAGTTCAATTGGTGTCAAAGAGGTTCGAAACATCCAGGTTGTGGCGCTTTGAAGACAGTTAGCAGTGATGTATCGGCCGGCCCAGGCACGTAATTGAAGTCGATGGCTGTTTGCGAAAATTGTTATCAACACACGTGTACTCTCTCTCTCTCTCTCTCTCTCTCACACACACACACACACACACACACACACACACACACACATACACGCGCGCGCGCACGCACACACACACACACACACACACACACACACACACACACACACACACACACAGCGAGTGTGCGATCCAAAGATCCTCCAGCATTCAACCCACAGCCATGTTTAAAGAAAGGGAAGACAAAACAAACAAACCAAAGTCAAGCCATGGCGCCATGTCCTAGGAACTGAGCAGATAGCATAATTCCGTTACCAGAGTCAAAATATTAAGTTAGTCCTCGATATCAGGCTGTAACCTAATTTTACATTCAAAACGTTTAATAGACCTATAGCTATGTAACAGCTTGGGCTTATCACACACACTCTCGCACACACATACACACACACACACACACACACACACACACACACACACACACACACACACACACACCAGTGTATTGAATAGCACACAGCAAGAGAAAACGACCTCAAGAATCGTGGACATTTTGTTGATAGAGCAATTAAATGGTAATCTAACACACACACACACACACACACACACACACACACACACACCGGTATATTGAGGAGCACACAGCAAGAGAAAACATCGATTTAAGATTGGGGGGGGGGGGGGGGGGGGGGATATTCTCATACAAGGGAGATTAACAGATTGCACACTGAAGAGAATAACTTCCAGTCTAATAGAGTTGATGCTTATTAACAGCAAGCGCATTCTTATTAATGTTTTGTCTAATACACGTGTTTTCTGAATAATGAAATATGACAGGTTAAACAATACTTTGACCAGTGACGAAAATGTGACAGACTAAAAATAGTATTCTCTTGATGTTCCATTCAACTGCTTTAACTCTTGATGTTCCCTTCAAATGCTTTAACTCTTGATATTCCCTTCAAATGCTTTAACTCTTGATATTCCCTTCAAATGCCTTAACTCTTGATATTCCCTTCAAATGCCTTAACTCTTGATATTCCCTTCAAATGATTTAACTCTTGATATTCCCTTCAAATGCTTCAACTCTTGATATTCCCTTCAAATGCTTTAACTCGTGATGTTCCCTTCAAATGTTTCAACTCTTGATATTCCCTTCAAATGCCTTAACTCTTGATATTCCTTCAAATGCTTTAACTCGTGATGTTCCCTTCAAATGCTATTACTCTTGATGTTCCCTTCAAATGCTATTGCTCTTGATGTTCCCTTCAAATGCTTTAACTCTTGATGTTCCCTTCAAATGCTTAAACCCTTGATGTTTCCTTCAACTGCTTTAACTTAATTCTGTCCAAGTAAACTGAATAGCAAAACCAAAGCGGGTTCATTTCTGTTGACGTAAAACTACATAAAAACAACGTTGTACACGTATATAGTTTCAACTCATTTTTTGAAATGAACATAATGACCATCTATGGAGGGAGTCGAAGTCACAGCCTGGTCCATTTTGCACATGAGGGTATGTTCGTTATAATGTTCGTTATCACTTTGAGACTTGTTTAGATTTTGATCCTGCGGACGCCCTCTCTGTGACGTGTCCCGCAGTTCAGTTTTCACTTCATGCTGTTTATAGCGCAGCCGTTCACGAGGGGTCATATTAGAGCTTTCAACACGCCCAAGTCAGTTCCTTCCTCTCTCTCTCTCTCTCTCTGACTCCCGCTCTCTCTCTCTCTCTGACTCTCTCTCTCTCTCTCTCTCTCTCTTCTCTTCGGGAAAAACTGTAAGAAAAGAAAAGAATTAAGTCTTTGTTCGTGGGGTTTTTGTTTTTGTTTTGTTTTGTTTTTGTATAAGCAGCACATTACCAGAATGAGAGTGCCAGTACACCACACATTAGAACATTAAGAAACCCAGACACTTTGTATCAAATGCAAAAACACTAAAATCAGCAAGAATATGTGCATTTGTAAGAGAACATACAGACTATGCGTGGTGTGTAGGAGACTGGTTGGGGAAAAAATGGAGAAAGAAAAAAGTATTTTGTTAAAAATACAAGCTAGTAGTGGAAAAATGTTTTCCCGCTTTTTGTTTTTTGATGCAGATGAAGAGGACAGTGTGAAGCACCAAAAAATGAAGAGATGGATTTCGGCCAGGGGGGGGCGGGGGGGAGGGAGGGGGGGGGGGGGAGTCACCACCTTAGGTGCTCCAATGATCCGATAACTGATGCCTCAAAACAAAACAAAAATCCTTGCACGATTTTTTAAAACAACATGAATTTTCTTTCACAAATAAAAGAAAAAAGGTTTCCTTGAAACGCGCAAACAAAGCTTTAAAATCGTCTTCCGTCAAATTTTTGATCAGGTGAAGAATAGGCCTGTTCCACCTGATATGGCCCTTTGTGGTCGGCTGGGCTATAGAAGCAATACTACCTCTCTTTGAGGAACTTGAAAATCACTACGGGTGGAACTATTCTTATAGAAACCAATGCTACAAAATATTTAGGTGTGATTATAGATAGTCGTCTCGAATGGAAAGAACACTATAATTTAGTCTGTAAGAAAGCAAATAACTTCTTAGCTTTCTCATACAGGAATATCAACGACTGCCCAAAAAGGTTAAAGACGACTGCTACAAAACACTGGTTAGACCAGTACTGGAATATGGTTGCTCAGTCTGGGATCCTTACCATCTAAAGGACATTGATAACCTCGAAAAGATTCAGAAGAGAGCAGCACGGTTCGTAACAGGGAACCATATCAGAGAGAAGGGGAATACTAGGAAGAACATGAGGAAATTAGAATGGAAACCCTTAGAAGAGAGAAGAGCTTTTATCAAACTTAATATCTTCTTCAACGGCAGAGCTAAACTAATTGATATTCCAATGGAACAACTAGTATTGAATAAAAGTAGCACCAGGAGTGGCGGTCAATGTTATACCATACCTGCATCAAATATTGACAGCCACTTAACATTCATTTTATCCTTGTTCTGTACGGCTGTGGAACTCACTGCCGGGTGCCATCAAGATTGCCACAAATGCAGTCTCATTTAAAAAGCAAATTGATACGACAGTTCTGACGTCTGCATATTGACGATTTTCTATTGTTACCTGGGCCGAATCTGGCCTTTGCTTTTAACTTTTTGAATATTGTGTGCGACCCCTTGTTGCCAAATTTTGCTCCAGGGGCCAACAGACTGAGTCCCACTTTATTTTTTATGTTATTTTATTTTACCTTTTAACATGTGCGCTGGTGACCTACTCGTTTTTGAGTGAACCAGTATTTTAGGAAGAAGATGATGTCTGCATAAGCTTTTCATGGGGTCTGCAGTAAAAGCCAAATCTGACATCATGTGACTGCCGATACCGACAGAATGTGTTTTATAATGCATGACATGGAATGCACCATGGAGCTTCTTCACCTTTAAAAAGATGTGCATGGATATAATAAAGAGTGGCCTGCTTCTACATATTTTATGTATTGTGTTACTATGATAATACACAAATCTGCACATTGTGCTGAGGAAAAACACACATTCAACTTAGTGTTTCGTTGAACTGTGAAAAGACACACATTGTGTTGTACTATGACATGTTTTACCTATTCCATTGTACTGTGACATTTTGCATATTGTATTCTATGAGAAAATATATTCTGCATATGCTGTTGTGCTATGGAAAGTCTGTAGTGAATTATGACAAGAAACACATTGTACATGAATATCAAACTGTATCATGACAAGCCACACATTCAACATATTGTACTACATCTCAAAATACATTCTACATATTGTAATGCACTGTAATATGACACATTCTACATTTTGCATTTTGCTTTGACAAGACACATTCTACAAATTGAATTGTACTAGGACAAGACACATATTCTACATACTGTGTTGTACTATGACAAGACGCACATTCTGTATATTGAGCTATGGAACAGTACAGATACTACGGAAAGATTCACATTCTACACATTGTATACAGTCTTTGGCAGTGTTGTGCACAGGTACACAGACATAGACAGAAAGGGAGGGGGATGAGGAATGAAGAATGCAAAATGAAGAGTTGTTATGGGCCAGGTAAAGCCCGGTTAAAATACTAGTTCTACAAATCATCAAAGAGTGTGTGTGTGTGTGTGTGTGTGTGTGTGTGTGTGTGTGTGTGTGTGTGTGTGCATCCACATATTTAACCATGTGTGTGTGTGTGCATGTATATGTGCACACGTGTGTGTGTGTGTGTGTGTGTGTGTGTGTGTGTGTGTGTGTGTGTGTTTTGCCAAGCCTATACCAACATTCAGAACTCACTGGAACTTGAAATTAATGGATAATAGTAAGGAAGAGAAGTATCATAATGGTGGTTGTTATTATTGTTGTTATTAGTATCAGTAACTACTGTACCATCATTATCATTACTTTCATTAGCATTGCCATCCTAGGTAATATATTCATCACCATTATTTTGAATATCATCACAATCATCAACATTATCGTTGTTGCTATCATTATCATTATTATTATTGATGATCAATAACTATGCATTCCTCACAAATAATCAAAAGCACACACACACACATGCACACGCACACGCACACACACACAAAGTGTGCACACATACACACACATTCACATACACAGAGGCGTACTTCCATAGACACATATATGCAAGCACACAAGCATATATGCAAGCATGCAGGAGCATGCTCACACAAAGTCTCAAGTCACATACACATACACATGCATGTACACATACACACACTTGCACCCATACATGCACACACAGAAACGCACACACATACATATGTATGTACACACACATGTAAACAAACGCATACAATTATAACAGTGGCATAGACAGTCTTAGTTACATACCCAAGGTCTGACCAGTGGGCCGACATCAGCTAAGACGTATCCATGAGACCCTTGTCTTAGATCCTTTAATTCTATTCATTGATTCATTCATCATCAGCTGTAAATCCTGAGCAGTGTGATGTCAAAACTTAACATATGTTGGAATAGCCTATACTGGTCAGCAAGCAGCAACACCTAGTTGAAACAATTTGAAACTGAGGTTAATGAAGATGTCAATGTTTACCTGAAAAATTATTGAGGTGAAGAATACTGAAGTTACAGGGTTCGCGCTAGGATTTTTCAAAACCAGTCCCCTCGTCTCCTACCCCGACCGTTTTTCAGCGCCTCTGAGCAAAACCAGTCCCTGTGAAAAAATTCCGGTAGCATTGCAAATTGTCATTTCATCATTTGCATCAACCTCCAGCCATCTGAAATCTTTCAGCCATGATTCTCTGAATTTATCATGCTTACATTTCATTTTCTTGCTACTGCTGGTGCTAGACCAATCTGTGCTGGTGGAGCTGATTGGAGTACTGTCACTCGAAGTCTGTGGTCGGTCTGAACTGCCTAAACTTGCGCTTCTTTCCGGCTGCCTGTCTGAATCACTTCTTCGACTTCGTGAAAAAAATGAAAACATTGACTGCTGGTTCTTTTCTGCCATTGTGATCCCACTGATCATTCAATGAATAGGCGCGTGAATAAGTACTGGCTCTGCTGCATCCAGTTTGAAAATTGTAATGACGCGACTTAGCCTAGCATCGCAAGCGACGACCCAGACAGACGTCTGGAGAAGTTGCGAGTAACAGGCAGTAAAGTGCGTCTGTACAGCGCGTCTGTAGAGCTTTTATTATGGGACATTCGCTATTCTGCTCTATAGCCTGCAGCGGTTATTGCCGATGGCTAGGCCTAAGTGACAGTCTGCATGTGTGCGAAGAGGCCGGAGGGTGGTGGAGAGGGGAGAGGGCTGGTTGAAAGATAAGGCAAGTGAAGTGCTGCTAGGAAAGCCTGGGCCACATAATTTGTATGAATGATCAACTTTTTCTTTTTCTTTTTCAGCCTTTTAATTTATTGATTTTCTTTTTTTGCCTCATAAATCTGTAACCAGTCCCAGCAAAATAAAACCAGTCCCTGGGACTGACAGCTAAAAAAATTCCAGTATTCCCTCTTTATAACCAGTAATTTACTGGTAATTGCCAGTTAACGCGAACCCTGAGTTAGTGATCTGATGTACATTTTGCCTGCAAAATTCTATCATGTTGGAATAATTAAGGACAAGACAGAGAAACATTTGTTTATCAGATATTTCAAATCTACGTATGAAATCAACATGTACTAAATGCAGAGTTAGTAAGTGGGATTAGAGGGATTTTATATTGTTGTTTTTGGCTTTTTGGCTTTGTTGTTCTTGTTTTGCTTGTTTAGTTTGTCTTGGGGGACATTTCCCATCTGTAGACCTTGTGTAAAATTCATATCACTTCAACATAAATTTGATGGAAAAAAAAAATCAAAACAAAATTCATTTTCGCTAACAAATTATTCTAATCCATACCAGATATTATTAAGAAATTAACATGGCTGCAGGGACTTCCCATGACACCAAAGATAAATGAAAAATTCAAATGAACACAAAAACAATTGAATACAAATGACATAGCAAAAATTCTACAGAGAAACTGCAAGAGGCAAGATGTTTAATATTTTTGCATATCATTTAATGACCACGACGTGCATTCAATACTATTTACTTTTTCATGGCCATCTAAGGACACCGCCAGAGAACATTGAAGATTTTTATTTTAAAAGAAGGCTCGAATTTATCCTTACACCACTCCAGTACCTGCATTAATCGAGAACTGACTGAATTATTAAGAGTACAAAACAGAACAAAACCCTCCATGCTTGTAGATAAAACTGAAACCAAAAAAAAGTTTCTTTTATTAAGCCCCTTCCCTTTCCCCTATCAGCCAGATTCTCTCTGTCAAAACCTTTTTGCCGATTTATTTTAATAATTTAATATCATTTCTGTTCCTGAGCCTCAGTCTCCTTCCCATACCTTCTCTCTCCTGACAACACCGCACATTTCATGTTATCCATGACCTGTCCTGGTCACTATCAAAGCTTAAGGTCAGTTTAGTAATATGTATCAAAAGTGCCATGAGAATCATGCAGCTCTTGAGATTTTCATTTGACCTAACACTTACACCGAGAACAATAATAGTATCAGAAAGAAGCCTATCACAGTATCAAGTGTATTTGTAATACAGTGATGGTGCTACTGATTTAGCCAGGCAGTTGTTCCAACAAACGTCACCGAGTGTTGAGAAGACAATGTGGGAAAAAAAAATTTTTGGTAATATCCGTTCCCCCCCCCCCCCCCCCCCCTTCCCCCATTTGTTCTCCTGCTTCACACTATCCATCTTCTCTCTCACACACACACCCCACCTTCACCCCGGCCCACTTCACAGCTGAAAATTTTGACACTGTAGTGTGATTAAAGAAAACAAGGCTAGAATATCTAAACCACCTGCACAAATACATGCCTTGTGCCAGCATATACTTCAGAATGCTAATAGCAGGTCTCTCATATCAACCTACCCATTACACGGGGAGGGAGGGAGGGGGGTGGGGGTGTTGGATGAAACAAAGCAAATTAATGAGAAAAGTTTAAATGCTTCTAGACTATTTCTGGAGAAAAATAAAAGAAATCTCAACATCTCCAGCCCCTTTCTAAGTTTCTTATTGATCACTCAACCAAGTGTGATTGAACACTGCAAAGAACTGATAGAAAGAATATATATACACATGCATGGCAATCTCAAGCATGCAATGTACATATCTCACAAGGGTGCAAAGCATTTCTTTCCATCAAGGACTATGCAAACGTCAAACAGCAAACAAATAAATCCTGTACACAATTTTTCTTTTCAAATATTTGATGGTAAACATTACTGTTTTAGTGTTTAAAAGTATAGCTAACCAGCTGCCTGGTGCAGAAGTTAATATCATGGACTTGCACGATAGGAAGTCATGAATAACTGTCCCATCAGAGGCATTTCTTTGTGGGATTATTCAGCCTTGGTGGTGTGTGTGCTATGGTCTGAATGGGAAGGTTGGAACCATGCAACTGAATAATGAACGTAATCCACATAATGGATGTGCTCTGGCAGCAAATTTCATGACACTGAAGGTGTCGCACCATCTCCCAGGGCTCCTTTGTGCCAGGATATGTTGTCTGACCAGAACAGAAACTCCACAATTATTTAATCAAACCAGTTGTCACTGATCATCATTTAAAACTCTCCTCAGGCCCTTCAGGCCCTATTCTCAAGGTAAATTCCTGACTTCCTGATCAAGTGTATGCCTTTGTTAAAATTGCATCAAATTTGTTGATATCCACAAATTCATCATAGGGATTATTGCTACATAGACATAGTGGTGCTTGAAAGGAAGGGTTTTTACTAACTCTGGCTACATGTGATTACACTACTGTCATAAGTGGAGAGTTCAGTACTTGGTGTCCAGCATATGTTGGATCAGGATAGGCATCCAAGTAACTTAGCAGCAGTGCAGCTTTTCCTTTGGTAGGTTGGCCGTTGTTTCCTTATAGACTGAAGAGCTGGGGCTGCAACAGGAAAAATCTGAGTGTATTGGGGGGGGGGGGGGGGGGGGGGGGGTGGATAATATGGTGTAGCATGCAACTGATGGTGGCAGAAAGTTCAAGAAAAAGACACAAGGAAAACTCTGCTTTAAGTAAAGTGGAGAGTTAAAGGATGAGACCGGATGAGGAGGGGAAT
>CM031624.1:44644759-44667567 GCA_018398815.1 Conus ventricosus | reverse complement strand
GATCTGGGGATAGAGGAGGTAGGCTGGGTTTAGTTTAGCTTTAGTTTACCCATTTCATTCTCAGCCTAGCCAGCCACACATCGCCATTTCAGGGCTGTTGACACATTGTGAAAAAAAAGTTTAACTTGAAAAAACAACAGTGTCTCCCAATATCATGGTAGCTAAAACTATTGGTATCCTTCATGTTGTTAACACTTCTTCTCCTTCTGCCTTAATCCCATTGCAGAAGTTTATCAGGTTTCTCCAGTCATGTTAGCTGTGCTAGGCAATGCTGAGAGCGATAGCTATTCCTGCTTAATTTTTCGTTCCAAGTGTGTGTTTTTTTGTAAATAAATAAAAAAAAATACATTCAAATGCAAGATAAGAAATATTTTTACCATAATAATGATACAGGCCTGCTGATGCTGCATAACAGTCAGCAAATGTTCTAGGCGGTTTTCACAGTCTCAATCCAGTCTTCGTGTAATTATTCAAAACATTGTCAGCAGAATGTTACAAAAACTGACCCAAAAAAAATTGCATTTTCGTATTCAAACAAGATAAACTGGACGTGACATGCTGAATATAAACGTGTCACAGCTTCGAGCAGGGGCCAGTGTCAACTCTGACATGGCAACGGGTTCGAAAGCTGTATTTTCTGTACACAAAACGAAGCCGTCAGGCAGCAACACCCGGCATTCGCCACTCACCAAGCCACGGGCAAACCATGACACTCGGACGAGCGACGCGCGCACACGAATCGTCTGCTAACCTCTCGCTTCGTCTTGAAGGTTACCAATCGGCACTTGGTCAGTTTCTTGAATTTGCTTCCTCTCCTGTGTCTGGAAGCTGACCAGAAAGACAGACGCAGAGTGCAATGAGAGAAAGTTGGGGAAACCTTTAGGGTTAGGAAGCAGCAGCCATGTTGGCCGCCTCGTACGATTGATTGTCCGTAGGCCTAATTTGTTTTCACAAAACTGAAGAGCGAAAACAGTGTATATCGCTTATAACGAAACCGGTTATATGCTTATGACGAGGGAAATCTTTGGGTCCCGAACGCGCCTGTTCTTTATTATCACTTCTGAAAAACCGGTTATAAGAGAGACCGGTTATAGGAGAATTTGCTTATAAAGAATTAAATTTTTGGTCCCCAAAGCGTAGGTCGTATCGGATATAAAGAATTCACGGTAGAAAGCTACAAAGGGCAATAACTCACTTTCAAAAGACCCCTGGCAGACGGGGTCTTGTGAAAGTGAGTTATTGCCCTTTGTAGATGGCAGACGACATCTCTGGTTTTTTCTTGAGTTTCTAAAGATAGACTGCTTATTTCCAAGAATCTCGGGCATTCCTGCAAAAATGGCGGACGCCAGAAAACGAAAATCGTTGACATTAGGGCAGAAGTTAAAGATTATTCACGCTGTGGAGACGAATCGGACAAGAAAAAGTCTCATCGCCTCTGAACAGGGTGTACCAGTGACAATCTTCTACAGTATCTTGAAAAACAAAGCAGAATACACTGACCAGGCCATCAGCGGACAGACAACAAGAAAACGCCAAAGAGGGGCTCAGATGCGAGCGTGGATGACGCACTTTTACAGTGGTTTTCTATGTCGAGGTAGGTTTTTTTCTAACAATTCGCAAACTGATCAGTATGGATGACAGATCTAAATGTCGTAAAAGAGAGGGTTCGTGAATAGAGCTTTTAGATTATTGCCATTGACAGACCAACATCAAGCCAAATGCACCCCACACGAGGACATGAATAAACCCAGACACGATTGTATAAAACACGATTGTATAAAATAAATAAAGGGGTGAGGGCATGATAGGAACGGGGGGGGGGGGGGGGGGGGGGGTGCGCGTATGTGTGTGTGTGTGTGTGTGTGTGTGTGTGTGTGTGTGTGTGCGTGTGCGCGCGTGCGTACGTGATCCTGATGAGCCTCTAGGCTCGGAACATAGACTACATGTACATGTATATGGATAATTTTATTTTTATTTTCGTGATGTGCAGGACAGAAAACGTGCCTATAAGCGGACCAATTCTACGTGCCAAAGCTGAGGAACTGGCGGCGACGCTTGGCCAGGAGAAGTGGATCTGTACCAACTCATGGCTGCAGCGTTGGAGAGAGGCGGCACGGGATAGTCTTCAAGTGCATAAGTGGAGAACGAGCAGACGTGAATGAAGAGACAACAGACTCTTGGGTTGAGGATGTACTGGTACCGACGTTGGAGAACTACAAGCCACAGGATGTTTTCAACGTCGACGAGACTGGATTATTTTGGAAACTCTTGCCGGACAAGACTTTCACTTTTAGGGGTGAATGTTGTCGAAGGGGAAAGAAATCCAAGGAGAGAATAACAGTCACGATCTGCTGCAACATGGATGGCAGTGAAAAACTCAAGCCTTTGGTCATTGGCAAGTATGCAAGCCCAGATGTTTCAAGCATGCAAAAAAGTTGCCGTCGAGTACTTCGCAAACTCATCAGCATGGATGACAAGAGAAATCTTCCAGCAGTGGTTGCTCTCCTTCGACAAAGAAATGAAAAAAACAAATCGACATGTGCTGTTAGTCATGGATAACTGCTCGGCGCACAAAGTGCAGGACATGCACTTGGCAGCAGTGAAGGTTCTGTTCCTGCCGGCGAATGCGACGTCCAAACTCCAGCTTGTGACGTTGGCATCACTCGAAACGTAAAGGTCCGCTACAGGACGGAAATGGTGCGCAATTTGCTGGCTAACATTGATGGCGGGGGAAAAGGCCAGAGACTACAAAATGAGTTTGCTTGATGCTGTCCACATCTTGAAGCGGTCTTGGGACAAAGTCACTCCAGCTACCATTGGCAACAGCTTCAACATGCAGGTTTTCGTCATGGACCATCAGATGAATCTACCTTCACTGATTGTGAAGACCCAAAGAGCCCCTTCCCGCGCAACTGTTTCAAGAGTGGAACATTTCCCCGTCTGAATACTACACTGTAGATGACAATGTAGTGACAATGGACGCCAGCTTGCCCAGCATTTCCAGCCAGCCCGTCGAGCTCGACTGTGTCAGTGTCAACCTCGGGTGATGTCGATGGAGGAAGGACTAGCGCACAGCCCAAACACACTCACAGCTTGCTTACAATCTCATTCATATATCATGCATTCGTCACATCAAACCACTAGTAAAGTCTATAACTTTACTACACATGATCATAGAACGAAACATCAATGCATATGGAATCAAATGAAATAAAACATTCTCTCTTTCCTGAACTTCACAAAATCATTTATCTAAAACATCATTAACTAACCCGGGTATAAATAGATTTCTACTTTACCTGGCCAGGTGATCTTAACTATTCACGTATCACTGTCTCTTTTTATTTTCTTTTTTTTTTCACTGTCACTTTAAACAACCACGACACAACGGCTCGGGTCTGGTGTTGGTCTGCTTGCATCGGTCAAGCTGGGATCTGCTGGCACCGGTCAGGCTGAGACTGCTGGCGTTGGTCAGGTGGGACTGCCGGAATGAAAGTGGCGCTGGCCAAGTATGGGTCGAAACCCCGGTTCAGTTAGAAACTGTGTCTATAACAATCGATCTGTTTCCTTTCTTCTTCCTGCATTAACGCATTGCACTCTCTCTCTCTCTTCCTAGTCTGCTCTATTAAATGGAAATGGTTGCTTTTTCTTTTCCTTTTCTTTCTCTTTCTTTTTCTTCTTGTCATTAGTTACACTCTCTCTTTCCACATCTCTCTTTAGTCCTCCTTTGCAGGACGATTATCTGGGCTTAATGCTCTACTTCACTCCGCTCATCTCTCTGCCTTTCTCTGCAGAGACTACACCCCAGAACCTCTCTCTCTCTCTCTTCACCTGTTCGTTCTCCCCCTCGTTCTGCCGTTCTCTCACTCTAACAACCTTCAATATTCCGTTCCGATCTGTCCAAAAAAGGGCAGAGTACCATTGTCCGTTCAGCATTTTTACCCTGATACCGAAGTTATCTCCACTCTAATGCCATTGGATATTCAAATCATGACTAGTCACGCCTACACGCCTTACTCTCTGTGAGTGGTTCAATGGTCATTTAATTGTTTAGCTAGAGGTTCACCCCCACCACACAACTTCCTTCTACCGCTCCCTTTCCTGCTTTATACTGCGACGTCCCGACTAAACAATTGGCGCTGGTTCCACCAAATTGGGCTAGATGAGATGAGCCAGGCGCTTACGACTCGTCTCGCTAGACATCGAGGCGCGGTCGGTCTAAAGCCTGCTTGTCCGTCTAGCCGGACAGTCCGTCTCTGTGGCGCCTCTCCCTATGCTTATTTGGCTGGATCCGATACATGGGGCCGTCTGCTCGACGCCAGAATATTTGCGTTAGGCTTATGTCCAACTGGGCTGTGGCGATGCCTCGAATTTGGTTGAGTTTATTTTTGAACGGACAATTTTCCCCTTGCAAAAAGACTATGCACCGCCATTGTCTCAATAACACGGTTACAAAAAAAAAACAACAACAGAAATTGCTGACACCCTGTACACGTGCAAAGTTTGAAAAAATACTTTACAACCAAGGTTTATTATTTATAATATTTATCATAGTGAATACCACTCCAATGAGTTATCATTGAAGTGCGCTCTTGCGTTTTTTCAATTCATTTATAATGACCTCTGTGCGCACCTATTGCAATCCACTACCTGCGGATTTGACATATCTTCTCTTCACAATTTTATGAGAAGCACAATTTAAAATGAGCACGATCCATGCACTTCGGCTGTGGGATTCCATCCTCACTTATGCAATTAATTTGCTTCACTACACAAGCGACTGTATGCTCCAAGCATAACGACATTCACGCATGAGCCAAGTCTCACAAAGAAAATTTGCAAACAAGTCTCACACAAAAAAAATATGAACCATAGCCAACTGGGAATGAACCCATATCCAATCCAACATAACTGTAATTCAACACATATTAGCAACAAAGCACTCCGGTATGAATGACTTCCTCTGAGTTGCAGCTGCTAGACTACACGGCTTCTTAAATAGTCAGCGCCAGACATTCTGTCGACCTGGTATGTACTGACACTCGATACCTGTAGGGCGGCAATGCCATTGACCCAACGCAAGCACTCTGCTGTTTTTCAATGCGCCTCCTGCAGGATTTTTGAGTGGTTTGATGCTCCGTCTCTATCACGAAACTCTTTCCCATCAAGTATTTGGGGGATACTTCTTGCACGGCCCACACGACAGCCTAAACTCTCCTTCTCCACCGTTTTGCGTACCCTTCTTCACACTTTGTCAATTCCGGCTAGCTATCTCACAGGGGAACTCGACCCCTTCATGCTCCTGTAACAATACTGCACCTATCCCACCACCTGAAGCTTCTGTCGCAACAAAAATGGTTTGGACATATCTGTAAGCTCAAGATTTGGGACGGGAACCCAGTCTTTCCAGGCCACCGTCTGTCTGCAGTGCATGCTCTGCAGCGTCTGACCACTCGACCACTGCGGTTTCCCTGCCTGGACCAATCACTGAGAGGACTCGTGATTGCTGCCGCGGAATTTGGAAACAAACTCCATATAGAACCCATAAAACCTAGCAGACTCCTGAACTTCTGTTCTTGCGTCTTTGGTCTCTCTGAACTTCATTCATCTCTCCACCTTTCCCCTTTCTGGCTGCTTTGTGTCGCCTCACCACAAACCAATACCTAGGAACTCAGGCTTGGAAAACCTACTGGCTTTGTGGTCTGGCGTGAGATTGGCTTGTCTCAACCTCTCTAAACATGCTCCTAGCTGCCTCATATGCTCTCCCATGTCTCGGTTTGCTATCAGAATGTCATCCATGAAATTCTCAACCACGGCCTATCCAATCCCGTCAGTAACTTTCCTTCTTCATCCGACGAGAAGACTGCAGTGCGTTGACCATCCAAAAGGGAGTACTCGCCACTGGTTTAGCCATAGGAGTGGAGAATAGCTGTGATTCCTTTGAGGCCTCACTCAGGGCTATTCTTGCAGAAACCCTTGCTCAAGATCTATCTGGTGAAATACTGGCTCTTGCTTGTGGCGATCTGAGCGAACAGGTCTTCCATGTTTGGTATGTCCTCTGCATCGACTTGGTGACACTGTTTCAGACGTATTTAGTCGAACCAGAATCGATGTCACCTGTCTTTTTTCCTCACTAAGACGACGGGATTGCACTATCGATGATTTGGACGGTTTTCAATCACCCAACGGTCAACATCTTTTCTACTCCTCTCGATCACTGCTTGGTGGCATATGGGATCGGGTAGCTTTCACATGTACGGTTTTCTGTGATGTTAACTCCAACCGTACATGGTCTCTTGTGTTGTCCTGCCTGGTTATCAGTCCAGGGACGCCCTATACTTGTCTAGGAGCCACTCTAACTTCCTTCCTGTCTCCTATGTCTAGCCCTTCCATACAGTGACACATCCCTGTTTGACTCTTCTCCTGTGAAATCAGGCAAACAAATTCTCCCCTTCTGCTGCTGGGTCTCTTCACCTCCATCAATGATTGCTCTGCGCCTATGACTCAAACATTTGCTGGGTCTCACGCTGGAATGTATATTGCGGAGCAATTTTGCATGGTAAAAGTTTTGATTTCCCATTCACATCGATTCGGTAGTCCTGATCTACCTTTTCATTTATGGTGAATGGTCCCTTTCCAATGCATCAGCAGCTTGTTGTGATCCGTGGGAAGCAGTAACAGACTTGATCTACCACCTTGAGGAATTGCCTTCCTCACTTACTGTCATACTGCTTCTTCTGGACGACCCTAGCCTCCTGCAAACTCTCCCTGCGACCTTATATGTCTCCTCGAGCATATTGCGTAAGGTCCACAACATACTGATAAGTGTTTTGACCTCTTCGGACCTCCTGTTCTCCGGGACCACAGCTTTTGAGAATGCACATGGTCCCGAAACTGTCCGCCCATACAGCAGCTCAAAATGTGCGAAAAGACTGTGCTCTCCTGGAGGGGCTTCCCTGTAGGCGACTGTGCCGCTGGAATTGTAGCGGTCCATCTGTACTGGCCTTTCCTCACAGAGGCTTCTTTTAGATGCCCTTAGCACATCCATTGAATCTCTCCACCAAGACATTGCATTGTGGGTGGTTGGGGTAGTGAAGAAGCTGTGTGATCCCTAGCTGCATGTTGATCCTCCATCATCACGCCTGAGGTGAAACTGTGACCCCCTGTCACTGAAGAATTTGTGCTGGACACCCACGCGAGAGAAGATTGGCTACCAGCCCTTCAGCGACCTGTTGCGTATCTACGCCTTTCAATGCAACGCTTTGGGTATTGGTCGGCGTAGTCCAACAGGCGTCAACACATACCTGTGCACCTTTGGAACAGGGCGCGTTTGGGCCAATCAGTCAAACAGCACCCTCCTGAATGGTGTGTCAATAAGGGGATGTTTAAGGAGGCCGCCTTCCTCTTCACCCTCTTGTGGCTGACCTTTGACACACGTCACATGACAATGCAGGGAAACGCTAGATGTCTGCCATTGCTCTGGCCAATGAAAAGTCATCAAAGATTTGGTCAGCTGTTTTGCTGATGGTGCCCCTGAGAGATTGACCGCCTTGACGACTCGTGACCCACTGACATGACAGTTGTTCACGATAACCTGGTGGCTACCTCTAACTGAGTGGTTTCACCTTACCTGTTCTTCCCCTTGGTGAACACTCGGGACACAGCCCGCATTTCACAAGAAATTCTGTTCTCACCTCCTCTACCTCCTGTTTCTCCTCCACCTCTTGCCATCCCAAGGATTCACGAAGCGAAGGGTCTTGTTCCTGCGCTGCCCTAAAACTCTTCGGCGACAACATCTATGCCTGGACTTCCTTGCCGGAACGACTAAACGGTTATCAACCTTTTCCTCCTTCTTGCTCCATGTTTGAACTGCTGCCCTGTAGCAGTCTACAAATCAGGATCCCCTGGATCCTTGCCCCTGGAATAAAAAATTCTTCCAATGATCAAATCATGAAGGGGGAGGTTTCTCCATCACCAAGGCAGACACTCGCCTGTGAAGTAAGGGGTACGTACTTCTATCTTAGGCAACTGGAAACTCCCTCACAGTTTGCCATCGTTAGAGTACAGGTCTGGATTTGCCCTGTTCAAAATCCCTTTCTCGACCAGCGTTGTTCTAACTACACACATGAATACAACAGTGTCTGTAACACTTTCACCCTATGCTGGCCAATCCACCCTTCTTCCACTGGTAACGAACCAATCAGCCTAGTTGCCCTCCATCCCTGCTCTGACTGCGTCCAGTGATAGCCATAGGCTGCACTCCACCCTCTTCTGAACTGAATCCCTTTTGGTTCCACTGCAGGTCGTTTACCTTGTCGACCCTTATCCACCTTGGCAAGGCTGTGCCTTCGGAACCTTCATGCGACAATCCCTCGCACATGTCCCTTCTTGTGACAATGAAAAACACTTAAGTCCCTTTGGCCCTTCCTTCTGCACCACCCTCTGGGTTTGCAGACTTTGCAGAAAACTCCCTAGTTCCTTGCACTCTTCTTACTGTGCCTGGCACATGTTTCTCTTGACCGTGTAGTGCCCAAACGTGCCTCTATATAACTCTGCGACCTTCAACAACTCCCCTGCTGTCTCTGAGCTTGTCTTCTTTCAAATGTATGGTTAACTCAGGGCCGCAACCTGACAAAATCTCGTCCTTCATAACTAGTCTTTCAATTCAGCGAACTTCCTTCCTTTCGATACCATTAACTCTACCCACTCTCAGAATAGTGATCTAAAACGTGCACCAAAACTGAGTGTACGTTTCACCTGCTTGCAATCTCGCTGAAACGGAATTTTCTTTCTGAATCCGCCTTCTGTGTGGTCACAAATCCCTTCATCAATGATTCCTTCACAGCGCCGATATCAGATGATGTTCTGCTGGTAACGCACGTGAAAATTTGTAATGCATTACCGTCAGTAACGCCGAACAAAATGTCTGCCAACTCTTCTGGAGGCCAACCCTGATGGTCGCAAACGTTTCGAACCGACTGGATGATATGCATCAATCGAAATCGGTTCCTTCAGAGAATTTGGGCAACTTTGGTCGGGGGGCGTAGCTGCGCAACAGAGTCACTGGGAAGTCGAACTACCATCCTCGGTGGGTCTCCCTTTGTATTCTCACTTTCTCTACTCTAATTGAACCTTTAATCTTTCGTTTCCTGCTTCATTTTCTTTCTGTTTCATGCGTTTCCCTAGCCTGATTTCATTTGCCTGAATCCATTTAATCTTTTCTGTTTCCTGCTCTGCGCTAGTTAGTTTTTTCCTGCTTGCTATTTCCACTTGTACAACACGGCGTCTTTCCGCGCGTTCATCTCTTTCCATCTTTTGTTGGTTTTCATCAAATGCACGCAACTCATATCTCCTGAGTAAACCTAAATCACGAGCGACGCTCACAAGTTGTTCAAATAGGGGTGTTCTTTTCTTTCCGCCATTTTATCTCTTTTTTTCTTTTTTTGAACAAGATTTTACTACTACGCAGCCAAACTGGTGGGTACCGTAATGAGTGGACGTAATAGCAAAGCCTATGAATGATATATTAGTTGGGGACAACGTTAGTTAGTTTTTATAAGTCGCCCCGCCTGACCCAACTATGGAGAGCGAATTTATAGGCAATCTGATGCGGAAATAAGTACTCTGGGGCTGAGGATGCCAAGCCCTTGTATTAACTATCTTGGAAAGGCAATGCCAAGCCTAGTATTTAATCTATTTGGGAACATTTGTAAGACAACCCCCTTGTCTTAGGATTACATACTTGTATCCACTCCAGCTTTCCTCTCTGAGAAGTTGAAACAATTATAATAAATGGGCCAGAATTATCCTGGCAGCTCGGCCAAATAAATTGTCAAACCTCGGGTGATGTCGGATGGAGGAAAGGACTAGGCACAGCCAAACACCATCACAGCTTGCTTACCAATTATTCATATATCTGCATTCGTCATCATCAAACCACTAGTAAAGTCTATAACTTTACTACATATGATCATTAGATCGAAACATCAATGATATGGATCAATGAAATAAAAACATTCTCTCTTTCCTGAACTTCACAAAAATCATTTATCTAAAACATCTTAACTAACCCGGGTTAAATAGATTCTACTTTACTGGGCCGGTGATTTAACTATTCACGAATCACTGTCTTTTATTCTCTTTTCCTTTTTTTTTCTCACTGTACACTTTTCACAAACACGACACAACTGCTGGGCACTGGTGTGGTCTGCTTGCACCGGTCTAGGCTGGACTGCTGGCACCGGTCAGGCTGGACTGCTGGCGTTGGGTCAGGTTTGGCCTGCGATGAAGTGGCCGCCGGCCAAGTAGAGGTCGAAACCCCCGGTTCAGATAGAACAGGGGACTATCAAACATCGATCTGTTCTCTTTCTTTCTTCCTGCATTAACGCATGTGCACTCTCTCTCTCTTCCTGTCTGCTCTATTTATAATGGACTCATGGTGGCTTTTCTTTTCCTTTCTTTTCTTGCTTTTTCTCTTCATTAGTTAGCAACTCTCTTTCACATCTCTCTTTAGGTCCTCCCTTTGCGACGAATCTGGTGCTTAATGCTCAGAAACTTCACTCCTCTCATCTTCTGCCTTTCTCTGGCTGAGACTACACCCCAGAACCTCTCTCTCTCACCGCCTCTCTCTTCTCCCTGTGCGTTCTACCCCTGTTCTGCCGTTCTCTCACTCTCACATCCTTCATATCCGTGCCGAATCTGTCTAAAAAGGGAGTGTGTACATTGGTCAGTATTTTTTACCCAGATACCGAAGTTATCTCCCTCTAATTCCATTGGAATATTCAAATCATGACGTCACGCCTACACGCCTTTCTCTCTGTGGTGGTCAATTGGTCATTTAATTGATTAGCTAGATTTCTCCCCCACCTCACCACACTTCTCACTTCCCTTTACTGCTTTAACCTGCGATCCCGTCCGGACTATCAATGGCGTGGTTTCCACAAATTGGCTGATGAGCCTGAGCCCGGCGCTACGACTCGTCTCGCTTAGACATCAGGCGCCGGTCAAAGCTGCTTAGTACGTCTAGCCGGACAGACCGTCTCTGTGGAGCCGCTCCCTATGCTTAATTGGCTGATCCGAACCATGGGGCCTCTGCCCTGAAGCCCAGAATTTTGCGTTTTTAGAGCTTATGTCCAACTGGCTGGTGGCGATTGACTCACGAATTTGGTTGAGTTTATTTTTGACCGTGACAGTAAGACCAAAGGCACGTATACTGGCACTGCAGATATGAAGAGGTGACAGTGACATTGAGCTTGGGGGAAAAAAAAGAAACGCGAAATTTCAGCCAAGAGAGTTTTGGGACGCCTGTCGGGACACCATCAACCACGTTCTGCATGCAGGCAGGAGCGAAGAGTTGCCAAAACGATTCCCAACTTCAAAGCTGCCTTTTAACGCATATTGACACGTGCAAAAGACAAACAGTAATATCTCTGATTTTTTTAAACCTCTGAGAAAGTAATGGAAGTGATGGACGAAGGAGTTGGGTAGAAGCTGAAATCACTGGGTGGGGATGAGATGAGAGAGGAGGAGTGAGATGTGGGGAGATGAGATAAGAAAACAGGAAGAGGGGATAGGAAGAGGAGAGAGAGATAAACGGAGAGGAGAAAGAGGAAAGAGAGGGCGTGGAAGTGAGGGAGATGAAGAGAGAGGGGAGTTGTGGGCAGGAGGCCAGAGAGCTGAGGGGGAAGAGATAAGAAGAGAGGGAGAGGGAGGAGCGGAAGAGAGAGGTGGAGAGGAAGAGAGAAGAAGTGAGGGGAGAGGAAGAGAAGGAGATGAAGAGAGAGGGAGAGGAAGAAAAAGAGATGAAGAAAGAGGAAGAGAGTGAGATGTGGGGAGAGGAAGACAGGGAGGAAGAAGCGAGGGAGAAGAGGAGTGATATGCAAGGACGAGGAAGACTGGGAGAAAGAGATGAGGGGAAGAGAGTGAGATGCGGGGGAGGGAAGAAGGGAGAAGAAGAGGTGGGGATAGAGATGTTGAGATGCGTGGCGAAAGGAATGACAGGGGGAAGAAGAGAGGGAAGAGAGTGAGAGTGCGGGGAGAGGAAGACATGGGAATGAAGAAGAGAGGGAAGAAGAGTGTGGTGCGGGAGGAGAGGAAGACGGGACCAAGAAGAGAGGGGAGAGAGTGAGATGTGGGGGAGGAAAAACAAAAAAGACAGGGAGAAGAAGAGAGGGGAAGAGAGGTGAGATGGCAATGGGAGTGGAGACAGGGAGAAAGAAAGAGTGGGAAAGAGAGGGAGAGGAATAGGAGATGAGAGGAAGTGGAAGAGAGGAGGAGATGAAGAGAGAGGTGATGAAAAGGTGTGGGACGAGGCAGTCTTTGGAAGGAAAACAATGGGACATGATGGGTGGATGGAAACAGGGGGGAGAGAGGAGAGGAAAAGATAGGAAAACAGTTATCGAAAAAAGGGGTGAGAGTGGAGAGTGGCTAGAGAGAAAGATGACAGGAGGACAGTGGAAAATTTGCAATACAAGAGGATGGGAATGAAGGGAACGGGAAACAGCAAAAGAGGAAGTTTAAAAATTTCGACAATGTTGACGTAAGAATCCACGGGTTTGAAAAATGGCCAAGGGCCTTTGATTTCAAGCCGACAAAATCAGGAATGGAGGATTTGACAGTGTTCAAGGTTCACCTGCCAGGCCCATCTTCATTCTGCCAGAGGGGGTTCCAAGCCGCCATGCATGCCATGGAGCTTGCGAACCTAAGCAAGTAGATCATATTGTTCGGCGATGGCAATTGCCTTTACCGCGCAATTAGCCTCGAGGTTTGTGGCAACCCAAAATGAGCATGAGGCTGTGAGTGGGCTAATCGTTTGACACAATGATTAGAAATGAGGAATCCTTCTCGTATAATACGTTGGGGGTTGACCTGGGAATCTACCTGTCACAAATCCATACCTCAGACCCGATCTTGGGGGTTGAAGTTGTAATTTTTGCCCGCTGCAAACATGTTGCAGACAACACATTGTTGTTTTCACACAGACCTCTCCTGATTGTCGAAAAATGGCGGTCTCACCACCCTTTTATCCATCCCAGGGGTTCTTCATTCCACGAACGCATTTAATTTCAGCTACTGTGCAGTCATTTTGAGCGTGTGATCACAGTTTGAATTTGTTTCCTTAACATACAAGTCAATGATTTGTTAAGTTCCAATAGCTTTACATGCTGAGACTTGCAGGCTGTAACGCTGATCCCGCATCACCAATTGTTCCATCATATGTCCCAATTTGTGTTAGGACCAAATAGGTCATCGCGTTCTGACAATAATTACATTGTAAGCCTTACTTTCTCGTTCTTTATTGTTAGGTTGACACAGAAGTGTTGCGACTCCATTTTATTTGATAGTGATGTATTGCAATGCTCTGCCAACATTAAATCAGGTGTAAGTTCGTATTGGTTTCATGGTGTACGACCATTTCATTAAAAAGAATAAATAGAAATTGCTTAAGATATGTGGTTTACTCGTGTTTCTTGTTGCCTTCCCCACACGCATCACCACCACACACCACAATGCCATCATATCTCTTCATCATCATAGTCGTCGTTCTTTTCCACCTAAAGCACTCATCATATTCAGTAGTTGGAAACATGAAAGATATTATGACAAAATAAACCACTTACATTACAGAGAAACATGATAATCGCTTATAAAGAATCATCTTCCAAAATTCTATTATAATCCGGTCTGCCTGTTATAAAGAGAGCCGGTTTAACGAATCAAGAATGGGGGCCCCCAGGCATCTTATTATCCGATACGTTCTGATATGCTGCGAAAAAACGAAAGCAGAGTTTTAGCTTCGTCAGATGTCATTGTGTGTTATGTGGGTTTTTTTTTTGCATAGCCAGCTTGGCTATGATGACTTGTGACTAATACATGAATGATAGATGAAGAGGCAATCCGCGCATTGTAACAAATGCCGCGCCTTCCTTTTTTGGCTACAAACATGGCCCCCCCCCCCCCCCCCCTCCCCTCCCCCTAAACAAACTCCGTCGGTATCCTAAATGCTATCAACGTTTTTAATATTTAGCAAGATTAATTGAGGGGGGGTGCGGGGGGGGGCGGGGGAGGAGGGGGGGAGGGGGGGGGTGGGTAACTTTCTTGTGGTTTGTGTCATATACTAGGGATCAAGTCAGTCTGCAAATCTGCTATGTGTTGGTTTACAATTAGGGACGGACGTCTTGCACTTAAGCCACACGCACGCGCGCGTGCGCGCACACTCACCACCACAACACACACACACACACAATATAAATTATATTATATATATATATATAATATATAATATATATATATTTATATGTGGTGTGTGTGTGTGTGTGGTGTGTGTAAGATACAAGCATCTAATACGGGACCTGTGTACAAACACTTAAACTCAGGAAATCACGTCCCAGTCCAACTCTCACTAAGGGAACCGATAAAAGATATAAAATGCAAACAGCTGTCATCACGACTGCCGGCGTGTTTCAGTGACCGTAAAATCTCTGCCAGTAAGAATGTCGACGTCACTGTTCAAGTGAAAGTGCTGTGGCCAACTTTACGACTCAAAAGAATGTCAGACCACTCGGACTGGGCGTGCTTTTTTTTTCTTTTCTTTTTTTTTTTTTTTTTTTTTTTTTAAATCTTTCGGGTGATAAAACCAAAAATTGTGATATTAGCGATAGCGGTTAGAGCAGGGCGACTGCAATAGGCCTACGTGGTTGCGTTTCCTCCGTAGGTCTGTGCTTCTGCTTGTGTAGCACAATGCCTGAGCGATGTGAATGTGAGTGGAGTGTGTTGGTGTCTGTGTGTGTGTGGTGTGTGTGTGTGTGTTGTGTGTGTGTGTTGTGGTCTGTCTGTCTGTCTGTATGTCTGTCTGTCGGACTGTTCTGTCTGATGACCGTCTTTCTGTCAGTTCTGGGATCGGAGAACAGAGAGGGAGAGAAATATTTGAAACATGGAGAATATTTGCTGCAAGTACTCTCATGGGTGTGCAATTTTAATTAACGGAGTCAAAGCGTGCGCATGCCCGCACGTGTATATGTGTTCGCGTTGTGTGTGTGTGTGTGCGCGCGCGCCATTCTGTGTGCATGTGTGTTCGTGTCAGTGTGTGTGTGCGCGCGCGTGCGTGCGTGTATGTGTGCGCGTGTGTCCGTGTTTGTGTGCATGTGTATCTGTATAATTTTGCAGTTGTGTGTGTGTGTGTGTGTGTGTGTGTGTGTGTGTGTGTGTGTGTGTGTGTGTGTGATCGCCCGCGCACGCATGTGTCCGCACACGTGTTAACAAGATCGGGCTGACATTAAGAACTGTCATCACAATTTCGAGACTAAAACGAGAGCTATGTTTGGTACCCTTGGTGCTTGGGGCTTTTCTTTTTTCTTTTTTTTTCTTTTTAAATAGATTAAAACAAGGGAGGTTACTCTACAGTAACGATCCCCCCCCCCCCCTCCCCACTTGTTGCAGAAGAGCGACAGACGGCGGAGGAGCTGGAACTGGAGGCCCAGCTGGCCCAGCTGAACGCCACGGTGGCCCAGGCCCACGCCGAGGTGGCGGAGGCCAACAAGCTGAGTGCCGAGACCAGTCAGAGGGCGCTGCAGGCCAGTGTGGCCGCCCAGCAGGCCAGACACGAGGCGCAGAGGATAGAGGTGGGACTGGAGGGTGGGAGTGAAGAGGGGATCAGTGTGTGTGTGTGCGCGCACGCGCGTGTCAGTCTTAGAGAGAGTGAGTGTGTGTGTGTTTGTGTTGTGTGTGTGTGTGTGTGTGTGTGTGTGTGTGTGTGTGTGCTTGCGCGCGCGCATATGCATGTGTCAGTCTCAGAGAGAGAGAGAGAGAGAGAGAAGACTGTGTGTGTGTGTGTGTGTGTGTGTGTGTGTGTGTGTGTGTGTGTGTGTGTGTGTGTGTGTGTCGCTCTCAGTGTGTGTGTCACTCTGTATATTCCACAGTGGGTGTGTGTGTGTGTGTGTGTTGTGTGTGTGTGGTGAGAGAGAGAGAGAGAGAGAGAGAGAGAGAGAGAGAGAGAGAGAATGAATGAATGAATGAATGAATGAATTCTTTAATCAGAAGGCCATTGGCCCATTCTGATGGGGCCTCAATCAAAATACAGTTACAAACTATAATCACACAGTGTAAATACATGTCTACCGGTACAATGCAAAATAGTGGCATCTAGCTAATGATTACAGCACGTCTTGCAAAGGCTTTATATAAGTACAATGACAAGTTTCGCATCGTTACAATGTTAGACGATGAAAGTAAAGACATAACCTGAACATACATGGATTAATGTAGTATTTTTTGGGAATGAATTCTTTTCTTAAATCACTATAAGCTGGACACATAAAGACAAAATGAGTCTCATCTTCCTCAGCAGATGAACATATTGGACATAACATCTGTGACTCAGTTGGTCTTGTATACCTTAAAGAATGTTGTCAATATAGGTGAAACTCCAAATCTAAATTTACTTAGGGCATTCTTTACAAATTTGTTTATATTCATAGACACATAGGGCTCCCTAGATAACTATTTTAAACGCTCTATAAAAACTGTATCTCTCACTTGTTTGCGTATGATTGTCCCATTCCTGCCACCTGCAATCAGTTATTCTCTGTCTAAATTCTTTAATGAACATTGAAACCGACTCTACACCCTGATTATCCCAAACATAAGAAAATCCATATATTGTCTAAAGCTGTACGAACATGTGTAACCCACGTATACTTCCCCTTTTCGTCAAGACAACGTAACATTCTATAGCCTTATATGGTAATCTATTTCCCCCATACGGGTCAGCTTTAACCAGAATTTAATACAACGTACATACGAGTTTAAGTATATAGGATATCTACCTAAATCGCCATACAAGAAATCGTTCGGTGTTCTTATATCTACACCTAAGAACTTTTTAAGACCATATGTGTGCACCTTTTCTATTTCTAAAGCCGCCTTATCCAAAGCCCATATTTCAGCGCCATACTGTACAATAGGCTGAACTTGCGCATCGAACAGCTTAAGAAACAGTTCAGGTGAATTATTCTCAAGTTATATACATGTTCTCTGAATTGTTATTAATGCTCGTTTAGCTTTTACTTACCAATTCATCACATGCTGTATAGAAACTAAGTTTGTTGAAAAGCACACACCTAGATACGTATAACTGTTTACAACTTTCAATTCTGTTGTACCATATATCCATTTTTCCCTTGAAGCTAAGTAACCACCTTTCCTGAACACTATAATATTACTTTTATTCATATTCACCGCCAATTCCAGATAACTGGATGCTGTAGTACAAATAATTCAACTGAGTTTGTAGTCCAACCACTGTTTCTGACATCAAAATAATATCATCTGCAATAATAAAATAAACAACTCAGAGAAATCAGGCGAAAATGTCATCCATGCCTTCCATTTTCAATTATTTCTAAAGCAGTTCGTTAATAAACAAAGAAAACAAAACTGACTGCACACATCACCTTGTTTTACCCCTCTTGAACAAGTAATAAAATCTGTCAGATCTGCCTTATTTCTTATTCTTGCTTTAACATTATCATACATACTTCTTATACGGCATACATTTTCCCCCTTATTCCATTTTTAACAAGTATTGCCACAAAAGTTTTCTTGATATGGAATCGAAAGCTTTTTCAAAATCTATGAAAGCAACATACAACTTTCTATGTTCACTAACTGCTTTTGAACGGACGCCATAAGTGTGAAAATATATCTATTGTTGAATAATTCTGTTAAATCCAGCCTGATACTCACCCAGTGGTATTATTTTCTTCAATCCATTTTTGCAGTCTTACATTAATTATTGAACTGTAAAGTTTACTGCTCACATTGCCAGTGATATGCCCCTGTAATTATTCGGGTCATCTACATCTCCCTTTTTATGTAATGTACAAATATGGATTCTGTCCATTGTTCAGGATATACACCTTTATCAAACAGAGCATTAAACAACCTCACCAAAACATAACAACATGATCATTGGAAAACTTTAAAAATTCACCTATTATACCATCTGGACCCGATGATTTTGAATTCTTAATTTCCTCAATGCACCAATAACCTCTTCTTTCGTAATTGGCTGATTAAACCATCTCTCTTCATTGTCTTCAACTGAATAGTCATACTCCTCTTCTAAGTTTGTATTATCAACCTGCTTGTCAAGAATATTTTTAAAAATGCGAAAACCAGTCATCGGTACTAATGTTATTGTATATACCACGTCGTTTGGGAACAATTTTGTGCACTGCTTCCCAAAACTTGTACTGATTACCTACAGAGGACACAAGATCATTAAGTTGCAAATTTCTATATTCCTTTTCTTTTCTTTCCAAGAGATTTTTGTATTCTCTTCGAGCTTTACAGTACTCGGTCCTGTCATTATCTTTTAACGTTCTACAAACCTTCGAAAGTAACATTCTCACATTTTTTCTTCCAATTTTACATTCTTCATCAAACCATTTATTTCCTTCTTGTCTGATCTCTCATCAAAATAAATCTTTTCTTTCATACAACCACGTGTTGCAAAATACAGTCATTAAATAATTCCAGAGCTCCACTATGTCTGCATCAATCATTTGAGCTGCACAACTTAAAGTGTCTTGAAAATCCTGATGACTCATGGCTTCAATGAATTGTTCAGCACAGTCAACTTTCCATCTATACCTCTCAATGAAACATGTTTCCTTTGATCTACAGTTTAACAATGCAGATGTATTCTTATTCTGTGTTTTAATACATAATTCTATAGGGAGGTGATCAGATTCTATCCTTTCCACCACATAATTTCACAACATGGAATGCAAAACAGAGAAAAAGTCATCACATGCCAAAAAATAATCATTCACACTACTGCCAGTATCAGAAATGTAAGTAAAATGACCATCTTTATCTCCATCACAAACACCATTCAGCATACATATTCCTAATGAATTACAAAGGTTTAAGAGCTTCCTTCCTATGAATTTATTACTTTATCTTGCGAATTTCGAATCATTCCTTCGTTGATTTCATCATCTACAGCAGTGTTGCCAAAACCACCAATATTCCTTGGAAATGTATCTCCTGTTTCTACTGTTTAAGTCCCCACACACCAAAATATACATATCATCACTTAGTACGGTATCAGTAAGAATATCTTCAATAATTCCACATCACTGTCTATGCTACTAGTGTTATAATATGGAGAATGCTCTGGCGGGATATAACAACAAATAAAAAGAATATCTTATCAGTACCAAACAATGATTTGTTTATAGAAAAACAAAGGAAATTCCCACGTTCAACTGTTCTTTCCGTTACATAATTAACAACTTCGTTTTAATGAGACAAAGAACCCCCCCCAGAACGTCTTCCCTGTTTGGACAGCTTAACTGCTGGTTTACAATATGCTGTGTAATTCGGAAATGCTAGTGGATCAAAGCTATCAACAAATGTCTCTACTAAACAAATAAAGTCAAAAGATGAAAGATAGAAGTGAAAGAATTGTCATTCAATTTGGACAAATAACCAGATATGTTCCAATGCAAAAAATGAATATTCTTGTTCATATTTACATGTGTATTCTTTGGGCCATTCTTTTTATTGTTAACATTTTTTTCAAAAACACTTTCAATACGGCCCCCTAATGAATGTGACCCATTTTCTTCTACCCCCACTGATTTCTGCGGCACGCTAGCAGTTCGCCAACGACGGAAAGCACATGTTTCGCACGATCTGGTTTTGACACAAACTCGACCGGTGTAACTTGTTCAGTGATCCCCAGTGTAAATTCTGCAAAGTTGAAGTCATAATCAACAGAGGCTAAATTTCTTTTGAACACATTCGGCCGGCCTAATCCCTATTTCGTCTGAACAAGATTTCCATTAGCACTGAGGTAAAATTTGGTTCCGTCGATAATAAGGTGATCAAAGACCATACTGGCTCTTTTCCCAGCCTCTCTTGCCTCTTTTAAATAAGGACCAAGTTTTCTCCTAATGTCTCTGACTCTTCTACTGAAGTCCTCTCCAACGAAAATAGATGTGCCTTTCAGCTTACCTTAGCTCTCAGAATGTCTTTTTGTCTTTGAAAAATGTACACCTAGCCACAATCGGAGAGTCCTTCTTGGAGGATACACGGTGCACGCGGTCGAATTGACACTCTCCTGTCAGTTCCAGTTGGTCCACAATCAGTTCCCGGACACTGTCTTCACAATCCTTCCACGTTTCATTGTCTTTGCGAGGTATTCCATGGAATATGAGGTTGTTCCGTTTTGATCTGTCTTCAAGTTCATCAGTTCTGCGCTCAAGATTTTCACATCTAGTTTTTAACATTCATTTTCACTTTGCAGGCTTTCTTTGCTTGACTTAACGTCAAAACCTCCTCCTCGAGTGTCGCCATTTTGTATTTCAGACTTCTAAATTCGTCTTTCAATTCATTGATGTCACTTTGCATTACTCGAACTTTGTATTTAAGTCATGGTTCATTTTTAACAAAGTGTCCATCACCTCATTGACAGTGTGGTCAGCTTTCCGTCTGTATATTGACGTCCAGGGGAATCCACGTTGTCCTTGCTGTTCATCTTCCCAGCAGAGGTCAGTCGTGACTGTCGGGTTTCCTTGCCATGAAGTGGTCCGGGGTTCTTTTCCACGTCACCACAACCGGTGTAAAGGTCCCCCCAGAACAGAAGTGTCAGCAACACTCCCACGACGACACCGGTTGACCGGTGTCGAACTCTCAAGGTCAGCAAAAACATGGCCTTCTTACCGTTTTGCTCTCAGGTACATGAAGCCGACAAACACAGCAGCAAACTCCCACATACCGCTCTAAAGGTGAGTGGAGCTACTGGCATGGCTTGACTGGTATCGTTTCCAACGTGTGCGCAAAATGTTACACTTTAACTGTTGAATGGGCAACCGTAATTCCAGTAAGTCGCGGAGCTCAGAATGTAGGCCCTTTCTCTGTGACATCCGCGCATGCGCCCCCGAGAGAGAGGAGAGAGAGAGAGAGAGTCCGTACATGTGTCTTATTTTGTATGTCCCCACGTTATAAGCAGTGCATGGAGCGATTTTTTATCCACACATGTAATTCAAAGTTGGCGAGAGAGGATTTGGGGGCGGAGATAGGAAAGGGAAGGGGGGGGGGGGGGGGAACCATGAGAGAGAGATCTATGTCTATATGGATAGACAGACATCAATAGGTAGATAGTAGGCCCCCTATGTATTATATATGTTCTCTCTAACAATAGTATAGATAGATAGCTGATTGATTGATTGATTGATAGAGATAAACACACGATTATTCGAAAGAATGAGGATGTTGATGACGAAGGTGACGCTTCAGAGTTCCATCTTGTCTAAGACCCCCTGGCAGGGCTGTAGTCCACGATCCCTTTCCTAATGCATATCGAGGTCAACCAGCCCTGAGAGAGACACAGACTCTTGCGATGCCGGTCCAGAAATGGGGGCAGCATGCCAAGATGTGCATGCTTAGCTGACTTTGATGAAGCTGGACGTATGTGTGGTTCCGGTCCTTCCCAATCAGCGTACCGCAAGACAATTCAACAACACCGGCAGGAACCGCATGGGTTGAAAAAAATCCTCTAACTTTCGGGGTTCGAACCTACAATGAGCGCCCTGTCTTCCATCCCCCCCCCCCCCCCCCCCCCCCCCCCCGCGTAGATCTTACACCCGTCTTCACTACTGTGGCTATATGTTTTGGGTATACTTTTTTTCTCTTATTTGTTGGGTTTTTTTCCCACCCCTCGAATACTCCACAGCTCCCCTGTCAAGCTAAATAACAACAAGTTGTCACTGCTGACTCTACTTTTTTCTCGGTTTCTTCCTGCTTACCTGGCTGATTTCCATCCTCAATGTGTCCCCATCTCCAAATCTCTGGTCTTCTGACAGCAGATCAATATACACCCCAAATTACGGCCAAATACGTCATTCCACTTTTCTTGTATTTTTTCCCAAAAATCATTACAAACGTTCGTGTTCGATAGAAGCTTTCTCTGCGTTGAACTCTTCCTTTTTCCTCGATTGTGTACTTGTGCTGTGACTGCTTGGGAGAGAGATGTGGGTACCTGAATGTGGAATGTTTGTGAAACTAATTGTTCGGTAGAACGCGCGGTGTGAATGCTTCTTTGGAATTGTGGCACAGCCTTTTGTACTCAATTTTTCCCGTCGTGCAAAGATTATTGTGAAATCTTTGGTTTTGAAGTCATGTATGTTTTCCTGTATAACTTCTATATGAAGCGGAGAGAGCACCATTTTTTTGCTGAAGATGTATTTGTTTTTGAACCTGAATATTTTTTCCCCGTATTACTTTATGTGAGACGCAAAGGGCACCCTTTAGTGTTCGAGATGTAGCACTATAAAGCAGTCATTATCATCACATCATCATCATCATCATGTCATTTTCAGAGTCAGTTTTTCCCTGTGTTCAGGCATCATGTAGTATTGAAGACATAGCACTATAAGCAGTCATCATCATCATCATCATCATCATCATATCATCATCATCATGTCATTTTCAGAGCCAGTTTCCCTATGTTTCAGACATCATGTAGTATTGAAGACATAGCACTATAGCAGTCATCATCATCATCATCGTCATCCATCATCATCATCATCATCATCATCATCATCATCATTATTATCATCATCATCATGTCATTTTCAGAGTCAGTCTCCCTATGTTTCAGGAAGAGATACAGCTGAAAGCCGAGCGAGAGCGGAAAAAGAGGGAGGAGGAGGACAGGCGACGCGAGGAGGAGGAGAGAAGACAGGCGGAGGAGGAGAGGAGGAGGGAGAAAGAGAGGAGGGAGGAAGAGCGGATACGGA
>CM031624.1:44579759-44642259 GCA_018398815.1 Conus ventricosus | reverse complement strand
AGGGCTCTAAGTGTTTTGACCAAGTTAGATTATTATCTATTGTTATTCCTAAGACTTTGTGACTGGATACTTCTTCGGTGGTTTCATTAGAAATACAAAGTTACTGGTGTTTGGTTAGAATTTGAGCTTCTGTTAGTAGTTATCATCATGAATTTTGTTTTTTGAGGATGGATAGCCATGTGATTAAATGTGTCCATTTAACCAAAAGATTGATGTTTTTTTGGATGTCACTGCAAAAACCCGTTGGGCATCAGAATTACTTGTGTCTAAAGTTGTATCATCAGCGAACATTTCGCTGTTTATTTTCAAGTACAATGGCAGATCATTGATGTAAAATGAAAACAATAGAGGACCTAAATACTGCCCCTTTTGGGACTCCCAAAATTTGGTGGGAAGAGAAAATTAGATTTGTATGTATTTTCGGGCACAATTTGTTGTCGGTTGGACAGAAAAAATGAAAATCAGTTTCAGTGTTTTTTATGATAGGGTATACAAAGTTAGTTTTTTTGAGTAAAAGTTTATGATTTATAACGTCGAAGGCTTTTGCGAAATCTACGAAGAGAATTTCCCGAAAAATTTTTTGGTTCATTTAATAGCCATCTATCTATTAGTCTAGTTAGACTGTGTGGCATGATGGTTTTCTTGAACCTGATTGGGTTTGGGGTATTAAATGTATTTTTTTGCATGGGAATGGAGACATTATTGATGTGGAGTTCTAAAGGCTTAGAAAGAATGATAGAATCGAAATAGGTCTATAATTTGATGGATCAGTAGTGTTTCCTGATTTGTATATTGGTATGATTTTTTGCCTTTTTTAAGGTATCTGGAAAGCATTGTTTATCTTTACAGGGTTGTAAATGTAAGTTAACGTTTCTGCGAAAAACGGGTGCGGAGGGAAACTTTTGAATTTTACCGTCTTATTTCCCTCAATTCCACGAGTGGCTGTCTGTTTCAATGCCTAAGTGACACGAAAACAGAATGAACATCTAGATGGCTGTTTTCTAATCTGAATGGATTATTTTTCCCCTGCAGTATTTTTGTAATTTTCTTAGGTCATTTATCTTTTTATTTATCATCATGAATTATTTGATCTGTACGTTGTAAAATTGTGATTTAGTTTACTGGCGAATATATTTCATTATATTTGGGCAGAGGAAACATGTTTATTTGTTTAAACCTTTGGGTGGCTTTCCATACGGACTTGCTGTCTTTCTTTTCACTAATTAAGTTTGAAAATATTTCTTTTTCTTGCTCTAATGAGAGAAGTTACTTTATTTCTTTGTTTTTTATATTTTCACGGGGGCCCTTTTTAAAAAAGGGTTTCCCTCTTTGGTAAATAGCTTTTCTTGTATCCCCATTTGTTCTGTTTCTCTATGAGTGAAAAAAAGAAAAGAAAAAGAAAAGGGGAGTTTTTTTTTGGGGGGAAAGTGGGGGGGGGGGAGGGGGAGAGAGGGGAACTCGGGAATTCAGAATCAAAAAATTTTTATTTTGGGGGGCGGGGTGGTAAGAGAGGGGGGGGGGGGCGGGGGGAGAGAGTTGGGGGGGGGGGGGGAGAAAATAAAGGGAGAGAGGAGGCCCGTAGGGGGGGGGGGGGGGAAGCGTTCCCGTGTTCCCCTGCTGTTGGTTCTAAAATTGAATATTTTTCACCCCCCCCCCACCCCAAACCCCCTTGGGTTTTGGTTTTCCCTTCATTGATTGTTTTTAGTCACTTTAAAACCCAATTTCCGCCTTTTCCCTTTCCCAAATTCTTTTTTAGTTTGAAACTTTTTTAAAACAATATCTAGTTTTAAAACCCTGTAGGGCCCCAGAAACTTTATAGACACGAAAGTAAAGAGAGGTGGGGAGGGAGAGAGAGAGAGACTGTATGAAAATTGCTTAAAAACGTAGAGCAAAACCGCCAAGGGAGGAGAGAGGGGGTCTTTTAAAAATCTTCGTTGCAGTGTTTCGGGGACGGGGGGCGGTGTACGTGGCCACCCTTAAACGCGCGGTTCCCGGGGGCCCCGAAAAGGCCGTGGTGAAGGCCATGGTCCCATGGCCGCTGGAATGAACTGGCCACTGGGGGGCCCCCGGTTTGGACGGTTTAAGGTAGGAGGGGTTTTTTAAACCCCATTTCCACGGGCAAAAGGAAAAAGAAACGAATCTTGACACTGGTTCGGGGGAGGAAAATCCCCGGGGTTGTGGCTTTGTAAAACTTTATTTCTGTTCTTTTCGCTGTGTTTGTTCTTGTATGTATAGCGTTGTCTTGCATCTTTTTGGGTTTTTTTTCGGGGGCCCCAAAAAACGGATCCCAGTTCAGTGTCCCCTTTTGCACTTTCTTTCTTTTTTATTTTTTTTTTTGTCTTTTTGGTTGTCTGTTTTTTTCTGTTTTCTTTCTCTGTCTCTGGGTTTTCCCCTCTTTTCCTTTTCTTTCTCTCTCTCTCTCTTCTCTCTCTTTTCTCTCTCTCTTCTTTCCTCTCTTCTCTCTTTTTTTTTACAAAAATTTAATTCTCGGGTTTTTTTTTGTAAAAAAACTGTCTTCCTCTTTCGATTTGTCCCAATTCCCCTTTCCTTCCATCCCTTTTCCCCAAACCCCGCTGTCCGGTTTTCCCAAAGTTGGACATCTCAATGTCTGTCATTTATTCAAAAAGGGTTTTATGAAATCTCTCATTTAAAACAGTCACCCTAGTACTTGTGTTTGGCGAAAGTGAAACCCAAGGTTGGGAATCTCACATCACGTAAACCTTTTTGATTCCTGAATAAAAACATAAAAGGGACGCGACAGTGTTTAAACCCCACCCTAGGGGCCCCTTCCCCGTATACATTCACAATAAATTCCCAAAAACTTTTAACCCGACGCAAAACTGATCTTAAAAATGATACTTTTCGAATTTTTATCGGTTGGGAAAATTTAAAAAAAACCCCAAAATCCCCGCCTTTACTAATCGGCATTTTTATGGACACATCTTCCAATAGGGAATGGTAAAAAATCTTTGGGGCAAATGATGGATTGGATTGTCACAGCAATTCAAATAAAATACTGTTGGGGACTTTAATTTTGATATTTTTTTAAAAAAAACCAAACCGTTTGGGAAACAAGTCCCAACTATCATTTCATGCCTGGTTAGTAAAAAACCAAAAACGAGAAAACTAAAAAATGGGGCCCTTTTATTGATCAGGGTTTACATAACAAAAATCGCAATATGGGGATTTTTCCAGTGGTAAATTTGGGTTTAGTGACCCACGGCCCAAAGTTTTCGGTTGGTTTTCCTTAAAGGCCCCCAAAACCCAAAAAAAAAATTTCACACAAACCACCCTTTCCCGCTTTTTCCCCAAAATTTTAAGCACAGTTACCTTTAGGACTAAAATTTCCCCTTTTTTCCCATTAAAACTTATAATTTTATCAGACGTAAACCCGATGCATGGTCCTTCTGGTAAAAAAACTTTCCTCACCAAAAAAATAAAAAAAAAACACGCGCCTTTAAACATAAAAAAAAGGTTAAGCATCGCAGATGAACCCGGGGGTTTCGCCAGAATTGTGAAAAGAAAGGGTTTTACTACGGGGCCCAAACCCCAAGGCAGCAAATTTTTTTTGACAAAATACAAAGAGCAGAAAAACTTTTTTTTAAAAAAATTTGAAAAAACCAAAAGAGCACTTTTTTAAAATAAAGGGAAAACGGTTGCAAAATCCACAGCGCCATTTGTGGAGGGAAATTAAACACTTTTGAAGCAACAAGCTTTTCCGATTCAAAAATTAAAGGGAAAAAAATTCCCCACGGAAAAATTTTTAATCCCCACTTTTTTGGTTCTTTATCAGAACCCTTACTTAAAAGTTCACAGACTTTAAAAGCGCCATTTTGAATTACATCCCCGATTCCCCCTATATATTTTTTGGGCAAAAAAAAACTTGGACCCATTTAAAACTCAATAAAATTTCCCCTTCTTGCTGAAATTTAAATTTGGAATGCAATAGCGAAATTAAAGAATAAAAAACCCCCAAAGGGTCCTGAAAAACCCCCAATTTTTCCCCCCTTTTTGCTGTACATAAAGTGGGAAATTTTGCCCCTTGCGTTTTTAAAAGAATAAAAAACCCAGGGGTTTTTAAACCCATCCCGGTTTTTCTCAAACTCGCTTTCCTTACATTGTTAAAGGTCTTCACATAAAAAATTTTAATTTATAATTAAAAAACTAATTTTTTCCCCTCGGGCCCGTTCAAAAAACGCCAAAGTGACCCCCCTTTCCAAAATCAAATAAATTTGTCGGACCCAAAAAATCCCCGACCTATATCCTTACTACCCATTTTTCCCAAAACCCTTGGAAAACAAATACACCCCACACGATTTCAGTTAATGGAAAAAACCCCCAAAAACTATTTCCCCCCACCCCAATCGGGAATTCCCGATCTAATAATTCCTGCACAAATTTCACGAATGTGGACTCTTTTTGGCTTTAAAAAAATAAACCCCAATCAAAAAATGACGGGGTTTGGGTTTTTTTTACAAAAAAAGGCTTTTGATTTTTTTGATCATTCCTTTTCAAAAAAGGGGAAAACTTTCTGTCTACTTGAAACCATACCCCAACATTTTCCATTATTCCAATCATAATGAATTTTTGGACTCAGTATGTGGTGTTAATGGCAAAAAACCCCGCTTCAGACTTTGTCAAACCCTGGAGTCCCCAGGGTCAGTACTAGGCCCCCTATATTTGGGTTTTCCCTCAATGAAAATTTTCCCATTTTCCGTTAAAATGAAAAAGGTTAAGACTATTATTTGGTGATGATCGTCATCCAAACGAATGGTAGTGATCTACAGCAATAGAATTTTCTCCCAGGAAAGTCTAAACGACGGGGTCAGGACTGGTGTCATTCAAAAATCAATGGTCATAACCCCCCAGCCAAAACCAAAACTTGATTATTGTAAACCCCAAAAGCACCAGTTTTACTCCTCTTTGCCCAAAAACTTAGTTTTAATGGGACTTATCGAGCAGGTTGTTTTGGATCCCTGTTTTAGGGGGGTTTAAAGATTGATAAAAAATTTTAAATGGCAATTTTCATCTCAATAAAAGTATGCAAAGGCCGTCTCAAAACACCCTTTTTTTTTATCTTTTAATTAAAGCCCCCCCCACCCTCAAGTAATGGCTTAAACCCTTTTTTTCCCAAAGCCAAATAATATCAATTCAATTTTGCCTAACAGTGTGGGGCGGAAAATAGTGGTCCACAAAAAGGCTGAATTTTCCTTTTGGGCCCGCAAAGCTATCCCTTCAAACTGTTTCTCTAAAAAAACAGACGAAAAACTAAACATATGCCATGTTATTTCAATCCCCGTTTACCCAAAATTTGAACAGCTTTCCCGGCTCGACGAAAAATTTCCTTTTTCCCTACCCCCGCTTGATTGTCAAAAAAAGCCTAGCTTACTTGGGCCATATGTTTGGGAAAATTTCCCTTCCCCCGAATCTACCCAAAAAATGAATATTTTTTAAAAATTTTTTAAGGAAAATTTTTCATGAACATTTTATGTCCCCGTAATTTAAAATTTTTCGATTACAATGTTTTGCGCCCTTACAAAGTCTTTTGTGAAACCAATTTTGAATTTAAAGTTAAAAAATAAAAACCACTCCCTTTAAAAATCGCCCCTTTCCCCCTCCCATCTGTTACCATTTTTTTCTTCTCACCCTGCCCACCATTTTCTTCCCCCCCTCATCGGGCCTCTTCTTTTTTCTGCAGTTTTTTTTTGTTTTTTTGTTAAATTTCCTTCTGTTTTACCATCCTCCATTAATTTGTGCTTTTATGGGAATTTGTTTCTTTTTTATTGAAGGGAAATTTGTTTTTTCCCTGTTGTTTGTTGAATTGTATTATGAATGATATGTGCTGAAATAATGTATGCATGCCCGGGGAAAATTTAAGGGCTAGGCTTTGGGCCCAAATTTTCCCTCCTTGTGTATTAAAGATCAATCAATCAATCAAACAACAAAACTCTTCTCTCTTCTCTCTCCCCTTCTCCTTTTCTCTCTCTCTCTTTCTCTCTTTTTTTCCTTTTTTTTCCGGCAGTCTCTCTCTCCCCTGCCTGTCAGTTAGCTGCTTCTCTCTCTTCTCTTATTTATCTTGTCTCGGTTCTCTCTCTCTCTCTGTCTTCTTTTCTCACACCCCACCATACAAAAACCCCAAACAACCCCACACACACACCCCACAACACACACACACAAACACACACTACAAGGCGCACGCAAAGCAGCACGACGCCGCAGACGCCGACGCAGCACCCCACGACCACACAACCACCCCCAAAAAACCCAAATTTTACTTCATTCAATAAACAAATGCACTGAAGCCCCACGTAAATATTTCTTTGAAAAAAGACCAAATTTTTTAAACCCTTGTGTGTTCTTTTTTCCCGGTGTTGTTTCCCTTTAAAAAATACCCAAATTTTGGTTTTTTTTGTCTTGCACCATCTTATGCTTTATTTCAAATTTATGTTTTTGAAAGGAACGATCAAATATTTTAATTTTTAAATTTTACATCGTCTTGATTTTTTTTTTTTTTTAATGACATGCTATTTTCCAAAAAGGGGAAGGGCCTTTCATTTTTGGTTTGGGGGGTGAAAAAATTTTTTATTTTTGTGAAGAGGAACAAATTTTTGTTCCCACCTCGCGTTGTCTTAAATTCCATTCCTAAATCAAAAATTTTTTTTTAAAGAGCCAAAAATTGTATGTCTTTTGCACCTTTTTCCCGGAGAAATTATAACTTTTTCCCTTTGGGGAAAAAAAAGATGCACCTAAGCCAAAGTTTTGTTCCGTGACTGGAAAGAAGTTCGGGTTTTTTTGTTTGTTTGTTTTTTCTCCTTCAAGAAGACGACCGAAAATTTTACCTCATCTATTGCCGTCTTGTTTTCGGAGTACAAATCAGTGCATCCGAAGCTTAGAAATTGTATCTCACCTCGCGCCCTCTTACTCCAGAGGCAGGGATTAGTATTTCTTTTGGACGACGACCAAATATTGTGCCTAATCTCCCCTTGTCTTGTTCTATGAGAACAGGTGTGATCAGTTGACATTTCCTTCTATAGAAGACTAGAGATCATCTTGCGTCTTCTTGTTCCAGGAGTAGACAGTCAGTTCTTGAAGAGAGCATGCAAATGTCGTCATGTCATGTCACCTTATTTCAGAGTGCAGATTGATACTTCCTTGGAAAGAACACCATTGTAATGTATCTCATTTCGCGTCTTCTAGTTCCAGGAGTATTGTAGACATTGACTTTTTTGGGAGAATGATTGAATTTGATACCTCACTCCTGTTTTAAGAGCGCAGATTAATATTTCCTTTCAAGGAAGACCGGACAATGTAGTTCATCTCTCGTGTTGTTGTTTCAGAAGTACAAATTAACATTGCCATTGATCGAGTACTACTATTGTATCCCCCATCTCACTCCTGTTGCTTCCAGGAGTACAAGTTTGCTCAAGCCAGAGTGGAGAGCTTCACCCAGCTTCTCGTCATGTCTCGCTTCAAACGAGACTACCTGTGCGTGCATCACCCGCGTCGGCTGCCCAAGCTGACGTCATCGTAGACCACCGGGGGTCGGGACCGTACCGAAAACCCTCCCCGAGAAGTTCAGCTAGTGAGCAGGTTTTTTGGGGTGTGTGTGTGTGTGTTGTGTGGTGTGTGTGTGTGGTTGGGGGCGTCCGTGCGGCGTGCCGGCGCGGCGCGCCGCGCACACACACGGTACGTGTGTGTGTGTGCGTGTTTTGGTGGGGCGACCCCATACGCACGGTCTGGGTGTGTGTGGCGGCGCGCTTGTTTGTGTGGGGTGTGCGCGCGACACTCGCGGGCTTAACAGTTTATCAGTAGGCCAGACATGCGCTAAACGTGAAAAATTGGAAAAAAAAAATTTTCCTCTCTCCTCTCCTCTCTCTCCTCCTCTCTCTCTCTTGTCATAAAAAGGGAAAAATAGATCTAGAAGGTGTTGTACGGTTTCAAAGAAATGAAAATATTTTTGTTTTTCTGGTATGTCCCGAATTTTTTCCCCTGCGATTGTTTGCTTGTGTGTTCTGGAATGAAATTACTTCCTTTTGCGGATGACCCAACCCTTTTTCATTTCATTCTCAGAAGCGTGTACCCATTGTATAAAGTCGGGGGCCTTAAAATTTTAAAGATTTCGATTTTAGTTCAGATTTCTAATTAGTCATTGAAGAAACTTTTAAAACAGCCGGGGTAGATTTAAGTGGCAGAATTTGATTGGTTTAAAGTAAAGAAAACAAGTCGGGGGCCTTACAATTAAAGTTTCAGAGTTTAGTTCGAGTTCTAATTATTCGATTGAAAAAGACATTTGAAACAGCCGGGGTAGTTTTAAAGTGTGCATAAATTTTTGTTGGTTAAGTAAATGTAGGAAGGGGGAAGGCGGCATGGGGGTGGAACAGAGGGGGGGTTTTCATTCATGGTGTTTTTGCTTCACTTTCCAGGTCCGTACGAGATATGCGACGTTGTCCAGTTGTTTTGTGCAGTTTTGGTTCGTGGGCCCAAGACTGACATAAAGCGTGTAAGATGCCACAATCACTGTGGGGGAAACAACTCTGACGGTGAGAAAGGGCCGTCCAAAAACATACCCCCCCCCGCAACCCTGCACCCCTTCCCCTTCACCTTTTGAAAATAAATGCGCAAACAATCAATCAAAGCAAGGCACTGGTATTTAAGGTGAAGGAAAAAGTGTGTTTTGGGGGGGTGGGGGGGGGGGGGGGGGGGGGGGGGTGATTCGGGCGTGGTGTGTGTCTTTAAAATTTTAGTACGGTTTAAGAAACCCGAGACATTTATGGAAAATCTGGGGGTGTGGTTTTGTGGTGTGGTTTGCGTGCGGGCGGCGGGCTGTGTGTAACGTATGTTTTATGACAAAAAAATGACGTCATTAACAGTGCAGCCCCTGACTCCGTTTAAAGTCAGCGAATTCCGTCCCATGGTCCTCGGGCAAACCGCTGACGTCCTCGCCCATCCTGCACCTGGGGGGGAAAGCCAGCAAACGGGGCAAGTTCACAACACATCAGCGCAGTGTCCTCCCGCCAGTGACCATGGGGGGGTAGTGGGAAAAGGGGAGAAAAAGGGGAAAGGGGGGGGGTACGGGGGGGTTCGGAGAGGGGCTGAAGGGGGGTTGGGGTTTTTAGGGGAAAGGGGGGGGGGGGGGGGGGGGGGAGGGGGGGGGGGGGAAAAATCCCAATGGAGGAGGTGAAACCTAGTTTTTTGGGCATGGAAATAAGAACAGATGGGGTTTTTGAGGTTTGAAACTTGGCAAAAGAGACAGACAGAAAAAAGGAGGTTTGGGGAGTACTTTTAACTTCCCTTTTTGTGGGGGCTTCGAGGGTCTTTATTTTTGTTGTAGTACACATTCTCTTCCGTTCATTTTTGTTTCCCTAATTCTCTTAATTTTCTCTGTCCTTTCTCCCCTTTTTCCCCCCCACTCTGCTTCTGTGCTGTCGCGTCTCTTCTCTCTCTCTCTCTCTTTTTCCCTTTCTCTCTCTCTCTCTCTCTCTCCTCTCCTCTCTTCTCTCTCTCTTATGAAATTCTTCTTTCTGTTTGTCTCATTCCCCTCCCCCCTCGCCCCCCCCCCCCCCCCCCCCCCCCATTCTCTCGCTCTCTTTCTCTTCTTAAGTCTCTATTTCTATTTTTCAATTCTGCTTCTCTCTTTTGCTCCAACCCCCCCCCTCTCTCTCTCTCTCTCTCCCTCTCTCTGTCTGTCTTATCTCTCAGCTTATCTCTTTACCTTCTGTCCTTAAGTTCCCCCACCCCTCCTCTCTCTCTCTTTGTCTTTGTCTCTCTTTCCCTCCTACTCTCTCTCTCTCTCTCTCTCTCTCTTCTCTCTCTCTCTCTCTCTCTCTCTCTCTCTTTCCCTCTCTCTCTCCCTCCCTTCATCTCTCTCCGTATATCTGTCTTTCTCTCTCTGTCTCTCTCTTCTCTCTGTCTCTCTCTCTCTCTCTCTCTCTCTCTCTCTCTCTCTCTCTCTCTCTCTCTTCCCCTCTCTCTCTCTTTCACTCTCTCTCTCCCTCTCCCTCTCTCTCCTGCCTCCCTCTCCCCCCCCCCCTCTCTCTCCCTTCCCTCTCATACACACAGTAACCCACATCCACCCCACACGGGGGTCCCCAGATCACCCTGCCGTGTCCCCCTAACCCGGCCAAGGCGCGCAAGCTGGCCCTGCTGAAGAAGCAGAAGGAGGAGAAGCTCAAGACCGGCAACAAACCCGCCTTCAACATCGACGACCTCATCAACCCCACCAAGAAAGGGCCCACGCCCCGACAAACCCCGCAGCCCTCCCAGCCGCAAGCCGTCAATCCGCCGGCGGCGTGGCGGCGGCAGACCCCTCGGAGGAGGAGGAACCGCCCGCCGCGTCAGAACAAGTGGTACATGGGCCAGTACGGGCAGACTGAAGGTCAGTGCCGTTTGGGATGGCGGGCGTGTACTGCGATTCCTGTCCAGTGTAATAGCCTGTCGGATGAACATCTTTTACATACTTTCTTGATGCTCTGTGACTTGTGACTTGACTTCAACGCGGTGACAGCTCTGATGTTGCCCTTTGTGGTCGGCTGGGCTGTATGCGACATTATTTACTTACTTCTTACTGCCGTTACTGGGCTTACCTCCCAATGAAAATCCTAAACTTGGATGGTCAGTTTTTAGTTATGTCTGGTAGGTATTCTTGAGAGGCTCAACGCTTACAGCGTATTCACAGTGTGCCCTTTGTATGGGCCATGTTAGCTACCCCGGGTACAGTGTACCCTCAGCAACATGGCTTTTACTGAGGTATACTGTACCCGTAGTAGTTAGCATGGCCCTTACTGTAACCAGGTTCACATGGCACTTACCCACACTAAGGGTCATGTTAACTACCCCAGGTACGATGTATTCTCAGTAACGACTATGTTCACGACCTCGGGTATAGTGTACACTCAACAAGGGCCATGTTAACTCCCCCGGGTACATGTACCCTTAGTAAGTGCCATGTTAATTACCCTGGGTACTTTGTACCCTCAGAAAGGGTCATGTTAACAATCCCGGGTACAGTGTACCCTCAGCAACATGTCCCTTACTGAGGGTTTACAGAACCCGTGGTAGCTAGCATGGCCCTTGCTGTAACCGGGATGGTTAACATGGCCCTTACCCAAGGGTCATGTCAACAACCCGGGTGCAATGTACCCTCAATAAGGGCCATGTTAACTACCCCAGGTACGGTGTATTTTCAGTAAGGTCTATGTTCACGACCCCGGGTACAGTATACTCTCAGTAAGGGCCATTTTAACTACCCCGGGTACAGTGTACCTTCAGAAAGGCCATGTTAACTACCCCGGTACAGTGTACCCTCAGTAAGGGCCATTTTAAACTACCCGGGTACAGTTTTACCCTCAGTAATGGCCATGTTAACTACCCTGGTTACAGTGTACCCTCAGTAAGGCCATGTTAACTATCCCGGGTACAGTGTACTTTAGTAAGGGCCATGTTAACTCCCCTGGCTACAGTTTTCTCTTAGTAAGGGCCATGTTAACTACCCTGGGTACAGTGTACCCTCAGAAATGGCCATGTTAACTACCCTGGGTACAGTGTACCCTCAGTAAGTGCCATGTTAACTACCCCGGGTACGTGTACCTCAGTAAGGGCCATGTTAACTACCCTGACTACAGTGTCCCCTTATTTTAAGGGCCATGTTAACTACCCCGGGACAGTGTACCCCAGTAAGGGCCAAAGTTAACTACCCGGGGTACAGTGTACCCTTATAAGGCCATGTTAACACCCCGGGAACAGTGTACCCTCAGTAAGGGCCATGATAACTACCCCGGGAACAGTGCCCCTTAGTAAGGGCCATGTTAACTACCCGGGAACATTTGTACCCTCAGTAAGGGCCATTTTAAAACTACCCTGGGTACGTGTACCCTCAGAAAGGGCCATGTTAACTACCCCGGGAACAGTGTACCTTCAGTAAGGGCCATGTTAACTACCCTGGCTACAGGTGAAACCCTCATTTAGGGCCATGTAACTACCCGGGAACAGTAACCCTCAGTAATGGCCATGTTAACTACCCCGGAACAGTGTACCTTCAGTAAGGGCCATGTTAACTACCCCGGGGGAAACAGTGTACCCTCAGTAAGGGCCAATGTTAACTACCTGGCTACAGTGTACCCTCAGTAAGGGCCATGTTAAACCCTGGCTACAGTATACCCTTAGTAAGGACTACCCGGGAACAGTGTACCCTCAGTAAGGGCCATGTTAACTACCCTGGCTACAGTGTCCCCTTAGTAAGGACTCCCCCGGGGAACAGTGTACCCCTGTAAGGGCATGTTGACTACGCTGGGTAAGGCCATGTTGACTACGCTGGGTACAGTGTCCCCTCGTAAGGGCCATTTTAACTACCCTGGGTACAGTGTACCCTCAGTAATGGCCATGTTAACTACCCTGGCTACAGTGTACCCTCAGTAAGGGCCATGTTAACTACCCCTGGGTACAGTGTACTCTCATAAGGGCCAGGTTAACTACCCTGGGTACAGTTATACTCTCAATAAGGGCCATGTTAACTACCCCAGGTACAGTGTACCCTCAGTAACGGCCATGTTAAGTACCCTGGGTACAGGTGTACTCTCAATAAGGGCCATGTTAACTACCCGGTACAGTGGTACCCTCAGTTAAGGGCATGTTAACTACCCGGGTACAGTGTACCCTCAGTAAGGGCCATGTTAACTACCCTGGGTACAGTACCCTCAGTAAGGGCCATGTTAACTACCCTGGGTACAGTGTATCTTCAGTAAGGGCCTTGTTAACTACCCCGGGTACAGTGTACCCTCAGTAAGGGCCATGTTAACTACCCGGAACAGTGTACCCTCAGTAACGGCCATGTTAACTACCCTGGTACAGTGTACCTCAGTAAGGGCCATGTTAACTACCCCGGGTACAGTGTACCCTCAGTAACGGCCATGTTAACTACCATGGATATAGTGTCCTTCAGTAAGGGCCATGTTAACTACCCCGGGTACAGTGTACCCACAGTAATGGCCATGTTAACTACCCTGGGTACAGTGTACCCTTAATAAGGGCTTGTTAACTACCCTGGGTACAGTGTACCCTCCGTAATGGCCATGTTAACTACCCTGGGTACAGTGTACCTTCAGTAACGGCCATGTTAACTACCCTGGGTACAGTGTACCCTCAGAAGGGCCATGTTAACTACCCCGGGACAGTGTACCTTCAATAAGGGCCATGTTAACTACCCTGCTACAGTGTACCCTCAGTAAGGGCCATGTTAACTACCCGGGAACAGTGTACCCTCAGTAACGGCCATGGTTAACTACCCTGGGTACAGTTGTACCCTCAGTAAGGGCCAGTTAACTACCCTGGGTACAGTGTACCCCCAGTAAGGGCCATGTTAACTACCCTGGATACAGTGTACCTCAGTAAGGGCCATGTTAACTACCCTGGGTACAGTGTACCCTCAGTAGGGGCCATGTTAACTACCTTGGGTACAGTGTACCTTCAGTGAGGGCCATGTTAACTACCCTGGGTACAGTGTACCCTCAGAAAGGGCCATGTAACTACCCCGGGAACAGTGTACCTTCAATAAGGGCCATGTTAACTACCTGGCTACAGTGTACCCTCAGTAAGGGCCATGTTAACTACCCCGGGAACAGTGTACCCTCAGTAAGGCCATGTTAACTACCACGGAACAGTGTACTTCAGTAAGGGCCATGTTAACTACCCCGGGAACAGTGTACCCTCAGTAAGGGCCATGTTAACTACCCGGGTACAGTGTACCCTCAGTAAGGGCCATGTTAACTACCCCGGAACAGTGTACCCTCACTAAGGGCCATGTTAACTACCCTGGCTACAGTGTACCCTTAGTAAGGACTACCCCGGGAACAGTGTTACCCTCACTAAGGGCCATGTTAACTACCCTGGCTACAGTGTACCCTTAGTAAGGACTACCCCGGGAACAGTGTAACCTCAGTAAGGGCCATGTTAACTACCCTGCTACAGTGTACCCTTAGTAAGGACTACCCGGGAACGTGTACCTCAGTAAGGCCATGTTGACTACGCTGGGTACAGTGTACCCTCAGTATGGGCCATGTTAACTACCCTGGGTACAGTGTACTCTCAGTAAGGCGCATGTTAACTACCCTGGCTACAGTGTACTCTCAGTAACGGCCAATGTTAAGTACCCTGGGTACAGTGTACTCTCAATGAGGGCCAGTTAACTACCTGGGTACAGTATACTCTCATAAGGGCCATGTTAACTTACCCCAGGTACAGTGTACCCAGTAGGGCCATGTTAGTACCCTGGGTACAGTGTACTCTCAATAAGGGCCATGTAACTACCCGTTACAGTGTACCCACAGTAAGGGCCATGTTAACTACCCTGGCATACAGTGTACCTCAGTAAGGGCCATGTTAACTACCCTGGGTACAGGTACCCTCAGTAATGGCCATGTTAACTACCCTGGGTGCAGTGTACTCTCAGTAAGGGCCATGTTAACTACCCTGGCTACAGTGTACCCTCAGTAATGGCCATGTTAACTACCCTGGCTACAGTGTACCCTTAGTAAGGACTACCCCGGAACAGTGTACCTCGTAAGGCCATGTTGACTACGCTGGGTACAGTGTACCTCAGTTAAGGGCCATGTTAACTACCCTGGGTACAGTATACCCTCAGTAAGGGCCATGTTAACTACCCCGGGTACAGTGTACCCTCAGTAACGGCCATGTTAACTACCCTGTGTACAGTGTACCTTCAGTAAGGGCCATGTTAACTACCCCGGGTACAGTGTTACCCACAGTAATGGCAATGTAAACTACCCTGGGTACAGTGTACCTTCAGTAAGGGCCAGTTTAACTACCCGGGTACAGTGTACCCTCAGTAATGGCCATGGTAACTACCCTGGGTACAGTGTACCTTCATAAGGCCATGTTAACTACCCTGGGAACAGTGTACCTCAGTAGGGCCATGTTAACTACCCTGGGTACAGTGTACCCTCAGTAAGGGCCATGTTAACTACCCTGGATACAGTGTACCCTCAGTAAGGGCATGTTAACTACCCTGGGTACAGTGTACCTCAGTAGGGGCCATGTTAACTACCTTGGGTACAGTGTACCTTCAGTGAGGGCCATGTTACTACCCTGGGTACAGTGTACCCTCAGTAAGGGCCATGTTAACTACCCTGGTACAGTGTACCCACAGTAATGGCCATGTTAACTACCCTGGGTACAGTGTACCTCAGTAATGGCCATGTTAACTACCCTGGGTACAGTGTACCTCAGTAAGGGCCATGTTAACTACCCTGGGTACAGTGTACCTTCAGTAAGGGCCATGTTAACTACCCTGGCTACAGTGTACCCTCAGTAAGGGCCATGTTAACTACCCGGGAACAGTGTACCCTCAGTAAGGGCCATGTTAACTTACCCTGGGTACAGTGTACCCTTAGTAAGGGCCATGTTAACTACCCTGGGTACAGTGTACCTTCAGTAAGGGCCTGTTAACTACCCGGGAACAGTGGACCCTCAGTAAGGGCCATGTTAACTACCCTGGGTACAGTGTACCCTCAGTAAGGGCCATGTTAACTACCCGGGTACAGTGTACCTTCAGTAAGGGCCATGTTAACTACCCTGGTACAGTGTACCCTCAGTAAGGGCCATGTTAACTACCTGGGTACAGTGTACCTTCAGTAAGGGCAATGTTAACTACCCTGGGTACAGTGTACCCTCCAGTAAGGGCCATGTTAACTACCCTGGGTACAGTGTACCCTCAGTAAGGGCCATGTTAACTACCCCGGGAACAGTGTACCCTCACTAAGTGGCCATGTAACTACCCTGGCTACAGTGTACCCTTAGTAAGGACTACCCCGGGAACAGTGTACCCTCACTAAGGGCCATGTTAACTACCCTGGCTACAGTGTACCCTTAGTAAGGACTACCCCGGGAACAGTTGTAACCTCAGTAAGGGCCATGTTAACTACCCATGCTACAGTGTACCCTTAGTAAGGACTACCCGGGAACAGTGTACCTCAGTAAGGGCCATGTTGACTACGCTGGGTACAGTGTACCCTCAGTAGGGCCATGTTACTACCCTGGGTACAGTGTACTCTCAGTAAGGGCCATGTTAACTACCCTGGCTACAGTGTACTCTCAGTAACGGCCATGTTAAGTACCCTGGGTACAGTGTACTCTCAATAGGGCCAGGTTAACTACCTGGGTACAGTATACTCTCAATAAGGGCCATGTTAACTACCCAGGTACAGTGTACCCTCAGTAAGGGCATGTTAAGTACCCTGGGTACAGTGTACTCTCATAAGGGCCATGTTAACTACCCCGTGTACAGTGTACCCACAGTAAGGGCCATGTTAACTACCCTGGCTACAGTGTACCCTCAGTAAGGGCCATGTTAACTACCCTGGGTACAGTGTACCTCAGTAATGGCCATGTTAACTACCCTGGGTGCATGTGTACTCTCTAGTAAGGGCATGTAACACCCTGGCTACAGTGTACCCTCAGTAATGGCCATGTTAACTACCCTGGCTACAGTGTACCCTTATGTAAGGACTACCCCGGGAACAGTGTACCCTCATAAGGGCCATGTTGACTACGACTGGGTACAGTGTACCCTCAGTAAGGGCCATGTTAACTACCCTGGTACAGTATACCCTCAGTAAGGGCCATGTTAACTACCCCGGGTACAGTGTAACCCTCAGTAACGGCCATGTTAAACTACCCTGTGTACAGTGTACCTTCAGTAAGGGCCATGTTAACTACCCCGGGTACAGTGTACCCACAGTAATGGCAATGTAAACTACCCTGGGTACAGTGTACCTTCAGTAAGGGCCATGTTAACTACCCTGGGTACAGTGTACCCTCAGTAAGGGCCATGGTAACTACCCTGGTACAGTGTACCTTCAGTAAGGGCCATGTTAACTACCCTGGGAACATGTTACCCTCAGTAAGGGCCATGTTAACTACCCTGGGTACAGTGTACCCTCAGTAAGGGCCATGTTACTACCCTGGATACAGTGTACCCTCAGTAAGGCCATGTTAACTACCCTGGGTACAGTGTACCCTCAGTAGGGGCCATGTTAACTACCTGGGTACAGTGTACCTTCAGTGAGGGCCATGTTAACTACCCTGGGTACAGTGTACCCTCAGTAAGGGCCATGTTAACTACCCTGGGTACAGTGTACCCACAGTAATTGGCCATGTTAACTACCCTGGGTAACAGTGTACCTTCAGTAATGGCCATGTTAACTACCCTGGGTACAGTGTACCCTCAGTAAGGGCCATGTTAACTACCCTGGGTACAGTGTACCTTCAGTAAGGGCCATGTTAACTACCCTGGCTACAGTGTACCCTCAGTAAGGGCCATGTTAACTACCCCGGGAACAGTTTACCCTCATAAGGGCCATGTATAACTCCCTGGGTACAGTGTACCCTTAGTAAGGGCCATGTTAACTACCCTGGGTACAGTGTACCTTCAGTAAGGGCCATGTTAACTACCCTGGGAACAGTGGACCCTCAGTAAGGGCCATGTTAACTACCCTGGGTACAGTGTACCCTCAGTAAGGGCCATGTTAACTACCCTGGGTACAGTGTACCTTCAGTAAGGGCCATGTTAACTACCCTGGGTACAGTGTACCCTCAGTAAGGCCATGTTAACTACCCTGGTACAGTGTACCTTCAGTAAGGGCAATGTTAACTACCCTGGGTACAGTGTACCCTCAGTAAGGGCCATGTTAACTACCCTGGGTACAGTGTACCTTCAGTAAGGGCCATGTTAACTACACCTGGGTACAGTGTTACCCTCAGTAAGGGCTATGTTACTACCCTGGGTACAGTGTACCTCAGTAAGGGCCATGTTAACTACCCTGGGTACAGTGTACCTTCAGTAAGGCCTGTTAATACCCTGGGTACAGTGTACCCTCAGTACGGCCATGTTAACTACCCTGGTACAGTGTACCCTCAGTAATGGCCATGTTAACTACCCGGGTACAGTGTACCTTCAGTAAGGGCCATGTTAACTACCCTGGGTACAGTGTACCTCAGTAATGGCCATGTTAACTACCCTGGGTACAGTGTACCTTCAGTAAGGGCCATGTTAACTACCCTGGGTACAGTGTACCCTTAGTAAGGGCCATGTTAACTACCCTGGGTACAGTTGTACCTTCAAAAGGGCTATGTTAACTACCCCCGGGTGCAGAGTATCCTCAGAAACGACCATGTTAACTATCCAGGGAACTGTGTACCCTCAGTAAAGGCCATGTTAGCTAACCTGGGTACTGTTTACCCTCTGTATGCGCCATGTTAACTACCTCAGGTACAATGTAATTTTCAGTCACGACTTTGTTAACTACCTGGGTACAGTGTAGCGTCAGTTAGGGCCATGTTTACAACACGGGAACAGTGGATCCTTAGTAAGGGCCGTGTTAATTTCTGTTTCAATGCTTGCTAATATAACTGTTGCATCAGTACTTCACATCACTTGCAGAGACATAAAAGCTACCCGCATGCCGTCCTCTCTTCTTCGGTTTTATCACATTTGGATTGTCCTTCCTGTAGAAGACTTTCGGGTTGAAGGCACGGTGTTTCTGTAGGCCATGTGTATGTTCCATTCATCTAGCGATCTATGAACCCAATGCTTGATGTCCGAGTCTTGCACTGCGGCTGCTTGCTCCTTCCATTTATCACTTGTCACCTACCTCCTCACCTCCTGAAGATCTCTTGAACAGATTTCGTTCCTTCTGAAGAGCGCCAACCATCACATTTGATTATTCTGTCGCTATGGGGCGAATTGTGGGAAGTTTTAACCCTGAAAGAAAGACTGTGGACAGTAAGTCTAAAGGAAAAAAAGGCTCTGTATCTTTGAAGTTCTTCAGATCAGGATCAGGATCAGGATTTGTACGTTGCTGGAACCTTCTTAGGTTATACATAGCAATGGAAGAGCCTGAAAGACTAATGACACAAGAAAATGATGATGGTCTTGGCCTCCCCAGCTCGTTAGGGCAGAGGGAGAAGGTTCCAGAATTTGATTGTGCGTGGACGAGGCTAGCCGGTGCCTCCTGCAAACGGTCTGGCCCAACTGTCTTGAATGGGAATGATGGTGGCGCTGTAGTAAAGCAACGAGTTTTTCTCTTTGACACGTTATGCTCAGTGGGTTCCGCAGTCTTTACTGATGACCGGGTTGCTGTTTGCCATCATTGCTGAAGAAAGGGCCATTTCACATGCTCAGTCTTTTGCTGTGAGACTTGATGCTGATGTGGACAAACGGCTTCCCCCCCCCCCCCCCCCCCCCCCCCTCCCCCCCCCCCCCCCCCCCCCCCGTCGTATTCATGATGGCGTTGGGGCGGGGGACGTTAAAATGGAGTTTGAAATACCTCGTTCACGGTCGAGTGACGAGAGACACTTGACACTTTGACACTTCGATATTTTATTGTCATTACCAAAGAGGTCTTTTGACAAGGGGGGGAGAGGTAACAGAACAACATTTCCCTCTTCCTTTCCTGCAAAAAAATAGTACACATTCATTCCTAGCGTGTGCCAAATCAAAGGTTAAAAACAAATAAATTCATAACATTTCCTTATGTCCTCATGCACAGGAGTAATGCAATTAGAAAAAAAAAAAAAAAAAAACAGACTGACTCGACCATCCACTCGATCAAATGATGTGACGAGAGAGAGAGAGAGAGAGAGAGAGAGAGAGAGAGAGAGAGAGAGAGAGAGAGAGTGGTGTGTGTGTGTGTGTGTGTGTGTGTGTGTGGTGTGTGTGTGTGTGTGTGTGTGTGTGTGTGTGCATGCGTGTGTGTGTGTCTGTGTGTGTGTCTGTGTGAGTGTTTGTTTGTTAGTTTCAAATTTAACGTCTATCCACTCTACGTGATATTAGACGGGGAAAAAAACACAAACAAACAAAAAAAACTACACCAATGAAAACAGTCAAACAAAACCCTCATGATAAAGCTAGAAAGCTACAAATGGTTTGATATGGGAGAGTACAGTGAGAGGAAGGGGACGGATAGGAATGGTCCTTTCGTATATATTATGTAAATTTGGTAGTCTAGGTTAATGATTGACTCACTTAAAAGTAACCTCATAAGTATGAGTAAATAAATGTAAGAAACTATAAGTACTTACTTATTGGGCTCTTTGATAAAGAAAGAAAGAATTCATAGGTTAATGCTGGTGATTCGAAAATATTTTGTAATAGTATAGTAGAAAGTATGGGTATAAATTGTTTGATAGCGACACATGAGATAATATGTTCAACTGTGAGGCATTTTTACTAAATTTTGTTGTAAAAGCATCGACTTTCCACTTATACATAAGGGACAATTACTTCCGGCTGATGCGGGAGTGTGTTTTTGTACTCCCAGTTCTTATAGAACAGGGAGTACTTTAGAATGGGAACGAAGAAATGCTGTCTGTATGTGTGTGTGTGTGTGTGTGTGTGTGTGTGTGTGTGTGTGTGTGTGTGTGTGTGTGTGTGTGTGTCTGTCTGTCTGTCTGTCTGTGTGTCCGTGGTCAAAATGTGTTCCACTCGCTCCAGACAAAACTACTGGGCCGATCTTTCTGAAAATTTGTACGAATGTTCATTATGGGTCAAGGATGATGCCCGACGTTTTAGTTTACCGTTATAACCGTTACTAACGGCTGTAACGGCCTGTAACGGTTTTCTTCTTCATGGAATATCTCAGAAAGTACTTGGCTGATCTTTGTGAAAATTAGCAGGTATGTTCATTATGGGTCACGGATGATGCCTGATGTCTTAGTTTGCCCCGTTATAGCCGTTACTAACGGTTGTAACGGCCTATAACGGTTTTTCTTCTTTATGGAATATCTCAGAAAGTACTTGGCCAATTTATAAGCGGTTTGGATGATCTTGTGACAAATCGGATCCTCTGTCCATATGTAAGTGATGTAATGCTCAAAATGGATTAAACAACCGTTAAAAAACCGTTATTCTGCCGTTATTTCTTATATATAGGTTGATTTTAATGAAATTTGGTATATAGAAAGGTTATCACACACAAATGGCACTTCTATATAGTGTTCCAAAATTTGACCGTTAAAAACCGTTATTCTTGACATATTGTCCAATTTGGATGAAATTTGATATGTACACAGGCTTTAGCCCAGTGAGAACTAAAATACCGGTTTCAAAAGTGCATATCGGTTATATAACCGTTAAACCGTTATTTTGCCGTTATTTCTTATATATTGGTGGGTTTTAATGAAATTTTGTATATAGAAAGGTTATCACACACAAATGGCACTTCCATGCAGTGTTTCAAAACCTGACCGTTAAAAACCGTTATTCTTGACATATTGTCCGATTTGGATGAAATTTGGTATGTACACAGGCTTTAGCCCAGTGAGGACTAAAATACCGGTTTCAAAAGTGTATATCGGTTATATAACCGATAAACCGTTATTTTGCCGATATTTTTTATGTATTGGTGGATTTTAATGCAATTTTGTATATAGAAAGGTCATCACACACAAATGGCACTTCCATGCAGTGTTTCAAAATCTGACCGTTAAAAACCGTTATTCTTGACATATTGTCCGATTTGGATGAAATTTGGTATGTACACAGGCTTTAGCCCAGTGAGGACTAAAATACCAGTTTCAAAAGTGTACATCGGTTAGATAACCGTTAAAACCGTTATTTTGCCTTTATTTCTTATCTCACAAAGCACTTGGCCGATTTATAAGCGGTTTGGAAAACTGGGAGTACCTTTATATGCTTCGCATCTTGTTTAGTTTGCAATACTAAAATCTGTGTAAATAAGCTTTTTGTGAGACTTTTTGAAGGAATTCTGGAAATGGTTCCACGCAAATGATTCTACTATACTATATTGTTCTTGAACCGTAAGTGGAAAATCCATCCGGAGAGCCTCTGAACTACATTTTGCACCTTGTTTTGCAGCTCTGTCTACTTTGTCGTTATAATAAAACGAACAGTGTGACGGTATCCAGCAGAAAGTAATTGCCGTGCCTTGTAAAGAGAGAGCATGAATGAAACAGCTAATTCCAATTATCATTTCTGATCTATTCTGCAGTTTTAATGATTTCAGTGCCTGAAGCACAGACTTTGAATCAACACAAAAAAGTACTTGAAATTTAGATCGTGTGAAATTTAGAAGATAATTTAACGCCATTAATATTGCAGTAAGTTCCGCAGAAAAATCCGATTTATTTTTCCCCAGTGAAAAACATTTCTCTTCTTTTAAATCAGGTATCAAATAAGCAGAGCCCGCATTTTTCTGAATTAATGACCCATCTGTGTATACTTTTAAATGATTTGGATACTTCTCTTCAAGTGAGTGTGTGTGTGTGTGTGTGTGTGTGTGTGTGTGTGTGTGTGTGTGTGTGTGTGTGTGTGTGTGTGTAGATGACGAAAACGACCAGCTGTGTTTGATGACATTCCGTGGAGGCCGTTGGAATTATGAGAACCACGTCAGCATCGTGCAGGCCAAACTGGACCTTCTGGCCTTCGATATCGAATGGCTTATGATAGGTCAGTCTGTCTGTCTGTCTGTCTGTCTGTGTACGTTCACATCAGCATTGTGCAGGCCAGACTGGATCTTCTGGCCTTCGATATCGACATGGCTTATGATAGGTCTGTCTGTCTGTCTGCCTGTCTGTGTCTGTCTGTGCGCTCATGTATAAATGTGTATACGTCGAACTGTCCACGTCTTTGTTGTTCTGTATTCCAGCTAGTTATGTTAGTAAAAAGAAATGCATGCCTGCTCAGCCTTGGAATGCATGGATGTGTTAATGTGAACATGTGTGTGCCAAGCTGTGCATGTAAGTTTGTGGGTACATGTCTGTGAACATGCAATATGTATCAGTGCATATTTGTACAATGTTGCATGCACGCACGTGTATTCATGTGTGTACTTCAGATTAACGTCTGTCCACGTGAAAAGATTTTAAAACAATTTTGAGTGTTTTTGCTTGCGTGTGTGCATGCTTGTGTGTGTGTGTGTGTGTGTGTGTGTGTGTGTGTTGTGTGTGTGTGTGTGTGTGTGTAGCATGCATGTTATGTGTGTGTGTTTGTACGTGTGCGCTTCAGTATGTGTTTTTTTGTTTGTGTTTTGTGTGGTGTGTGTTGTGTGTGTGTGTGTGTGTGTGTGTGTGTGTGTGTGTGTGTGTGTGTGAGCATGCATGTTATGTGTGTGTGTTTGTACGTGTGCGCTTCAGTATGTGTTTTTTTGTTTGTGTTTTGTGTGTGTGTGTGTGTGTGTGTGTGTGTGTGTGTGTGTGTGTGTGTGTGTGTGTGTAGTTTTACTTTAAAGCCAGTCCACATCAACAGATCGCAAAAAATCTTGCACGCGTGTACATTCGCGTGTGTGAGGGGTGCGCATGTGTGTGTGTGTGTGTGTGTGTGTGTGTGTGTGTGTGTGTGTGTGTGTGTGTGTGTTGTTTCAGCGAGCATGTATGCACGTATGCGTGTGTGCGTGCGTGTGTATGTGCCATGTGCGTGCGCGCCTCTGTGTGTGCGTGCATGTTTGTTTGTTTGTGTGTGTGTGTGTGTGTGTGTGTGTGTGTGTGTGTGTGTGCGCGCGCGTGTGTGAGCGTGTGTGTGTGTGTGTGCACAGACTGATGGTGCTGCGCACGCGCACTGACGTGGAGGAGGACAGCCTCAAACAGCTGGCCCAGGGCCTGACAGAGCAGCTGTCCCGTCGGACTGTCAAAGTGCTGCTCAGAAGACGGTCAGTTCCCCGCACAACGGCTGGGCATGACAGCTGGGGGGTTGGGGTTTGTACGCTTGCTCACTGCATTCATTGGCTTCTTCTTTGGCCCATGTTTGGCTGACCTTTTCTCTAAGCGTTTACTGAAAGAAGTACATATTTACCGAGACCTAGCCGATGATAAACAGAATTCTCTCCACAGTTGGAATATCCTCTTCATGATGCGAGCCTGGGCAAGATTATTAGTCCTGTCGGCGTGAATGGTTTTCAGCGAACCGCTGTAGCTGGTTCTGCGATAGAAAGATCCCACAGATCCCACGTGACATTGTTTGTGAGACCCGGGGGTGAAGACTGTAGGTGCTGGGACCGAAGTTGGAACCATCAAAACTATGATAATAACAAGTGTAACAACAATGGTGATGTTGGTGTTCAGTTTCATCAAGTTTAGCTGCAAGGAGTACGGACTAGCTCGTGCACGCAACACCACATCTAATAACTACAACACCACAGTGCATGGGAGTTCCATCTTAAGTTGAGAATTTATCAGTATAGTCCAGCCAACCACACAGTGCCTTTTTAAGGCTTGCCACACGCACACAAGACAAAACAGTCTTATCACAAAACGAGTCAAACTATCGGGGAAAAAATCTAAAAATGCCAAATGCGATTGTGACATGGTAGCGAAATTATTGTAATTTTAAAGTACATGGAATCAAGCCGAGCTGACAGCGTTAGGTGTTCCTCCCATTTGCACCCTCAGATTTAAAGGGGAAAAGGTGACCAAAAAATACATGAAAAAGTGTCAATGCTACAAAAAATACAAGACGTCTTATGGGCAAATAGACACTGCAAAATGGACAGCTGGTGTGCACTCCGTACAGTGCTTACAATTTTCACCACCTAATTACCAGACAACAGTATATATTATTTTTAAAAAAAAGGGGGGGGGGGCATGTCATAAGGTGCTATCGGAGAAAAAAAAATGTGTGAGAATTTCCAGAACAAAGGCTATAGAGTGGTCTACCATGGCAGAAAAATGTAGAGAGGAACGACAGATGAAAAGGAATGTGCAAAAAGGTGGTCAAAGAGAGTAAAAGAAAGAGTGCGTTATAAACACAGAGCTCACAGAACAAAAGGGAGCTGTTTGTACTGAAAGAGCCCTTTACAATCTCTCTGGGATGGGGTTACGACTAAATCATTAAATAACTGAACAAATAAATAAGCAAGAGTTTGTGAAAAGGGATTTATGGACGACACTGACATGTATGTGCATTAAAACCGTCGCACAGGTCATACCTTGAGTGCTGACGAGGATAAGGAAATCAATATCAATAGCACAGTTATGACTGACTGATTTGATTGACGTCCACAGCTTTGACAACCCGTACGACATCTGCTGCAACGTGGTGCCCACGTCGGCCCAGGAGCGCGCGGACAGGGCCATGCGGGCGGAGGGATACACGGAGGAGGCGAACCACGACGGCAAGGATCACGTGGCCAGCCTGCGCGAGGGCGACACCTTGCAGCTGCAGGTGCTGGGCAACCTCAGATTCCAGGACGGCGACGACGACGACGATGACCTCATCCAGCTGCCCTACAACTCCAACCTGCCTACCCACGCCTCTTTCCAACTGGCCGAGGTCAACAAGTGAGTGGTCGATCGCGACATACAGCACAGTAAAGCATTCATTCCGCCATTGCTCATTATGCTTTGGGTTAGCCTGCAACGTGTTCAGTACAGTCTTCCAGTAACGTGCGTTCATCACTCCTAGCAATAATCCAGAGAAGAAAGGATTAGTGTCTTTCCTTTTCGCTAGTTGGAGGTCCACTGTTCGCATCGAAGGCATTCACTACTTCCTGTTGATCTGACATGCTCTCTGTCAAGGGATGCAACTCCACTGTTCACATTGAAGGCATTCAGTACTTTCTGTTGATCTGACATACTCTGCGTCAAGGGATACAACTCCACTGTTCACATTGAAGGCATTCATTGCTTCCTGTTGACTTGACAGGCTCTCCGTCAAAGGAGACAACTCCACTGTTCACATTGAAGGCATTCATTGCTTCCTGTTGACATGACAGGCTCTCCGTCAAAGGAGACAACTTCACTGTTCAGATTGAAGGCATTCGCTACTTCTTGTTAATGTGACATGCTCTCTGTCAAGGGGATAAAGAAAATTTCCCATTACTTCTTATGATCGCTGTTCTGCTGGGGAGGGAGTCGGAGGAAGATGGTAAGGAGGGGTGTTGCTGAAAATAGGGGTGATGGTGACTGTGGCGTGAGCGCATAAAGGATGGAGTGATTAGTAGATGTTGATGAAGATTGGGGTATTAGTGACTGTGGTATGGGAGCAGTAAAAGGGTGTAGATGATTGTGTTGGTGGGGTTTTTATTGAGCCCAGACAGGAACGGTAGTGATTGTGACACGACTGCACGTGGATATACTCAAAACCTAATTGATCCACTAGGCCATACGACTCGGCGTGTCACAATCGCACATATTTCATACCGACACGTGTTATCAACTGAGCCCAATTCATTTGTCGATTACGCAGGTTATCAATAGCGAAAGGATATCACTGGTGTGATACTTTACACCTGTGCAGGTTGAACTCCATTTCTGATTGTTTCTTAATTTGTTTATTATCTATCTGCAGTCAGACATTAAAATGACAGACATTTGCAATACACGTTAGGACACACAGGTATCATTTCAGACGCACATTTACGCACTTTCGTATGAAGCTGAACACCTATGTCCAAGTGAGCAAACATGTCCCATAGTTATGTGTCATGGTCTCGGTTCTTGGCGAATTTGGGCGGTCTTTGCGTCATCTCGGCTTCCCATCTATGTACGAAAGCAGGTTGGTGTACAGTCTTCTTCTGATACATGTGCAGCTTGTTATTGATTAACGTGTCAAAGAAAGGAACGCCGTAGCAGTGGCTCTTGTTGTCTGGACTGATGTGTATCACCGACTGCAGGAACGGCGCTGTGCACAGGTTGGGAAACATATATCAATTCGAAGCTGCGCATTAGCGTCAGGCAAAGGATTCTGCCCTCACCAACTTTGGATAGACGCAAGCGGTTTTGACGTCGGTGCAACAAACAACGACGGCAGGTCTGGTTTTTACCTTTATTGTTTTCCTACCCGTTGCACGCCGGTTTGTGCCCAGTCTGGTGCATAAACACTCATTTCCAGACTAACAAGGCCACCCCTTTACATGTTCTTATTGAAAGGGTTTACGCTACTATAAGATGAATCTTCATTCACATTAAAAGAGGAATACTTTTGATACCAAATTAAAACTCTCTCACCTCTGGTTTTAACAGTCCAAAGAATAGTTCTGCCTTTCTGCACGGTTGATCTTCCACTCCCCTCCCCCACCCCCAACATTACTAAATTTGGTAATTAGTTTTATGCTTGTTTTTATTGATTGTTTCCCTTTGAATGTTATTATGGTTTTTTTTTTCGTTTTTCCTGTATGGTTTGGTTTTACGTCTTCTTCATGCACTGGTTTTACTCCATACAGATTGGTTTTACGTCTTCTTGCACTGTTTACTCCATACAGATTGGTTTTACGTCTTCTTGCACTGTTTTACTCCATACAGATTGGTTTTACGTCTTCTTGCACTGTTTTACTCCATACAGATTGGTTTTACGTCTTCTTGCACTGTTTTACTCCATACAGATTCGGTTTTACGTCTTCTTGCACTGTTTTACTCCATACAGATTGGTTTTACGTCCTCCCCCTTTTTCCCTCACTGTTTTGGCGTGTTACCCTGAAATACTTATAACTGTTTTACCCTGTATGAATTGGTTTTATCTCTTGTTTACCTTTTATTCCACTTATTACAGGTTTTAACACTATTCACCCTTTAGGAGTTTGTAACTGCGTTAATATAAACAGCTTTAATTGCGTTCCATAATTGATGTATTTGACCACCTTCCTTCCCCCTTCCGCTAAGCCCTCCCCCTCCTGGGGATAACCTTCCCCCCCCCCCCCCCACCCCACCCCTTCTTTACGGTTTGGCGATTCTTCTGGTTCTCAGGGGTTGCAGGAAGTTTTGTCGCTCGCGTGTCTAGGTAGGAGGTGATTTGTACCTGCACAGACAGGTGTGTGGGCCTGCTGTCGTGTATGGCAGACATGTACGCATGCTTTAGACACTGCTAGGAATGATGTTTATATCAGTTCCTACTCGTGTAGATTTGTGTGCCTGTGTGTGTGTTCACATGCATATGGATGTATGGGCATGGAAATGTGTTAGTCGTGTGCGTAGGGGGGGGGGGGGGGGGGGGGGGGGGGGCGTGTGTGTGAGTTGCTTTTGGATTGCTGTCTTCCGTTTACATTTCTTGCATGCCTTTCCACTTTCGCGATTATATGGCCTTTGAGGGGGCATGCATCAACATGTTTTATTTCTTTATATATTTTTGCATGTCGGAAGATGTCTCTTCACGGGATATGAGCGTTGGTGAAATGGGGAGAGGTGAACGGGACCCACGGGGAGTGGGTTGGAAAAGGAAGAAGAAAGGAGCGTTGGTGAAATGGGGAGAGGTGAACGGGACCCGCGGGGAGTGGGTTGGAAAAGGAAGAAGAAAGGAGCGTTGGTGAAATGGGGAGAGGTGAACGGGGCCCACGGGGAGTGGGTTGGAAAAGGAAGAAGAAAGGAGCGTTGGTGAAATGGGGAGAGGTGAACGGGCCCACGGGGAGTGGGTTGGAAAAGGAAGAAGAAAGGAGCGTTGGTGAAATGGGGAGAGGTGAACGGGGCCCACGGGGAGTGGGTTGGAAAAGGAAGAAGAAAGGAGCGTTGTGTGAAATGGGGAGAGGTGAACGGGACCCACGGAGTGGGTGGTAAAAAGCCCGAGAAAGGAGCGTTGGTGAAATGGGGAGAGGTGACGGGGCCGGGGAGTGGGTTGGAAAATAAAATAAAGGAAGCGTTGGTGAAATGGGGAGAGAGTGAACAGGGACCCCACGGGGAGTGGGTGGGAAAAGGAAGAAGAAAGGGCTTGTGAAATGGCAGAGAGTAACGGACCCACGGGGAGTGTTGGCAAAGGAGAGGAAAAGAGCGTTGGTGAAATGGGGGGTGCAAACCGGACCCAGGTGGATGGGTGGAAAAGGAGAATAGGACGTTGGTGAAATGGGGAGAGGTGAACGGGACCCGGGGAGTTGGGTTTACAAAGGAAGAAGAAGGAGCGTTGGATGAAAGGGAGAGGTGAAACGGACCCTTCGGGGAGTGGGTTGGAAAAAGGAAAAGAAAGGCGTTGGTGAAATGGGGAGAGGTGACGGGCCTCGGGAGTGGGTTGAAAAGGAAGAACAAGGACGTTGGTGAAATGGGAAGTGACGGGACCCTCCGGGAGTGGGTTGGAAAGGAAGAAGAAAGGAGCGTTGTGAAATGGGGAAGAGTGAACGGACCCACGTGGTAGTGAGTTGGAAATGGAAGAAGAGGTATAACGAGACATTCACGAATGTGAGAACGTTGTGAATTGTTTCCATTAGTTGATGACTGATACTGGCTCATTCTTGCAAAAAGCCTGAAAGACGTTGTGTAATATGGAAGAATTTATGAGTTGATTTTACTTCATTTTATGTGCGTTTATATATATATATATATATATATAATATATATACTAATATAATATAACACAAAGCTTGCTCTTATGTCTTAGATTGAAGAAATGGGGGAGATAAGCATTCATACTGCACTGTAGATTAATTCTGCCTAACTAACAGATATGCTTGAGTGGGTGAATGGGAAAAAATAATATAAATGCTTCTCAAAATGAGCCTTCAGCAAGCTTATGTCTCCAAGTGGAGACATCTCCAATAGGGAGGGAAACTCATAGTATAACTCCTGGTCAGATCCATATTTCGAACTGATTGTTCTCCTCAGGACCGGAAGTGGTTCTCCTCGCTTTCAGTTTTAGAGAATGCATCCAGAAGCTGTGGCAATAGTAGTAGTTTGAGTTTTCACACAAAAACGAGGTCCACTGAGAAGCAAAGAAAACATGAGAGCAAACAGCTACTTTTCTTGTGAAAGTGAATAAAAAGATACCTTAACACATGCTGAGGCAGTTCTTGGAAATCGCAGAAAAAACAAACTAATAAATTCAAGGATAAGTACCGAGCACCTTCCAGCAACTTACAGAGCAGCTGGTGTTGCAATGACTGCAAGAAATATTGAATTATAAACAAAGCTTGCTCTTATGTCTTAGATTAAGTTAGATTGGAATTTATTAGTTGTTGTATTTTAGTCCCTTGCGGATTCATTCCAAGACCTGGCCCTCAGCACTTGTGTCTTAAGAGGTTTTCATATATATATATATACAACAAACTAATAAATATATACAACAAACTAATAAATATATACAACAAACTAATAAATATATACAACATACTAATAAATATATACAACAAACTAATAAATATATACAACAAACTAATAAATATATACAACAAACTAATAAATATATACAACAAACTAATAAATTCCAAGGATAAGTAATATATATACAACAAACTAATAAATTCCAAGGATAAGTACCGAGCACCATTCCAGCAACTTACAGCGCAGCTTGGTGTTGCAATGACTGCAAGAAATATTCAATTATAAATAAAGCTTGCTTTATGTCTTAGACTGAAGAAATAGGGGGAGATAAGCATTTTTATCTGCAGTGATAGATAATTCTGCCTAACTAACAGTATGTGCTGGAGTGGGTCTCAAAATGAGCCTTCAGCAAGCTTATAGTCTCCAAGGGGGAGACAATCTCCAATGGGGAGGAAGCTCACTAAGAAGAAAAAGAAACACCTGAAGGTGCTGGAGAGGACCCAGACAAGCACTGTCTTCACCCGCCTTTTGAGCAGTCCTGTACCACCCTTGGAGGCCTGCGCTGTGTTGACGATGGGTACAGGCACGCGCAGGACACTCCATTAATATCAAGGGACATAACTGCTCCTGAACAGAGGCAAATCAGACTACAGGATGCAACTCATAACAGCCTTAAAATAGTATCCCCATGGGTGTACCAGCCCGTATTTCATGACTGCAGAGCCCGCCGGCAAAAGACACCACCCTCCAGCTGCTGAGCACACCCCACAGACCTAACCACCCCTGCCCACGGACAGATGAAGACAGTGCCACTCCAAACACAACCAAGCTTTCGCCATACGGTGTTATGTGCCCTCAAGAGAGAATCCAAAGTTGTAGTCTTTCCCACTGTCAACAGGACTTTCCCTGTGGTCTGTGGGTCTTTCCTCACCATCACTGGACCTTTCTCCCGGGTCAGCCTTCTTAAGGCAAAGAAGAAAAAGAAACACCCGAAGGTGCTGGGGAGGACCCAGAGAAGCACTGTCTTCACCCGCCTTTTGAGCAGTCCTGTACCACCCTTGGAGGCCTGCGCTGTGTTGACGATGGGTACAGGCACGCGCAGGACACTCCATTAAGATATCAAGGGACATAACTGCTCCTGAGGAAACTCACTAACCTATAACTCCTGGTCAGATACCAGTATTTCAAAACCTGATTGTTTCTCCTCAGTGACTGCAGAAAGTAGTACCAAGAAAATCATGAAAGAACAAAACAAGCTACATTTTCTTGTGAAAAGTAGAAAATATAAAAAGATAACCTTTTAAGACAAGTGCTGAGGGCCAGTTCTTGGAATGAATCCGCAAGGGACAAAATTACAATATTTATATATATATTATATATATATATATATATATATATATATATATATATATATTGTTAACAATATTAAAAAGGAAGGTTAAAACACAAGGTTAAAACTCTACAAATTTGTTTCGAGCGTGTTGCGCTGTCATCAGGATGTTTTTGGTTTGCCCACCGCCGATGTTATATAGCGTGTGGGCTCCCGTTTGCGGTTGTTTGCACGTGCGGGTTGGCTGCACGTGTTTTTTGGGGGCTTTCAGGTTTTTATTTTGGGTGTATTCACTAACAACGATTTCCATTTATGCCTGCAGTTGTTTACTATTTCTGTTTTGGTGGAAAAAATAATAAAGGACATAAAATCAAACTCTGATTACAACCTTTGGAAGAACACATACGAAGTTATCCAATGGTTCAAAAACCTCAATAAACAAAGTAATACAGTATTCATCACATTTGACATAGTAGACTTTTACCCATCCATAGATGAGGAACTACTCACCAAAGCCCTGAAGTTCGCCAGTAACCACACAGACATAACAGGGTCAGAAATGGAAATCATTCTCCACACCAAGAAAACATTACTACACAGCAGAAATGAAACCTGGATCAGGAAAACCAACAGAAACTCAACATTCGACGTAACCATGGGTTCATATGATGGTGCAGAAACATGTGAACTGGTCGGACTATTCATGCTGTCCAACATCAAGAAAAAACTCGGAAAACAAGTCGGACTGTACAGAGACGATGGCCTTGCTGCACTTACCAACAATCCAAGAACCATCGAAAACAAGAAGAAAGAACTGTGCAAAATCTTCCAAAACCACAACTTAAAGATTACCATTGAAGCAAACAAAACGGTAGTGAACTACTTAGACATAACACTGGATCTCAACAATCATATATATAAACCATACAAGAAACCCAACGATACACCTCTCTATTGTACACACCAAAAGTAACCATCCACCATCTGTATTAAAGACCATACCCCATGGCTAAACAAGAGACTATCAAACCTGTCATGCAATGAGAGAGTGTTCAATAATGGCAGCAGTAGAATATCAGGAGGCACTACAAACAAGTGGATACAATTACAAACTACAATACAACCCGGACAACAACACAAATAAAAGCAAGAAAAATAGGAAAAGAAAAATCATATGGTATAACCCACCATACGACGGGAAACTCAAAACAAACATAGGGAAAGAATTCTTCAAAATCCTAGCAACTTCATTTCCAAAAGAACACAAACTGTCCAAATATTTAACAAAAACACTGTCAAACTATCGTACTCATGTATGCCCAACCTCAAAAACCTTATTGGGCGCATCCAACAAAAAGAAAATCAACACAGCAAAGAAGGGTGAAGAAAGGAAATCTTGCAATTGCACCAGAAAGGAGCAGTGCCACTAAAACAATAAATGTCTTCACAACAACATTGTATACCAGGCTACTGTAACATCAGAAAATGAAAAAGAAACATACATAGGGATCACTGAAAACCCCTTCAAAACCAGATATGCAAACCACAAACAGTCATTTACGAAAGAAAAATATAAAAAAACCAAACAGAACTGAGCAAATATAACTGGAAACTTAAGACGCAAAAACAAGCTACAATATATCCCGGAAAATCATAAAAAGAGCATCACCATACAGCAATGTTTCAAAAAGGTGCAACCTATGTTTAACTGAAAAATGGTTAATATATGCAAACCACACTTAGCAACTTTAAACACCAAAACAGAAATAGTAAACAACTGCAGGCATAAATGGAAATCGTTGTTAGGTGAATACACCCAAAATAAAAACCTGAAAGCCCCCAAAAAACACGTGCAGCCAACCCGCACGTGCAAACAACCGCAACGGGAGCCCACACGCTATATAACATCGGGGGTGGGCAAACCAAAAACATCCTGATGACAGCGCAACACGCTCGAAACAAATTTGTAGAGTTTTAACCTTGTGTTTTAACCTTCCTTTTTAATATGTTAACAAATGTTGCTCCCCAAGGGGTCGAGCACTTTTAAAGTCATTTTAGGCTTCTTGGTTATATTCATCTATATATATATATATATATATATCTATATATATATATATATATATATTATATATATATATATTATATATTCCATTCTGGGCCTTCTGTATCTCCGGACTTGTATTAAGCCACACATCGACACTGCAGAGCGTGAAAATGGATGTTGAAGTGAGCCGCACTACATAAAATAGCAAAACTGAAAAATGGTGAACGGGACCACCGGTAAGTGGGTTTGGAAAAGGAAGACATAAAGGAGCGATGGTGAAATGAGGGGAGAAGTGCACGGGGCCCACTGGTAGAGGTAGCAAAGGACACCGCCAGTATAAAAGCGCCCAGTCACGAATGAGAGAGCACTTCAGTGACTTGTTATACCATAACGATGCTGCCATGGCAACCAGGCCTCAATCTTGTCACAAAGTACCCCTGACACAGGACGACCGGATTGGTCGTAAACATATGTGCAGCAATAAATGCTATCAATTATACTTCATATTATCAAGCGTTTCGATATCACTATAATATATAACTACACCAGCATAGCTCTATAATAGTCATAATAGAAGAAATGGGGGGGAGATACGCATCTCCTAACTGCAGTGGATAGATTCTTCTGCCTCACTAACAGATAATGTGCTATATGATTGGTGTGAATGGGTAAAAATAATAAAAAAGCATCACAAAATGTGCCTTCAGCTCGCTTATACTCTCCCAGGGGGAGACAATCCCCAATAGGGAGGGACACTCACTAACGTATAACACATCCTGGTCCGATACCAATATATTCGAAACCTGAATTGATTCTCCTCAGTGACCGCGGAAAGTGTAATATGCCTCCTCTGGCCTTTCAGTTTTAAGAAGAATATAGCCAATCCCACGAAAAAAGTGCGGTAGTGCAATACCGTAGTATGTTTGTTGAGTTTTTCAATCAACAAAAAACCGAAGGAAGTAACCCCTGAGAAGCAAAAGAAAATCAAGACAGCGCAAAACAACTAACAATATCCATGTGAAAGTAGACAAATAAAAAGATAACCTCTTAAGACACAAGTCTTGCGAGGGCCAGTTCTTGGAATGGAATCCGCAATGGGACAAAAATACAACAAACTACTAAAATTCAAGGGATAAGTAACCGAGCCCCCATCATTCCAGCAACTTACAGAGCATCTTGGTGGTTGCAATGACTGCAAGAAATATTGAATTATAAACAAACAACGCTTGCTCTTATGTCTTAGATTAAGTATTAGATTGGCATTTATTAGTTTGTTGATATTTTTAAGTCCGCTTGCGGATTTACATTCCCAGACCTGGCCCACATCGCATGAGTCGTTAAGAGGTTATCATAGTATAAATATAAAATACAACAAACTAATAAATATATACAACAAACTAAATAATATAATACAACAAACATCATCAATATATACAACATACTAAAACCTATATACACCAAACTAAATAAATATAAACAACAAACAAAAAAAAATATACAACAAAACTAATAAATATATACAACAAACTAATAAATAATACAACAAACTAAATAAAAAATTCCAAGGATAAGTCATCTATAACAACAAACTAATAAATACCAAGTATAAGTACCGAGCACCATTCCAGCAACATTAACAGCCAGCTTGTGTTGCAATGACTGCAAGAATATTCAATTATAAAATAAAGCTTGCTCTTATGTCATAGACTGCAGAAATAGGGGGAGATAAGCAATTATTATCTGCAGTGGTAGATAATCTTGCCTAACGTAAACAGTAGGTGCTGGAGTGGTCTCAAATACCTTCAGCAAGCTTATAGGTCTCCAAGGGGAGACACTCCAATGGGGAAACTCACGAAGAAGAAAAAGAAACACCTGAAGGTGCGGAGAGACCCAGAGCTAGCAACTGTCTTTCCACCCGCCTTTTGAGCAGTCTGTACCACCCTTGGAGCCTGCGCTGTGTTGACGATGGTACAGGCACGCGCAGACACTCCATTAATATCAAGGGACATCACTGCTCCGGACAGAGAAGCAAATCAGACTACAGGATGCAACTCATAAGCAGCCTTAAAATAGTATCCCCATGGGTGTAACCATCCCGTATTTTCTGACTGCAGAGCCCGCCGGCAAAGAACACCACCCATCCAGCTGTCTGAGTCCCGACCCACAGACCTAACCACCCCTGCCCCACGGACAGATGAAAGACAGTGCCACACCAAACACAACCAAGCTTTCGCCATAATAACGTGTTATATGTGCCCTCAAGAGAGGAAATCCAAAGATGTAGTACTATTTCCCACTGTCAAACCTAGACTTTTCCCCCTGAGGTCTGTGGGTCTTCCTCACCATCACAGACCTTTCTCCAGGGTCAGCTTCATAAGAAGGCAAAGAAAAAAAGAACACCCGAAGGACGCTTGGGGAGGACCCAGAGAAGCACTGTCTTCACCGCCCTTTTAGAGCAGTCCCTGTACCACCCTTGGAGGCCTGCCGCTGTTTGACATGGGGTACAGCACGCGCAGGAACACTCCATTAAGATTATCAAGGGACATAACAGCTCCTGAGTGAAACTCACTAACCTATAACACCTGGTAGATCCCAGTATTTCAAAATACCTATTGTTTCTCCTCAGTGACTGCAGAAAGTAGTACCAAGAAAATCGCATGAAAGAACAAAACAGGTTTCTACTATATTCTGTGAAAGTAAAAATATAATAAGATAACCTTACTAAGACAAGAGGCTGAGGGCCAGTCTATGGAATGAATCCGCAAGGGACAACATACAATAAAATTATATATATTATATGTAAGATATATATCTATATATATAATATATATATATATAATATATACCCATTCTGGGCCTTATCCTGGATATCTCCGGACTTGAGTATTAAGCCAACACATCAGACACTGCAGAGCGTGAAAAATGAAATGGATGAAAGTGGAGCAGCCACTACAGTAACATAGCAAACACTGGTAAAACGTCTCAACACATTGAGATCAGCTTCAAAACAGACGAGTACGAACTAACTACGAGGATATTGGGTAAGTGAATGAATCAATCAATCAATGATGGGTCAAATAAGCAAGGGTGACGAAGGTACTTCGGTCATATACTGAAAAAAAATGATTTGAATAGGGATTTCAAAATGGTGAGGATGGGAGTAGGGGAGTGGGGTGGGGGGGGGTGAAAAGAAAACGACAAAAAATAAACAGTTAACTCCTTCATATCGACAGCCGAGGGAACGGAGAAGTTCTGTACATCAAACCGAAGGCGTGAAAAGACAAGGAAAGGGAGTGGAAGAAGGTAGAGAGCATTATTTGTATTGGGTCAGAGCTGGATTAGCGCGGGAGGGGGGGGGGGGGGGGGGGGGGGGGGGGGGGTGGGGGGGGTGTGGGTGGGGGGGGGGGGGGGGGGGGGGGGGGGGGGGGGAATGGACGTTGTCCTTGTGCATTTATAGGAGCCAGGATAAATGTCTGACTCGTCACAGGCGGCTGTACGCAGTGTGATGATAAGCAATGCAGACCTACTGCATTCATAACGTATACCTTGTCCAGTATCTGCCCAGAGAAAGCATATGTCTGCCCCAATGCATAGATCTCATTATGCCTTTTAAAAATCTCAAACATACTGCAGATATACACATGGAAAAAAAGACCACACAAATCAGGCGAGTCCTGATACACAGATCTTAATCTTTCATTCTATCCTTTCTTATTTTTCTTTTTCTTTTTTTTTTTATAAATAATATTCCATTCTTTATTTGTCTGGCAGATACCTGCAGAGAAGAGCTTCCGATGTTGTACCCGCGGCAAAGTGCGCGTCGTCAGGAAGTACGAGATTTTCCGCACCGCCCAAATTACGGTCGAGCTGGTGACGATGAGTGCGTCAACCCTATCTACAACACTGACGTCAATTTGAAGAGGACGAAGACATTCCAAAGGTGAGTATGACATCCCGAGCATTATGGCTTGATATGTCTAGCATAAGGCTTGGGGATTTATAAAGTCGTGCACTAGCCATTTGTCCATACTCTGTAAGAGTTTGTCACGAACTGGATGAACCGTATCAGAAAATCACAATTATCTTCAAGTCGTCTTACGCTGTAATTCAGAATATCGCCGGCAACTACTACCTGGACGTCACAATCGGGTCTTCGCACATCATTCGTGGCCCGTGAATTTCCCAAAATAGTCTCATCTCTTTGATTTTAATCAGTCAGCTTGAAACCCCCTGGTCTTGAACTGATGGCCAAGTGAAGCAAAAAACACGGAGAATACAACTATTCAGACACAATAAGAACAAATTATCAAACAATCGAATCCGCTGGTCTGTAAAAATACTCCGAACTTCTTAAGTAAGGCCCTGGTGCATTATTTTTGGTGTGCAGGAGCCATATGCATAGCTTCGAAGAGAAAGCACCCAGAATGACACCGGGCCCAGCTGACGAGGTAAATAATCCTGATCCCAACTGCGGTAGAGGGCATTACACCGCAGCACCATGTTCTCTGAGGAGATTTAAGGCCATAAGGTAGATACATTCCCTTCCCCTCTTGTTATACCATGCCAGTCCTACGTGCAAGTTACTTCCCTTCTCTCTGTTTACTTCTGTGAGTTACATCCCTACGGTCTGCTGACATTTTCAGTACCACGGGTGACTTACTTCCCGACTCTTCTCTGTTGACCCACTTTTTCAGTGCCACGGTGAGTTACTTCACCCTCTCCTCTGTTAGACCTATTTCAGTACCGCGGCGACTTACTTCCCCTCTCTCGATTGACTTTTTAGTACCGCAATGAGTACCTCCCCCTCTCACTGTTGTGACCTTTTTCAGTACCGCCTGCGTGACTATACTCCCCTCTGTTGACCTTTCAGTACCGAGCAGTAGAGTTACTCTCCCTTCACTTCAGTTTACCTTTCCCTTACCTACGTGGAGCCTGACCCCAGACCCGTGCGGGTGGCGGAGTTGATGCCGGAGAGGGGCTGGTGCTGGGGGAGGAGACGTTGAGAGGCAGGCTGGCACACAGGACCTGGGACGAGTGGAGTCGTCTGGCCCTACAGGCCTGAACGTCAGGCAGAGAGACAGGAGCCATCCGCATGTACTGTTGCTGGGTTTCTCTTCTGTGTGGTGTGTGTGTGAGTGAGTGTGTCTGCGTGTATGTGTTGTGTGTGATTGTGTTGGTGTGTATGTGTAGTGGGGGGTGTGTGTATGTGTGGATGTGTGTGTGTGTGTGTGTGTTGTGTGTGTGCGTGTGTGTGTGTGCGAGGTGTTGTGTGTGTGTGGTATTGTGGTGTGGTGTGTATGTGTGTGTGTATGGAGTGTGTGTGTGTGTTGTAGTGTTGTGTGTGTGCGGAAGTGTGTGGAGTGTGTGTGTGCATGTTGTGTGTGTATTTCTGTGTGTGTGAGGTGTGTGTGTGTGTGTGATAGGAGTGTGGTGTGTAGTGGTGTCTGTGAGTGGGGAAGGGTACGAGTGGAGTGAATGTGTGGTGTGTGTATGTGTGAGTTTTGCGCAGCCGTGTTCTGTGTGAAATGCGTGTAATGAGGTGTAAAAACTGTGCTGGCACACTTGTAATTGTTCGCCCGCATCCTTGTTAGTTTAGTATGTATGTGACATATGTGTTTGTATGTGTGGGTATGGATGTATGCTGTGTGGCGCACGTGCATGTTTATGTTTATAGGCGATGTGCCTATATGGCATGCGCTAAGCTTTATGCGTGTGTGCATGTGTATTGTGTGTGCAAGTGTGCGCGTGTGTGATGTGTGCGTGTGTAAGTGGTGCCATCATGTGCACGTGCGTACATGTGTGGTGTTTGTTTTCGTACATTAGTGGGGAGGGGTGTGTGTGTTACGTGTGTGTTGTTGGTTGTGCTGCACGACGTCGCCGCGCGCCGAATGAGTGTGAAAGAGTAGTGTGTAGAGTGTGTGCTCTTTCTCTAAAAGCGATATCAACGACGTTGTTTAACGGGGTTGATTGAGTAGGGGCAAACAGAATCGTGTAGAGCATTAGCATTGTGTGGTGTGAATGTAGTTTACATCCTTATCAGTGCACAACATGTAAACAAACTTCTTTGAGGAAGCAAACAGATTTCGAGTTTTTAGAACGTGGCACTTTGAAAATCATTACCAATCGCAGTATACAATTGTTGTGTGGTGTCTTGGTTTGTTTGCTGTAGATACAAAAATATCGATTTCAGTTTTATAAGGTCCCATTAGAGTGTGTGTGTGTGTGTGTGTGTGTGTGTGTGTGGTGTGTGTGTGTGTGTGTGTGTTGGTGTGTGTCCCTGTGGTGCGTGTCGTGCGTGCGTGCGTGCGTGCTTGCTTGCGTGTGTTGTACAAAGCAATTAATATTGTTTTGTTATGTTTTATTTTGCACCACAGTCTTGTGAATCTACTTTTTTTAGGTTTCCTGGGGATAGGAAAGAGGCTTGGGGGGGGGGGGGGGGGGGGGGGTTAGTTATGGAAGAACCAAGAATTGATACCGTATTCCTCAACAACGGTGACTGATCACAATCACAAAGACCAGTACTATTGATAATTAACTGTGTGTTTACTTTCTTTCTTTTCATTTTCTCTTTATCGTTTTTTTTTTTTTTCAATCAAGGGCAGCAATTAGATGGTCTTACGTACCAAGAATTGTTAATTAACACGTGACACGTATTAGCTAATGAGCTGAACTCCAACTTAAGCAATAACCCCCATATTTTGATGTTATTTGTGGGGGGGGGGGGGGGGTGGGGCGCATTATTTTGGTTGTTTTTCTTGTGGGGGCCCGAATCCTTGAAATCAACACGCATCTGTCTGTAGGAAACAAGACAACAACCACAACACCACACAAACAAGCAAAAGATAGCGGGTTAGCAGGAAATCCATGAGGTAAAAATGGTTACTATTTTTTTCTTAACACGTACGATTTTGTTTGAAACGTCTGTTTTTACAAAATCCTAACGTGCGCGCGTGCCTGCTTGGTGCGTGCGAGAAGTGAGTGAGTGTGTGTGAGTGTGTGTAGTGGTGTGTGAGTGTTGTGTGGTTAGTAGTGAGTGTGTACGATTTTAATACACATGTTTCGGTCCGAGTTCCCATTTTAGAACGGCCCGGAGTTTTATAGCCCACAGATAAAGACAGCCGCTGAGTTTTGATTCTTCCACACAGAGTTGTTAACTTCGATCACATATGAAGGACGGACAATGTATGGATGGGAAAACATGTAACGAACTGGTGGACTGACCGGGCGTAATGAGGAACACTCGCTATTCCTACAAAGACCTGTGGTTCATTCCTTGAATGCGTGGCCAACAGGATTGCTTTCCTGGGCAAACTCGTTCAAGACATCAGTCAGTTCATCAGTCACACACACACATACACACACACAAGCACACACACACACACACACAGCACACACAACACGACACACACTCACACAAAAAGTTTTGATGCTTAATTGCATTCACTATTATCAGAAATAAAATGAAACAGGACCATCGTGAATCACGGGGATTTCGTTCGCTGCATTACTACTCCATACATGGTTCATTACTCCATAACTCGGGTGTCATTAACTCCCATACTCGGTTCAATTACTCCTATATTACCTTCCCCGGTTTCAAGAATGTAAATATGTTCGATTCAAGACCACCCATCTTAAATTTGCACGAAAACCCCCCTGTTTCACAACAAATCACGTCCCATACAGATCAGTTTTGGACCCCAAAATAAACACCTGTTTTTAACAAAAAAATTAACGCCTCAACACCTCTATAAATTTGACGTTATTATACTTTAAAAACGGGGGTTTCTCCGTGTAGAATAATATGTGATCGGAACAAAGATACTTTACATTACTCACCAGACGACATAAACATTACGGGTTTACAGTATGCTCTTCTACTTCTAACACAATTAATAAATTAACAAACAACTAGTCTTCCATCTTGATTATTATTTTTATATCAATAGTTTATGTCTAGGCATAATTAAATTCTTTAAATTGAACTGTACTCCAACCAAACCTGTATCGCAAATCGCAAACGCCAGCCTTAATTTCTGGCTTGCTCTTAGAACTGTAAGGCAGCCCCAGAAATAAATTACGGTCATGTTTTTATTAACTCTTCTAACATAGACGACAACATTGGGTACATAGAAATATCTCAGGCCTACTCCCCATAACCTCCATAAAGTCCACTTTTTAATGCATAAGTGTTTTAATAATGAATATGTTTACAATCACACTATATAAGCCTAAAATTCGAGCCAGGCTCTAAAAAACATACACCCTTTTTTCTTTAAGTTCTGGAAAATAATTTAAGTAATTATAAGATTTGGGCTCATTAATTTTTAACTTGAGCTAACTTCTTCCAAAATTGCTAAATGTCGTCTCTTAAAGAACAAAAGTTGTAGTAGGCCATCGGGTATTTTTTAAATGTTTTAATAATTCGCCCTTGCTCGTCCTAACAATCCACCCAGTTATTCTTAGCTTATATCAGATATGTAACCCATTTTACTTTAAAAAACCAATTTCTATTATAATGGGCACTCCTATAAATACCGCGCGCCTATTGTAAATATGGGAGGTCGTATAAGAACACACTTTTGTTTGTTGTTTATATGAGACGTTCATCTTTTTAATAACTATTTTAAAAACAATTTAAACCATGGAGCCTTTTAAAAAACACGAAAGCGCAATAACCCCGCGGACTGAGTCCTAACTACTTATTAAACTAAAAAATTATCATTCTACCCACAAGCACCATTGAATAAATCAGAACAACAACTGGCTTTCCATATTGATCAGATTACTTTTACAATCCAAATGAAATTAAAGAACCCTCAATTCATTACTTTAAAATATTGTCTTCCGCCAAACTGAATAACTGATACTCGGCAAAACCCCACCCTAGATGCTGGCAGAGCTTTGTTAGAACTGATAAGACGGCCATCCATTAAACAAATTATATCTGTAGTTTAACTGTAGTAAAAGAACATACAACAATGGGTTCACAGAAAATCAGAAGGGTTTAAAAATTGCCCTTCATATTATAAACATACCTTTCTCATGTTACTAAATCTATAATCATATTAACCGCCATTGGTAAAGCCTAAAATTCTGCAAGTCGTCTAGGAAAATGGACTCTCATCTTCACTCTATGGAACTAGTATATTACTTATGAGATTAGCCTCGCCTATTCTCATCATTATACCAAAATTCACTAAGAACTTCTTTTAAAGAACAAAAGTTTAGTAACCATCAAGTAATGTTATTTCGTTAATTGGTTTGCCCTGTTCGCCATTAACATTCATCCAGTTTATTCTGAGTTTCATCAGATAAGTTAGCCCACATACCTTTAAAGTTAATTTCTTTACGAGCAATCCAACAACTTCCCGCGCCTATTGTCAATTGGTGCGTTAAGAACACACTTAGTTTTGTTGGTGTTATGTTTTGTGGCTCTATAGATGTACATCTTTTATATAACATATTTTAAAAACTAATATAAAAAAATGGAGCTTATTTAAATATAACGCAAGTGCACTTACAAATTGGGCGCGTTCAACCCCAAATCTTATAGACTTTAGAGCAATTTAACCATTGCAAGACGAATCATATGGCTTCCAGGTCAGACTTGTAAACCCACTAACAGATATTAAAATCCGCCAATAAAGCGTGACAGGGATGCCATCACATGGTCATCGCACCCATATGTTTTACCAGAATCAGTTTAAATTTTATGCCAGTTATACTGCGCACTACTGGCAGCGGTGTTTCCTATGCAACCTTTTAAACCATCCCAACTTATAGGTAAGGTCCAGAATATAACTTCATGTATTATTACCAGTACAGACGAATACCATAACTAGAACTACAAGTAGTCCCTCCCAATCGACCAGCGCGTTTTAATCCATTCAACAGCCCAATGGACAATAATGCATAAAGAAAGAATATTGCAACGAATTTAACATTGAACCTTCACCCTGATATTAAGACAAAAGTTAGTACCGCAATCATTGGTGCGTTAGCACATTGTATTATTTGGGGCACAAAAAGAGAATATAATTATGACTACTGGCCAGGCCACACCTCTTTTCAACCCGAAAAAACAAGTCGATGGATTCCCATAGAACAAAAACACCCAATGCTTGGCAACATTTATTTTAGATGAAAGTGAAGGCTTAACAATTCCAGGAGTGCAACGACTTAATGCCTCCATACGACATACGTTTTGGTGTCTATTAGGAGCACAAGCACAGACCAAGTCTAGCATAGTTGATCAGTCCTACAGGTTATTGACCAGAAAACAATTTATTAGAGCCAAATTAGAATATGATATTAACCCGACTGTTGATGTTGCCTGCCAGCATACAACGTATCAAGACGTCTTGCAACATGCAAGGTCAAGGTTAACTTTGTTGTAGGCCATGGCTTATACAAGCTACCCCTCTGACTAGACCTGCAGATTGGCATGAATTACAGAATTATAATTTTGAAATCCGCAAAGCAGGAGACGACCAAACTTCGGGCACAATCAAAGCCTTAAACACAAGGCCTGCTCCATCATTTGAAAAAAAGGACCTATCCCAGAAGAACCAGAAAGCGATCCACCACCAGAAAAAGCGTTTCCACAACCGAAAGCAGCCCAGGGAAAAGCACACACCTGATTTGATCTACCTCACACTGACGTCATACTAGCGAAAAGACAGCCCTTGTTGTTATTTTAAAACTTATTTACCGGATTAGCCATACTTTATTTCACTAAAAATTAATCCAGCAGCTAGCACTCCTAACGTCCACAGATGGTCAGCCATAATAACCAGCCACCTTACCTAAAGTAGACAAAACCCAACTAACAACACTGCCAATTATTCCAGGCAGAGCATCAAGCGCTATAGCTGCTAACTTCCTTTAATAGGTTTGCAAATGATGCAATTGTTTTTCTAATCCACATTTACGGGCTGCGGTGTTTGGAGGAGCTACGTGGCCCTGTATGGGGCACTGCCGGTTTAAGCATAAACAGTGTAGAGATAGGCAAACTCCCACAGCGATAAATTACTAACTATTAGTAATCCCTTGTTCTCTGAACAGAGTCCTTATACTATTCATCTATGCGTAGTGCTATCATAAGTATTTTCATTTATAGTTTCTCTTATATCAGCTCGTTTGTGATGCTAGGCTGCGCTCATGTTTAGAGACAACACGTCTATTCTAACCTGGCCAGCCCTTTGTAACCTTAAATCCTGTATTTTTCTTTCTGTAATCTAGCCTTTCTTCTCGCCCTAAATTGTTATCGTCTGCAACAGCGAGTAATTTTTTTCCTTCTATCAAGCTCTAGCTATCCTAGGCGTCACTAAGTTTTGGCCAAATTGATTTTTCTAGTTTCGCCCCTAATGACTTTAGGCCGATCATTAAGCCCAGATTTCACGCATTAGGCAATGGAGAATCGTCATTGTTTCTAATGTTATATCTGAAACAGTTCCTCATAAAACGTCTCAATTTTCTGCCTGCTGCATCATTTATTCCTTGGTCCTAAATCCCCCTGAAAAGAGGTCAATTCTATATCAGATATCGTGTTGGCAACCTTGGCACCATGTATTGTAAACGACTAACAACCATCAGACTAAATCTTCAATTAAAGTTCATTTCCATTTGTCAGCAACCAGGGAGTTTTTCCAGAAATAGTAGCCTGGCCTTAAAAAACAGGTTGAGTCCAGGTTTTATTAGAGTAAACCGCACAAGACCCCTTACTGGTTCATATAATTAAATGATTATCTTTATCTATCCAAAATTGTAAACCCTAAGCGCACAGGTATTTGCTCTCGACCTATATATTTCAAAATAAATGCTTCAATTGCAATCTAGCAAATCGATTATTTGACGTCACCCTACTCCCTGACCAACTGTCATGCTTCTTCAAGCCTTCTTGCAATGAAGGACGCCAGTTCGATTCGTCTTTCTTCTACCTTCGAAGGATAAGGCACATGTTCATAATCTTCATCCATATTTTTTTAATTATATTCCTATTTTGTTTATAAAAAAGGAACTCATACGGTGGACCCCCGATCCCAACAGAAAAGAGAAGGGAGCCCAAGGCGAAAAAAGGTATATAAGGCAGACTGAAATTGTGTAAATTACTCCATCAACGTTGAGCCTGGACAGCATAATCAGTTTAAGTTCCCTGATCTTGGCGCTGGATGAGTTATAAATGCCAGGCACTGCTAAACTTTCATTCAAATAGAAATACATCGGAACAGATCCTACTGCTACTGTTGATGCTAAATTTTAGGCAGGGCAAATCGTTAATTCGTATAGTCAAATTAACTGTGAGGGCGTAGAAGTTATTTGTACTAAGATAGGCCGGACCTTTTTGCCCTCTATACTGACTATGGCGGCCTAAAAACAGAAAGAAAAGAGAAAGTTTATCAGGGAATACAAGACCAAACGGCCTCAAGTCACGAGTCATAAAGCGAGATAGCAAAAGAATGATTTAAAGATGAGGCAGTAGCAGAAGCATTTGGCAACAGAATCTGCAAAACCCACAGTTTTGAGCTGTTAAAGACGCAATATTGCCATATTACCAAGTGCGCACTAAAAAGAAAAACTTTCTTATGTATCTGACATTAATCCTAGCGATTCAGTTGTTCTTCAGAAGATCCTTTAGCTAAATACACAATAGCGACATTATCACTTGAGTTTGATGTTGTATACTAACCCCGGCTGGCTAAACAATCTTAACCCCCAGTATAAAAGTAAAAACGGTTATTTATAAGAAAACGTAAGCACGCATTACAGAAAATAGAAACAAGGCGAGCCACACTTTGGAACCTACATCCAAATCAGTCTCTGAGTCTTTACAAGGAATTTTGTCTTGTTTACTGAAGAAACAACCCCTTTTCAGAGAGCATCAGAACGTTTTATAATCCAAAATTGAGAAGGTTGACTGTGTAATAAATGGCAAGTACTGATCAGGTTATGTATTCGTGGGCGCGGACTTTTACCATCAACCACCACATTGAGAAATAAGAAAGTTGTTCGCTGGAGGTATGCAAGAGGATCCTTCAGTTAGATCTGCGTATGTAAAAAAACATCGCCTTTATGAATGTAAGACATGAAGACCTACTTATAAACCAAAAATGAGGGCTTGTGGTTAGATATTTAGAACCCCCTTTGACAACAGATTGTTTGGAAGTGGGAAAGGATAAGGGCAAGAGGGAATAAAAATAAATATTCGCAAGAAAGCATACGAAAACGCCCCAATAACAAATGCATGTATTTTATGTTTGTAGAAGCGCCAGCTAAACAAGTGAAGAAAACAAAGGGGCCCTAAAAGACGTGGCTTATAAAATTAGAAGAAATAACCTATTAAAAACAGATGGATGCTTGAAAGTTTACTACCTAAAGCTCCGCACTGTTCTCTTATCGCGGGATTAACCGGGTGTGGAAAACATGCTTGTACTGATTGATAAAACAATAATACAGGTATCAAGACGAGCACATTGTTATATTCTGCACAACCTTAAGCACAACAAGTCTTAACAAAGAAAGGAAGTTTATTTGGACAACGAGAATATATTTCTAGTTGATCACGCGACAAACTGATCGACTGTATAAGAACATTACTATAGACTATTTGAGGTACCTGAAACACTGTTTATATATTGATAGACAGGTTCCGCTGAACGAGACATAGTTAAAAAAAGAAAAGTCTCTGTCAAAGCTATCTTTTAGGCGGAACGTCACGCCTTATTTCTGTGTGGCTTTTAACCTCAAAAATACACAGCAGTCCTTCAAAGACTTTAATCCAGTTACAAATCGTTGTAATATTTAACACAAAGGACAAAGATAGTTTTGAAAATGTTTAAGTAGAAAAATTAAATAATAAGGGACAAAGATGAGCTAAACAAAAATAAAAGAGCATTAGAAAAATCTAAGCACGCTAACACTATGCTTTAACGAACTGACCCCGCGCAGACACAATACGTTATGTTTTATTAAAATTTGTTTACAAAACTTGCTTATTAAACAATTGTGTTTTATTAAAATTTTTAAATTATAAAAAGAATGTCTATAGGGCCGAATTAAAAAGCGCAGCTAGCTCCCTAAATGCGCTGCAGTAGAGCTAAAGGACCTAGCAGATCACAAGCTGAGTTGATCAAAAGGAGTGCCAGACATGTATATTGGCTTGAATACACAGATGAATGTGGGTTTAACAAACAGAAACAGCAATTGAAAGACAAAACACAGACAGCAATATCCTACCCTAAAGAGATAAGAAATATTAAGGGCAAAACGATTTTGGTAACTACAAGAATACCAAAATCATAAAAGAGATAATGCATGGCGTTGCTTCCTGGTAAATGACTGGAATTTAAAGTTGAACTAAGCGAATGCCCCTAATGTATACTATGATAAGACAGAAATTTTTAGGGAAAGCTTTAAATGCAGGACCCGTTCTAGGTTAGCCTAGTATCCAGAACACAACAGAAAACCAAAAGAAATAACTAATCGGGGACTGAATAATAATGCTACAGAGAAAGAAGACAGCATAGCTGAATGGAGGGCTGACACCGTCGTTTAGGAATTTACCCCCAACGCATGAAATCACTACCTTAAGCAAATGACGATGATTTTTTTGTTTTATTTATTACTCTGAGGAGAGGGCATACTAGTCTGCCATAACATACGTTTAATATAAGGCATACAAATAAAGCGAAAACCTTGGATGCCCCTCTTCGAGGCTCGGTTATTGTTATTACTAAAAACGGAGGTGAAATAAACACCCAATGTATCACTGAACAAGGTTAACTGTGAATGGTGACAAGAAACAAACTAACACACTCAGCATTATTTCAATTACGTAAGTTAATTTTATTGCGTTTTACTCTATTGATGAAGTGCTGAACAGAAGGAGTAAAAAGAAGATATGTCAAGATTAAATTTAAAAAAAATAACTATTTTAAAAATGCCTGTTTCAAACAGTATAAGGTTAACGCAAATAACTGACTTCAAAAGGAAATAGAAAGCTGACTTGGAATAGTATAGGGCTGCCAGAAAGAAATATGCTAAAGCTTTAACATACTCTATCAATATGTACTTACTGGCTCATCAGCTGTAGCCTAGCGTAAAGTGCTGGTCTGGCGTGCTCAATTAGCTACTGGGGTTGGGGCGCGCGGCCTCTTTACATTAGAGGGGTCATGGGTTATAGGATTAGGCGACCATGTCCTACTATGATTGTAATTGCTGTTATAAAAAAATTAACTCCAAAAACACAAAAGCACACTGCATTGTAGCCCTACATCAGCAAAACTTTGTTCATTAAGATATAAAATAAGCCAAATCCTAAAACAGGAATGAAAACATTAAACAGACGAAGAATTTCATAACTATAATGGCTAGATGTTGGAGGATTAAATAGGCCGGCAAAAAAAGAACTTCAAAAGAGGAGTGGAGTAAGACGTTTTACTTCGTGGGACGACAGGTAGACACTGATGTGGCAATTAGAAGAGGAACATTGAAAAACCACACACATGATCAGCTAAACCCAGAAATAAGCCAAAAAAATAAGTATAACAAAAATACATACTATTAAATTTTGTTAACCTACACTGGAGTTTGGCGGGACAACCTTGCAACTCTTTCACGAACAAGGAACTTTTAAGGGGCAGCGCTATTAGACGTATAGCACCGCTAGAAAAGGAGATCTCTCTTAAACTAATTACAGCGGGAGGGGTAGTTTTCATAATTCTTTTTCAACTTCAATAAACGTCTTATACGCTCCATATAGGTCTGGTAGCTTCTAATTCTAACATCGCCCACTGCCTCTCACAGGAGCATACAAGTAACTTACTTTTAGTCCAAACGGCAAGATTTTTGAGTCCCCATCGCATCATCAGTAATGCTAATTTATTTAATTAAAATTTGATGATGCGATTACTGTTATTTAACCCTGTAGCTTATAAAATTCTATCGTTGTTCCTTGGCGCGTACAGACAGCCGGGCAATCTCCTAACCCATTCAGTGTTGCTTTCTCTATCCATAATTCTCAAACTCTGTGATATTGATAAAGATAAACAGGCGTTTCAGGCTAGAGTTCTTATTCAAGTTTCTACAAGAGCTTGGAACGATGGTTGCCCTGGATCCCCTCTTAACCATAACATAGATGTTTATAAAAACAGCATAGTTAACAGATCCTTTAAACTCTTTTCCCTCATCAACTGAACCATCCTTGATACCTTTAATGGCGACCGTCGCAAGTATATTTGGTTTGTAAAGCCACAGCCACATGCATTGAGCTTTTAATATCTGATTAAAGGTTCCGCGTCTATGTCATCTAGAAGCCAAGTAACAACAACTGTCAAAGCATACATAAACTTTTCTTCTTTAATTTTGTCCATGTGGAAATACAGCAAGTCCCATATGGTGGGTGTCATTTTTTGGAACTGAGTTAACCAAATCTAGGCCATTTTTCTTTTGGTGGCAGGCAGATATATTTGCTATGGCCAAATAAGCTTGTAATTGAAAGCCAGTCTTACGCATCTGATTCAGACACTCCCTAGCAAGCTTTACTTAGTTTTTTTCAATAGCAGTCATTTCCTTTCAATACCCTTAAGGAGAATAAAATATTTGTACATCGTAATTGTCCATAAAGAGGACCTGTATATTTAATTGGTATTGTTTTTTAAGATTGGGAATATGCGAGAAAGAGATGCCCCCAATAGCACCTATAATAAACCCAATTTCTGCTATTTTCTGTTCTTCTGATGTATCATAAAAGTCAGAAGACAGTTCTGGAGCGGTGTAGTTAGAAACTTCTTTCCTGTCACTAAAGTAATACTCTATCATTGCCTCATCAACCGTCCTGTAAATGTGTGCTCTGCAGACCCTGTTCCCTTAACTTTTTATCTAATAAAGTCTAAAGTGAGCATTCGGCTTATTCTCATAACGTCTCATGCCTTTAGTCTAAATCCACTATTTGCCTTGATAATGACGTTCTCTCCTCTTCGTCGGACCTCATTTACTAACATATAATTGCATCCAGAGAAGCCAAAGCGTTAACAAAAGCTCCTCCCACCATCAAAACTACTCCCCAATCTTTTTATAAATTATACTTATGAATAAATCTTTCTATGAACTACTATGTTCTGGAATAATCCCCGAGTAACAAGAAAGTCTTTTGACGCAATCCCTGCAGTAAATACAACTATAACCTTAACAACATCCACTATGTCTAAACCTTCCTAGGACGGCCGTGCCTCATTTTTAAACATGTTTTTGCAACACACAATAGCCCTATACAAGTCTGCTAAATTACCGCAGAATGGTAAATATCGTATTGATAATCTTTTTTCACTCATCTTTTTTATTAACTACAAAAATAATATACAAATAATCATAATACGAAAGACTGTCTATGTGAGTTGCTTTTAAATCAAATAATCTTTTGTTGTTTAAAGCATAAAAATAAAGTAGCAACTAGTATTGTGCGAATCTTCTATCTTTCCCATGTGGGTGGTTTTATTCCTAGCAAACATTTGCAAGGGTTGAATAAACAATAACACACAACGATAGGCACTGCATATTAACCACGTTAAACTCAAGGTATATAAAAGTATTATAGTATTGTTTTTTAATTGCTTTTTAAATGGATTATGTGACGAACTATTTAAAGTGTGAGGACCAAACAACTACTCCATAGGACCACTGCCATAAAGAAAGATTAAACCTCTGGCGCTATGGTGGAAAAACTAAACAGTCATATTAGCACTGAACAAAGATATTTGGAACAGATTCAACACTTGGACCTACATCAGACGTTGAAGAAGTACAACGCTAGATACGAAGCACAGCTAGGGTCAAGAAATTGTTAGATCAGTAGGAGTACAGACAATGATTAGATATTTTATAACTGAGTTGTAAGTAAGATGGCTCCGGTTTTGATACAGAGAAGAGTTTAAAAATATGACTTTATCGCAAACCCTGATTTAAAACAAGTCCTATAGAAACACATGCATGTTGACAATGTACTACAGATTTGGGACTATGTTATGCCCATTCATCATGGGAGATTTAATTACTATTTAATCCCTATTAATTTTGATCAAATTAAATAATAATCGCAATCAAAAAAAAATGAGCGAGAAGAAACACCGCAGGACAATCCCCAGGACCCTCCAAAGGACCCTCCGAAGGAGCAGAATGTGCCGCAAGTGAGATAATGTTACATAAGACACAAAACTGGGGGCGTGTTGAGGCTGGCATAAACTGGCTGAATGGAACAAGACAGAGACAATCGAAACCAAATCCGCAAAACAAATTAATAGATAATGTAATACAGCATCTCCACTACCCAACAACACCAATTAACAACAACACAATCACAAACAAACGATAAGATGTATTATAATGTAATAGTGCTGTTGGGATGGTGGGGGAGAGTTTTAGCATACAAATACCTACACCAAACCTAACCACAAAGCCGCAAGCCCCCACAGTAAAAGCAGAAAACAGCCTTCTGCCAAAAAAAGTGCAGCCTCCAGCAAGTAGAACCCCCCTATACTTGGGAATATTTTTTAAGAATCTAGATAAGAAACTAAATAAGTACAAGTTACGAAACTAATAAGTAAATTAAAGAACTAGATATATACATTGTATTTAAGTACAAGTACGTTAGTTATCGAAAGTACAAATTTAAGTACAATGCAAGTAAATATACAAGTAAATAATAAGTATTGATAAGTAATATTTAAGTCATATAAATAAGTACTAGTTAATACTCAGTTAGGAACATAAGTAATTCTTGTTAGTGTTTCTTAAGTTAAGTACAAGCCTATTCAGTCGAGTTATTCCTATAAAAGTTCTCCAAAGCCCTACAGCATAAGAAACTCAGGCTACCTGTAAGTTCCTCTTGTTAATGATAGAGTGACCTAGTGATTTACTTAATTAACTGCAGATGGTAGTTTTACTTGAATGAAGAGATAGCGCGCAGATTAGCACATTTGTGTTGATGCAAAACATTGTTTTCAAATAGAGCATGCTTGTAGTTGTACGGAGATTTATTATTCTATATATTTATATTTTTGACACTTCTTTCCTTATGCCTATTAGCCTTCTTCCATTACAGAAGTCTGGAGCAAGCAACCTATACCATCTATCGACCGCAAACCAACATATTCTTTGAGATAACTGTCCCCATAAAATTCATCCTTCTCTTTCAATCACTTACCATTGTTTACAGTTGCATGTAAAGGACCTTGACTTTGGGGATAGTCACAAGTTGTCACTACCATCCATCAGTTCCTTTAGCAACTCAGATTTCTAAATCTTTGAAAAGTCCTTCTGTGGGAATCCTAGAATACAACTATCGGTGACTGTGTAAAGGACTCTTGCTTCTGGTACAGTGGTTCTAAATTAAACAACAGAAATTCCTAACATCAATAACTTTTATGCCAACTCTAATACGGTACAGCCGATCAACTCCGGCTTGTCAACATACCAGCCTTTTTTCTATCATCATAATGCCCACCAGGCTTTCGTTAAAAATCATCTAAAGACTTGATAGTTGGGTTAAGAGGCAAACTTAACTGGCTTGGGTTTTCTTTTGGTACAATAGCTTCACCTACCTGTACGCTTGGTGTGATTTTCCTAGTTTTGCCAAAACAGCAGGTTGTATCATCAGTTAAAGAAGTCTTTTTCTGAAGCTCAGTGAGGCTTTGTTCTAAGAACAGTGGTTCTTCTTGATGTAACAGGGCTCATAAAAGCCTCTTGGACGCAGATAATATATCTGTGAACAGCTCTTTAGTTTCCGTCCGTGACTTAGGTAAAACCTGAAGAAGTCTGTAAATGACACACCTCTTAAGTTTTGTGCCTAATATATGGAACGAAGTTTAGGGATGTTCTGTGGGGTCATCTTTAATCTTTCTGCAGCTAAGGGTAAATCGATGTGTGAGATCGTGTAATTCTGATAGAGGAAAGTTCAAAGTCAACTTCCAAGATTAGTCCTGCTGGATTAACAGGCGTAAGCTGTATACCACATACTTACACACAGTGGTTAACCATTCATGAGGTCCCCTCGCACAATTTAAAGTTACTACGTGGAAGCGGTTGACACATGTGCCCATCCATACAGATTGTTAGCGTCTAAGTACATCAATAGATGGATGGTTTAGTGGTGGATCATAGTCGTCTAAATAATAACCCTCGCACATTTTAAAGTTTTCAATGGAAGCGGTTGACTCATGGCCCATCCATACAATTGTAGCGCCTAAGTACATCAGATAGTTGGATGGTTTAGGTGGGAAACATAGTCCGTCTAAAAATTGTTGTTAGCTATTACAGTAAGGATGTTGAGGGCCATGCAAATACCTCCCCTAGCCCTCTTCAATCAACTGAAGTGTGGGTAGATCAGATATTAAGTCAATATGAATGTTTGATGAAGACCATCAAGAAACAACCCCAAGAAAGGCCTGAGCAGAGATATAATAGTGCTGCGTCTAGCATAATTGCTTCATGCCTGTAGATCTGAAATTCAGAAAGAGTCTGCCAATAAACAACACGTCAGCGCAATAAATATTGAAACGAGAAAGCGCCCATTGTTTGACAGTGTAAGTTCTGTCCAGTGCTTATCGAGCGTAATCAGAGTCAGAGTCAGTTATGTCTTTGCTCTAAGACTAGAAAAGAGAAAGCGCCTTTAGAGGAAAGCGAGTCTCTTTTCATCACACCTTTCCCCACAGTTCCTGTATTCAAAGGATAGACGCCTTTACGCACAAATAAAGGATCAAAGTATTGTTTTAGTTAAGCAAGTCATGTAGAGAACATGTCTAACTTATCCAAATCTTTTGCCAACAATGTTGGGCAGATCATAAAAGGAAAACAGTCAAGAGAAAAAGTCATGAACTCTTATATTCTGAAGCCTGATGCAATGCAGGTAACCCCTTATAATCAGAAGACACTCTCGCCTGAAAAAAGAGAATCGTAGCCCCGGAGGTTATGAAAAGAAGATAGGTATTCCATGTCTTAGGGTCAACCTTAACTGAAGATTACAATAGATATGTGCGGCTCCTCAGAACTATCCAGTAATGTAGCGTGGTCTCTTTACTGTAATCGCCTAATAATTCCCCCCCCCTTGTTATCGATATCCAGCAGTGAGTTGGCTGAGTCATAGTCGAGTTCTTGTTCTTCAGTGATCATAACAATGTCTGAAAGGTTCATTGGTTGGATAATAGCTGATTGGCGAAGATTGATCATCTGCTTCACTCATAAAAATCTACTAGTCGCGTTGGGGGGCCTCTGTAATTCTCGGGGTGTCGTCTGCCCTAATACAACAAACGCATAGAAACAGATTTGATGGTGGGTTCCTAAGACGTTTGTTTTTTGTTCTTGCAGTTGTTGACCGTAGTGTACTGCGGCAAGAGCGATTCAAAGTCAGCATAAACCACGTATGGACTCATTTTGCATTATTGTAGTAAATATCTTAAAACTAACATTTAGACCATGGATAAGGCGAGAGGAGTAAAGTTTCACATCTAACAAAACTATTAACAACGTTTCTTATGGCTTGGCAGCTTCATCTGTAGTAAGAAATTGTCTGAGCAAACACCTCTACAGAATAATCTTATGCATAGTAGCATGAATTCTTTAGATGAAAAACCCATAAGTCAGCTTACACTTTCTGATTAATACATAATGACCTTTGACTATCTGTAAATAGTAACAAGTCCCTACATGTTTGTCAGTGATACGCCAAAAAAAGGGGCGTTGGGAGAAACCCTATAAGAGGCACTAGAATGTCTACTACAGACCATGTGTATACTCTAACATTGATTGGTTTGGTTTGCTCTTCAAACTGAGTCTACTTTTATAACTAACTGGAAAGTGTTATGTTAAACAAAGTCCAGACTCTTTGTTTAGTAATGCTATCATAAATGTGAAACTCTGTTTGCATGATTTATAACAGGGATTAAATGCCGCTAAAACACACCACAAACAAACACATTTGTCAGAATTTGTATGTTTCAAAGACAGCCCGTTTTTAACTCTAACCAGCTTTAGTGATAGGAAGGTAAGAGAAATATGCCGACTAAAGGATAAGAAACTTTGTTGCTCAATCAGGATTTCAAGGACTTGTCCCTCAGACCAACCAGAACCCTTAACTTTTCCTCCTCACTTGCATGGTATAAACTGGTAAGCATTTAATCAGCCCAGACAGAGTTAAAGTCGAGATACTGATTACGTTCTTTCTGTTTAGTTAGAAACCCAGACATTCCATGTTACTATCATTCGGCTTTAAATAATAAAACAGAACGGTCAACAACACTTTTACAGGCGGTATCGCGTTGAAGAGACAGATTTCGAAACAGCATGTGCCACCATTCTGAACAATTGTGAGGGTTAAATGAGTCCATTGTCTACTTCGCTAAACAAATTGCTTAATAGTTTTGTCACTACAATGAGAATCTTTCCTTGCCACGTAATATAGGTTTCCCCTCCTCGGATTATACTTGTGTCCGTCATTTTTAAAGCCACCATATTACATAGATTAAAAGAAATACATTGCATCTAATAGGAAGTAAACCGCGCTTTTTATTCTTCACCCAAGCGTTGTGCAACACTTATCAAGCCACATAGCCTTACAATAAACACTCTGCTAATATTTTAGCTATTTTATCTGAAACTACAACATTCAATGTCAACGCTTAGGTTGCTATCCTTAAATATATCGCTATATCTATATATTAATATTGTAATTACATCATTCACAACCAAAATTCCACTAAAATCGATGTTTAAAATGCTTTCATTGTTTTCGTCACATAGTTCATTTACACTTCTTTAAATCAGATTCATGGGGAGTTTGGGCAGCCATTTTTAAATACTAAAAAAATAAAAAAAAATAATTTGCAAATTCAGTTATTATATATATTACTCATCTTTTTCAATCGTAAAAACATGAATCAGGTTTAAAGGATAACAGTTACCCCTACAAAGATCATCAGACACATGTGCAGGTCAGCATCTTCGTGGCACTATTATCAAGTAAAATAGTAAACAATTTATAATTGTTTAGGCCAAGACTACTGGGATTTTACTAACAGCTATCAATACCTTTCTCTCGAATCGTTAAGTTTTCAAAAGCTCAGTTATAAATTCATCACACAGTCCTTTAGCACTTCTTTTCAAACCCAAGCATATAATTCGCCCGCACCAAAAATCATCAAATATTTTCTGTAAGCTTTATAACTGCCTGGGTGTTTCATTTTTTAAACCAGAATAAAAATCACTAAAAAAAAATCTTAAGTAATCAGTTTCTCCCTCTCCCTCCATTCACTCCCGCATACTCTCTCTTGTGTTTCTCTCACTCACACTCACGCACAACACAGGAAATCATTCACTCCCTCTCTCTGTTGTGTCTCACTTACACGCCGCACAATCGACACTCACACCATGGGAATCATTCACACATAGAACAGGACGGTGTTTGTGGGAGAAATGTGAAAGGGGGCTTTTGTGGGTTTACACATTTGAACGACGTAAAAATCGAGACAGCCGCCAAAAACTCTCTTATCAGAGTCCTGAATCAAACATCACAGGACCTGTTAAGTTCATCCGGGCGGCCGCCTGAAAGGGCAGCCTGAAGCAGGTGAAGCAAAACAACGAAGCATGACGTTTGAAGCAGGTGAAGTAAGAACTATTTTTAGATACCGTTCGGCTCCGAACGGGTTTTAACAGTCCGCCAAAGCATGAAAAGCAGGACGTTTGCAGCAGGTGAAGTAAGAACTATTTTAGATAACCGTTCGAAATCCGAACTGTTTTACCATCCGCCAAAGCTTGAAAGCAGGACGTTGGAAGCAGGTTGAGTAATAACTATATTTTTAGATACCGTCGGAACCGAACGGTTTTTACCAGTTCCCGCCACATCTTGAAAGCAATCAGACCTTCAGATAGCCAGAACTTTCTAAATTCTTCATTGTGTCTCAACATGTAGGTTAGAATTTTATGCGTTTGCTCAGTAAATCATCAAAAGCTCATTCCCATCTTCATGAAACTTGGGTAAGTGGTAAAAAGGCGATTGACAGCAGAATCAACCTTCTAGCATATGAATCATGAATGAGACATTTTTCTTTAACTAAGATGTTCCACGACTGCTCTTTGTTTATTGATTTTTTCTATGCCGAGGTAGGTTATCATTTCCGCTTGATAATTAAAATGTCGACAATAGCTACTTGATAGCTCCACATTAAAAGGAGACTCTTCGAGCAAAGTAAAATTTCCGAGTTCTTGACTCAATCCAGTTTTGTAGACGCCAAGTCATTCTACAATTTGTTCGTCTACTTCTTCTTGCCGTAATTCTGAGACTCAATCGAGCTGAGAGGAATGTCACTTGACCATTTTGAGAGAGATAAACACACAGCAGCATGAAATACGGTCAACACACTACAGTTCTTCCGGCCGATCCCAATCCCAAAGTTTTAAAGTCCAATTCACTTTTTCTCATAGAAAACACGTCACGTCTCACCATCGACACCGGACGGGCAAGGAAATGACAAGGCACTAAGGCCGAGATGCCTACGCAAGCTACCTCCCCCGACCAAAATGGCGTCATACTCCCTGCCAATTGGCTGAATTGTGCAGGCCGCAACATCTGAGCTCGTCGCCTGAATGATAAACAATTCACAAGCAGCGCTTCTCACACGTTGCACGCGCTGCTGCGCAAGGGTTCAGGACCATATTGGATTATTGCACTGTCTAGCGACGGGTTATAGTAAACAAACAGGTTGTCAAACATAAATATTTTAGTTTAATTTTCTATGTGCCTGAGAGAATTAAAATATGTTTGTTTCATGATCACCCAAAAACTTCTCTAGCCGTAAGCCCCCCGTATCAATAGTGCTAAGTACGGTCGATTTATGACGAGGTTTTGAGGTGGTACCATTTTTTTGTGAAACAGGTGATTAATATTTGGGGTCAAAATTGATATGAGATGGACGTGACTTGGATGAGAAAAGGGGGGGTTCGTGAAAAATCAATGGGTGAGGACTTGAACGAACATCATACATTCTCGTTCATTACTCCCACCTCGGTTTCATTACAACCATACTTCGGTCATTAACTCTAACTCGGGTTCATTACTCTATACCTCATTCCTTACTTACATATACACCGCACTCGTTCATTACTCTTCACTTAATTCGGAATCCTATACTTTACACTCAACAGACCTCTATTCATGATCTAGTAATCGGGCCCCATTTAAAAACGCCGTTGCTACTTCCCTTGCTACATTCACTGATCAAGTTTAAATCAGTCTAGACAGATGACCATTAGGTTGCATGCTGAACATTTTAAACCGTTACCAGTTCGCTCTGAGTATAGTACTAAGTGATATCATTGTATTCGGAATTGGATGTTCCTGTTAAATCCATCGTTTTGCTACCCGCTGTTTTTGCGGGGGTTATTTTGTTTTTTTTTTTGTTTTTTTTTTTCTGTTGTTAATCTGTTTTCTAATCAGACCTGGCAACCTGTTTACATTTGCACCTAACTTCATCAATTGATTTGCCTGCCTGTCTTCGATCTGTCGCTCTCTCCACTCTTTCTCTCTCTCTCTCTCATCTCTCTCTCATCCACATCTGGAAGTTTATTAGCCCAAATATTAACATGACAGCAATCCTTGTTGAAACTGAGCCTACACGTTTCGTCTACTCTCTGCAGAAGTTGTAAAAAAAATTCTTTGTTTTTTGTACAAGGCCTTCAAGGATAGAGAATGTTACACTTCTTTAATTCCCCCCGCACAAATATTCCAAGTTTCCTGTTCTGCAATCATTTCATATGACAATTTGTACTTGTGAGTATCACACACCGCTTCACTGTGACCTCTTTTCCAGTTTATTTAAAAAAACGAATCTAAAACTCACCATTTGTACCGTCTATGTCGCCCCTGATAATTCAAAAGTCCGGTCCATACACAGATGTCAGTTTGTGTAGGTGCGGGCAGTTGTCCGAAGGAGTGCGTGCGTGGTATGTTGCGTGTCTGCTTTCCGTGTGTGCTGTGCGTATCAGCTCCCCGTGTCTGAGTATGCGGTTTGTGTGCATGTGAGTATGCGTGTGTCGTGGTGTGGTGTGTGTGGTGGCGTGTGCGTGTGCGTGGTGTGTGTGGCGTGCGCGCTCGTGTGAGTGTGATTGTGTGTTGTGTGTGATGTTGTGTGTGCGCGGTGCTGCGTGCTGTTTTCGTTAGTCCTTGTATTGTAAAGCGCTTAGCAGCTAAATCTAGGCTTTGCGCTATAGACATATTCATTATTTAATTAGTAACCATAGGCCTTGGCCTTTCTATGAATAAATCATCTGAATCTGAATCTCTCTCTTCTCCTCTCTCTCTTCTCTGTCTCTGGTTCTGGTCTCTGTCCTCTGACTCTCTCTCTCTCTCTCTCTCATCTCTCACTCTCGCCTTCTCTCACCCCCATTCCCTCTTCTTCCCCTCCCGTCTTCCCCCCTCCCCTTTTTCTGGAGACCCCCACCCATCCACTCGGGGGTCCATTCTATTCCCGCTGCTATCTCTCTCTCCTCTCTGCCTCAGCTCCCTCTCTCAGTGAATTAATGCCCAAAACATGCTTCAACAGCTATTTCCTCACTGTTGTCTGTTCGATATGACTAACGACTTATGTACATGTTTTTTCCTTCGAAACCAGAATGTTCGTGTATTGGGTGCGCGAATCACGCGTTTGTATAACGTTTAATTTGCATGTATACGTCCATGACTTGACAAAACAGCTTTCATTTCTATTTATTAATTATTAAAAAAAAACAAAAACTAATGCACTAAATTTTCAAAAGGCAATGAAACGAAGGTTCCAGCTATTCTGAAACACATATCGTAGTCGGCTATTTTTAAGATTTTAAAAAACAAACAAGTTTTTGGAGATCTGTCTGTTAAAGCTTTCTTAGATTTGTTACATCACGAGATTGTGGGACAACTTCCTATACCTTCCACCCACCCCCCACCCCTAGACCGCCAGTTACCGGGGTGGGGGGGGTGGGGGGGAGGGTTCGTTAAGGTTGCTTCTGTGCTAGAGTTAGAAAACAATCGGATGGGATTATTTTTTTTCCCTTTTGTTTCCTCTTACACATTTCTTTTCTTTTTCTTATTTCCACCCCTTTTTTTGTGTTTGTATTTTTTTTTGGGTATAACCAGTTTTGTTTTTTTTTGTGTTGTGATTTTTAAATGGGGCTTACATCCTCTCTTTTCCCCCCATTTTTTTCACCTTTTTTCTTCAAAGGTGCCTCACCATGCATTTACTGCGTTTGTTTTATTTTTCTCTGTTTTTTGTTTTTTTTTAATCACGTGCATGTGTTTTCCCAAAATTCTGTTCTCATCATGATTGGTATTATTTCACACATCTGTGCATTATGTTTTTAGACAATTGTGGATTGGGATCTAGGGACTGGAAGTCTGAAATTACACTTGAGTCGAATTTATCGAAAAAAAACTCCCTTTTAAAAAGGAAAAAAGCGGCAAAAGAAATAATCATCGCTTCATTGTATCATATTTCTTATTGGATCTAAGCTTACTTTGAAAACAAATTTCAAAGATCATATCAAAATTACGATTTACAGATTTTAGTTTTTGTGTATGTTACTCATGTTTGTTTTCCTGTATCCGTAAGTTTTTCATTGAATTGGGATCCTAATTTTCCTTTGCTTTGTCTCCACAAGATTTACCATCAAAAATCGAAAAATTTCTGTTTTTTTGTGTTGTTGTTGTTGTTCTCTCTTTCTTTTCTTTTACACAGATATGACTTATACAGGGTGTAATGGTAAACCTAAACTGACATCTATGATTAAGTCCTCTTCTAGAGAAAACGAAGACAATTTTCCGAATTTTCTTATCTTAATCATTACTATTTTTAACGACTGACCTAGCTGAAAGAAGACCAGTCCTGCATCCTACAGATTTGAAGCGGTGAGTGATTCTACTCTATGTGTGGCACTATAGGAGGAGTGCCTCACCTGTGCAAAGAGAACAACACAGAAACGGTAATGCCCAGTTGAGCTAGTCTGTTCTGCCCCATCCTCATCACAAGATGCAAACAATCTCCTCGCCTAGATCCGCCTCCTGGGTTGCACACCAAAAATTAATCCCGGAAGGCCTTATCCTTGAGGATTCAGTGGTTTATAGACTGTGGCGCAATTCGGTTGTTTTAAAAGAAATTTCTCTTGTGTCTGAAAGGAGATTCTCTTCATATGGGCCACCAAGGTACAAGCCACTGGTTCCCATAGCAGACAGATCAAAACTCAAAGAAGGAAGGGCTATATTTTGTCTCTAATGAAGCCGAAGATAAAGATAGATGACGGGTGAGCGCGAAGGCCTGAAATGTGGATGTCAGCTAATGGTGTAAGGTCATGTATTTGAAATCGTTTAATTGTCTGATATACATCGGTGAAAGGATCCTCCAAAACAAAGAAAAGTATGTGGGTAGAAGATGTTCTTTCTTGATACTAGTCTCATGTATTCACATTACCATGCTGGTTCAGGTTTATGGTAGGCCTCCGCACGCTTACATGGATCACATAGCACTTTAGTGAAAATCGTAATTGTGGCTGTGGCCACTCATCAGAAGTCGTCAGACGAAAAAAGCTGGACCAGCCAACTGGGCGAACGATCTGCCACACAGCGCAAAGACACCCCGTAGAGGGGAACAAGCCAGAGAACAATCAAAGACTAACCGACTTTTTGATGAAGTGTAAGTGGAGATATGTATGACGGCGGCCATGCTTATCCTGCCTCCACTGTTTAGACAGGACGCTTGAACAAACCCCCGGAAAACCTGGTACAGCAAAACGCCAGAGTTCACAAGACCTAACGACAGACGACAGAGAACCCATGATACACAAGAACACTAGAATTACTATTACATGGTCCAGATCTGTCCATATACTTATGTCACATGATGTCATCTACTAAATGAAAACAAATGCTTCTATTGACGAAATATAAACGATGATTTCTCAATGTGTTGTAAATTGTTTGGTCTATGTCAGCATTGACAAAGCCTTATGTTTTATTTGTGGCTTTGTTTGTTTTCCTTCCTGTTATTGCATTAATATACACAGACCCTTCCCCATCCCCCAAAAAGGGGCAAAAGGAATAATATTGTATTGTAGGTGTGTGTGTGATGTGT
>CM031624.1:44576935-44578759 GCA_018398815.1 Conus ventricosus | reverse complement strand
AAAAAAAGGGAAAACAAGTCGGACTGTACAGGACGATGGCCTTGCTGCACTTACCAACAATCCAAGAACCATCGAAAACAAGAAGAAAGAACTGTGGCAAAATCTTCCAAAACCACAACTTAAAGATTACCATTGAAGCAAACAAAACGGTAGTGAACTACTTAGACATAACACTGGATCTCAACAATCTTATAATATAAACCATACAAGAAACCCAACGATACACCTCTCTATGTACACACCAAAAGTAACCATCCACCATCTGTATTAAGACCATACCCCATGGCATAAACAAGAGACTATCAAACCTGTCATGCAATGAGAGAGTGTTCAATAATGCAGCAGTAGAATATCAGGAGGCACTACAAACAAGTGGATACAATTACAAACTACAATACAACCGGACAACAACACAAATAAAAGCAGAAAAATAGGAAAAGAAAAATCATATGGTATAACCCACCATACGACGGGAAACTCAAAACAAACATAGGGAAAGAATTCTTCAAAATCCTAGCAACTTCATTTCCAAAGAACACAAACTGTCCAAAATATTTAACAAAAACACTGTCAAACTATCGTACTCATGTATGCCCAACCTCAAAAACCTTATTGACGCATCCAACAAATGAAAATCAACACAGCAAAGAAGGGTGAAGAAAGGAAATCTTGCAATTGACACCAGAAAGGAGCAGTGCCACTAAACAATAAATGTCTTCACAACAACATTGTATACCAGGCTACTGTAACATCAGAAAATGAAAAAGAAACATACATAGGGATCACTGAAAACCACTTCAAAACCAGATATGCAAACCACAAACAGTCATTTAAGAAAGAAAAATATAAAAACCAAACAGAACTGAGCAATATATCTGGAAACTTAAAGACGCAAAAACAAGCTACAATATATCCTGGAAAATCATAAAAAGAGCATCACCATACAGCAATGTTTCAAAAGGTGCAACCTATGTTTAACTGAAAAATGGTTAATACTATGCAAACCACACTTAGCAACTTTAAACACCAAAACAGAAATAGTAAACAACTGCAGGCATAAATGGAAATCGTTGTTAGTGAATACACCCAAAATAAAAACCTGAAAGCCCCCAAAAAACACGTGCAGCCAACCCGCACGTGCAAACAACCGCAACGGGAGCCCACACGCTATATAACATCGGCGGTGGGCAAACCAAAAACATCCTGATGGACAGCGCAACACGCTCGAAACAAATTGTAGAGTTTTAACCTTGTGTTTTAACCTTCCTTTTTAATATTGTTAACAAATGTTGCTCCCCAAGGGGTCGAGCACTTTTAAAGTCATTTTAGGCTTCTTGGTTATATTCATCTATTAAATATATATATATATATATATATATATATATATATATATATATATATATTATATATATATTATATTATATATTCCATTCTGGGCTTATCTGTATCTCCGGACTTGTATTAAGCCACACATCAGACACTGCAGAGCGTGAAAATGGATGTTGAAGTGAGCAGCCACTACATAACATAGCAAACACTGTATAACGTGCCTCAACACATTGATCATCTTCAAACAGGACGAGTACGAACTAACAAAGGATATTGGTAAGTGAATGAATCAATAATCAATGATGGGTCAATAAGCATAGGTGGAGAGGTACTCGGTCATATAATGAAAAATGATTGAATAGGGATTTCAAATGGGGAGGAGGTTGGGAGTAGGGGAGTGGGGGGGGGGGGGGGGGGGGGGGGGGGTTGTGAAAAGAAACAACGTCAAAATATAACATTAAATCCTTCATCGACAGCCGTGGGAACGGTGAAGTT
>CM031624.1:44549435-44571935 GCA_018398815.1 Conus ventricosus | reverse complement strand
ATTGGGGGCTTTAAAAAAAAACCCCCTTTTTTTTGTTTTTTTGGGGTTTATTTTAGACTTTCATCTTTTTTTTAACTTTTTTTAAAAACAATTTAAAAAGGGGCCCTTTTTTTAAAAACAAAAGCGCTTTTAACCCCGGGGGGGACTGGGGTTTTAACTACTTTTAAAACAAAAAATTATCTTTCCCCCAAAAGCCCCCTTTAATAAATCAGCAAAAACTGGTTTCCATTTTGATCAGTTACTTTTAAAATCCAAATAAAATTTAAAGAACCCTAAATTTATTTTTTTTTAAAATATTGTTTTCCCCCAAAACCCTGAATAATGAAAATGGGCAAAACCCCCCCCTGGTTGCTGGCAGGCTTTTTTAAAACTGAAAAGGGCCATCCTTTTAAAACAAATTTTTATCTGTTTTTTCTTTTGAAAAAGAAAATACAAAAAGGGGTTTCAAAAGAAAATCAAAAGGGGTTTAAAAATTCCCCTTCAATTATAAACTCCTTTCTCTTTTTATTTAAATCTAAAATTTCTTTCCGCCTTTGGGTAAAGCCTAAAATTTTTGAAAGCGTCTAGGAAAAGGGACTCTCTTCTTTTTTCTAGGGGGAAATGTATAAAATTATGAGTTTTTGCCTGCCTATTCTAATCATTATACCAAAATTCACTAAGAATTCTTTTAAAGAAAAAAAGTTTAGTAACCATCAAGAAATTGTTATTTGGTTAAGGTTTCCCCTTGTTCGCCTTTAACTTTAATCCGGGTTTATTCTGAGTTTCTTAAGAAAAGTTGGCCCACAAAAACCTTTAAATTTAAAATTTCTTTAGAGCAATCCCAATTTCCCGCGCCTATTGAAATTTGGGGTGCGTTAAGAACACACTTTTTTTTGTTGGGTTATGTTTTTTTGGGTTTAGATGTACATCTTTTTTTAACTTTTTTAAAAAAACAAATTTTTAAAAAATGGACCCTTTTTAAATTTTAAGAAAGTGCAATTAAAAATTGGGGCTTTTTAAACCCCAAAATTCTTTAGATTTTTGGCAATTTAACCATTGCAAAAACGAATCTTTATGGCTTCCAGGTCAGACTTGTAAACCCACTAAAAAGATTTTTAAAAACCCCCTTTTTAAAGGTGACAGGGTGCCATCCCCTTTGGTCCCCCCACCCTTATGTTTTACCAGAATCATTTTAAATTTTTTGCCGTTTTACTGCGAAAACTATCCCGCGGTTTTTCCCTATGCAACCTTTTAAACCACCCCCAACTTTTGGGTAAGGCCCGAAAAATAATTTTCTTTGTTTATTACCAGAAACGCAAATTCCCTAACAAAAACTAAAAGTAGTCCCCCCCAAACAAACCAGGCTTTTTAATCCTTTTAAAACACCCCAAAATGGACAAAAATCTTTTAAAAAAAGAATTTTTTGAAAAACGAATTTAACATTAAACCTTCATTGTTTTTTGACAAATTTTTTGTCCGCAATCTTGGGGTTGGGCCACATTGTATTTTTGGGGCAAAAAAAAGGGGAATATTTTTATGACTACTGGCCGGCCAAACCTCTTTTAAACCCAAAAAACAATTTCGTTTGGCCCCCATAGAACAAAAAACACCCTTTTGTTTGGGGAAAACATTTTTTTTTTGATAAAAGTGAAGGTTTAAAATTTCCAGGAGTGCAACGACTTAATGCCCCCTTAGGGACTTTATTTTTGGTGTCTATTAGGAGCCAACACGCCCAAGGTCTAGCATAGTTGATCAGCCCTTCGGGGTTTTGACCCAGAAAACAATTTTTAGACCAAATTAGAATTTGTTATTAACCCGCTTTGATTTGCCTGCCGCATAAAAGGGTATAAAGACTTTCTTGAAACATGCGGAAAAAAGGTTTTCTTTGTTTTTTTGGCCAGGGGTTTTTAAAAGCTCCCCTCTGATTTTGCCCTGCAGATTGGCATAAATTACAAAATTTTAAAATTTTTGGGAAATCCCAAAGGGAGACCCCAAAATTTTGGGCAAAAATCAAAGTTAAACACAAGGCCTGCTCCACCCTTTTTAAAAAAAAGGACCTACCCGAAGAACCAGAAAGCGATCCACCACCAAAAAAAGCTTTTTCCACAACCGAAAGCAGCCCGGGGAAAAGCACCCCACCTGTTTGATCTACCTCACATGCCCTTTTTTTCTAGCAAAAAAAGACACCCCTTTGGGTTGTTTTTTAAAAAACTTTTTCCCGGGTTTAAAACCCCTTACTTTTTTTCCCTTTTAAAAATTTTTTTAAAGCAGAGCACCCTAACGTCCAAAAGTTGGTAAAGCCAAAATAACCAGCCCCCCTTCCCTTTAAAGTAGACAAAACCCCAATAAAAAAACTGCCAATTTTTCCGGGCCCAGAGAATAAAGCGCTTTGGTTGCAAATTTTTTTTTTAAATAGGTTTGCAAATGTTTGCAATTGTTTTTCTAATCCACTTTTCCCGGGCTGGGTTTTTGGAGGAGTACGGGGCCCCCTGTTGGGGCACTCCCGGGTTTTAAAGTTTCCCCGTTTTAGAGATAGGAAAACCCCCAAAAAGCGTTAAATTTTTAACTATTGAAACCCCCCCCTTTTGTTCTCTGAACAGAGTCCTTTTTCTTTCACTAGGTTTGTGTTTTCTTTTAAGTATTTTTTTATAGTTTCTCTTATTCGCTCGTTTGTAAATGCTGGGCTGCGCTTTTTTAGAGACAACACTTTTTTAACCTGGCCGCCCTTTGTAACCTTAAACCCTTTGTATTTTTTTTCTGAAATTCTACCCTTTTTCTTCTCGCCCTAAATTTTTTTTCGTCTGAAACAGCGAGTTTTTTTTTTTCCCTTCTTCAATCTATTTTCCCTGGGGTCACAAATTTTTTGGGCCAAATTGTTTTTTTTGTTTCGCCCCTTTTGACTTTAGGCCGATCTTTAAAGGCCCGGGATTTCACGCTTTGGGCAATGGAGAATCGTAAATTGTTTCTAATTTTTTTCCCTAAAACGTTCCTCTTTAAAACTTTTCTAAATTTTTTGCCTCCCTGCTAAATTTTTTTCCTTGGTCCTAAACCCCCTGAAAAGAGGTTTTTTTCTATTTAATATGGGGTTTTGGAAACCCTTGGCACCATGTTTGTAAACGACTAAAAACCCATCAGATTTAAATTTAAATTAAAATTTTTCTTTTTCCTTTTGTCAGAAACCCAGGGATTTTTTCCAAAAAATTGTCCCGGGGCCTTTAAAAAAACGGGTTGAGCCCGGTTTTTTGGGTAAACCGCCAAGCCCCTTTTAATGGTTCATAAATTTTAAATTTTGTTTTTTCTTTTTCTACCCAAAAAATTTGGAAAACCCAAAGCGACTTTTGCTCTCGCCTTTTTTTTCAAAAAAAATGTTAAATTTCAATCTAGAAAATCGTTTTTTTACGTAACCCTACCCCCTGACCAACTGCTGCTTCTTCAAGCCTTCTTGCAATGGGACCCAGTTCGTTTCGTCTTTCTTCTATTTTGAAGGTTAAGGCACATTTCATAATCTTCATCCATTTTTTTTTAATTTATTTTCCCTTTTTTTTTTTAAAAAAAAAGGAATTTCATAGGGTTTTGGCCCCCCGTTTCCCAACAAAAAAGGGGGGGGCCCCCAAGGCGAAAAAGGTTATATGGCAGACTGAAATTGTGAAAATTTACTCCATAAAAGGTTGAGCCTGGACGGTTTTTAATCATTTTAATTTTCCCTGATCTTGGCGCGGGATGAGGTTAAAAATTCCCAGGAAATGCAAAACTTTCTTTTCAAATTTAGTTTTTTCATGGAACAGATCCAAATGCTACTGTTGTGCAAATTTTTGGCGGGGGAAAATTTTAAATTTCGTATAGAAAATTAAAACTGGAGGGCGTAGAAGTTTTTGTACTAAAAAGGGGCCCGGCCCTTTTTGCCCTTTTTCTGCTATGGCGGCCTAAAAAAAAAAAGAAAAGAGAAATTTTTATCAGGGAATACAAGCCCAAAAGGGCCTCAAGTCAGGTTCAAAAAGCGGGATGAAAAAGAATGATTTAAAGATGAGGCAGTAGAGAAGCTTTTTGGCAACAAAATTCTGCCCCCGGGTTTTGAGCTGAAAAAGGGGACGAAATTTTGCCATTTTTCCAAGGCGCACAAAAAAGAAAAACTTTCTTATGATCTAAAATTTTAACCTAGCGATTCGTTGTTCTTCAAAAGCCCTTTTAGCTTTTTTCCCAAAATTAGCGCATTTCATTGAGTTTGAGGGTTGTTTCTAACCCCGGCCTGGTTTTCAATCTTCCCCCCCAGTAAAAAAGTAAAAACGGTTTTTTTTAAAAGAAAACTTTAAGCACGCATTACAGAAAAAGAAAAAAGGGCGAGCCCCCTTTTTGGAAACCTACACCCAAATTTCAGTCTCTAAAGTTTTTTTAAAGGAATTTTTTTTCTTGTTTACTGAAAAAAAACAAACCCCTTTTCAGAGAGAATCAGAACGTTTTTTAACCCAAAAAATTGAAAAAAGGTTTAAATGGGGAATAAATGGCAAGTTGTTTAAAATTTTGTATTCGGGGCGCGGACTTTTACCTAAACCCAAACTTTGAGGAAATAAAAAAGTTTTTGCTGGGGTAGGAAAGGGGGGAACCCTTTCATTTGGACCCGGTATGAAAAAAAACCTTCCCCTTTTTTTAAGGGAAGAAGGGAAGCCCTTCTTTTTAAACCAAAAATGGGGTTTGTGGTTAGATTTTTAAAACCCCTTTGACAACAATTTTTTGGGAAAGGGGGGAAAGGAAAAGGGCAAGAGGGAATAAAAATAAATATTCGCAAGAAACAAGGGAAAACGCCCCAATAAAAATGCATGTTTTTAGGGTTTGTGGCCCCAGTTTAAAAAATTGAAAAAAAAAAGGGGGCCCTAAAAGCGTGGTTTAAAAAAAATTTTAGAAGAAATAACCTTTTAAAAAAAACAGTTTGGAGGGTTTAAAAGTTTCAAACCAAAGTCCGAAACTGTTCTCTTATCGGGGTTTAAACCGGGTGGGAAAAATGCTTGTATTTGTTTTGTTAAAAAAATTTTAAAGGTTTCAAACGGCACATTGTTATATTCTGCCCCAACCTTTTTAAGCACAACAAGTTTTAAACAAAGAAAGGAAGTTTATTTGGACAACGAGAATTTATTTTAGTTGATCCGCGACAAACTGACGACTTTTTAAAAGAACATTACTTTGGGATATTTGGGGACCTGAAACACTTTTTAAATTTATTGTAGAATTTTCCCGCTAAAAGGGACTTTGTTAAAAAAAGAAAAGCTCTGTAAAAGTTTCTTTTAGGGGGAAACGTCACGCCTTATTTTGTGTGGTTTTTAAACCCAAAAATTTTTACAAGCGCCCAAAAAAGGGGTTTTTTAATCCATTTTAAAATGGGTTGTTTTTTTTTTCACAAAGGCAAAGATAGTTTTAAAAAGGGGTTTAAGTGAAAAAAAAATTTTAATAAGGGAAAAGATGAGCTAAAAAAAAATAAAAGAGCATTAAAAAAATCAAAGGGCACGCAAAACCTAGGTTTTAACGAACTGACCCCCCAAAAAATTTCGTTTTTTTTAAAAAAATTTGTTTAAAAATTGCTTTTAAAACAATTTTTTTTAAAAAAAATTTTTTAAAATTTTTTTAAAAAAGAATTTTCTATGGGGCCGGGAAAAAAAAAGCGCACCCTTAGCCCCCAAAATGCCCCTGCAGTAGAGCAAAAAGGACCTAGCAGACCCCAACTGATTTTGATCAAAAGGGTGCCGGGAATTTGTTTTTTGGTTGAATACACAGATAAATGGGGTTTAAAAAACAAAAACAGAAATTAAAAGACAAAAAAAGACACCCAAAATCCTCCCCTAAAGAGAAAAGAAATTTAAGGGAAAAACGTTTTTGGGTTTTAATTTTGAATCCCAAAAAATCTTAAAAGGGGAAATGTTTGGGGTTGTTTCCCTTTGGAAATTTGACGGGAAAATTTAAATTTTGAACAAACGAACCCCCAAATGTATACTTTGATAAAAACAAAAATTTTTTGGGGAAAGTTTTAAAATGCAAGGGACCCGTTTTGGTTACCCTTATTTCCCGGGAACAAAACGGGGAAAACCAAAAAAAATAACTAATGGGGGCTGAATAAAAATGTAAAGAAAAAGAAGACCCCTTAAGCTGAATGGGGGGGGTGAAACCGTGGGTTTTGGAATTTCCCCCCAACCCGCTAAATCACTCCCTTTAAGAAAATTGACAGATTTTTTTTTTTTATTTTTTTATTTGGGGGGGCTATTTAGTCTGCCAAACATACGTTTAATTTAAGGCATACAAAAAAAGGGAAAAAAATTTGGGGGTTCCCCCTTTTTAGGTGGGTTATTGTTTTTTACTAAAAACGGAGGTGAAATAAACCCCCAAATGTATCCTGAAAAGGTTTAAATGTGGGGTTTGACAAGAAAAAACTAACAAACTCTTTTTTTTTTTAAATTAAAAGAAAGTTAATTTTATTGCGTTTTCCCTTATTGATGAAGTGCTAAACAGAAGGGTTTAAAAAGAAGATATTTTAAAGATTAAAATTTTAAAAAAAATTTTTTTTTAAAAAATCCCGTTTAAAACATTTTAAAAGGTTAAGCAAAAAAACGGGACTTCAAAAGGAAAAAAGAAAGCGATTTGGGAATGGGTAAGGGTTTGCCAGAAAGAAATATGTAAAGCTTTAAATACTCTTTCTTTTTTTAATTTAAATGGCTTTTCGGGCTTTTTACCCTAGCGAAAAGTGCGGGGTCTGGGGGTTGCTAATTTTTTAGTACGGGGGTTGGGGCGCGGGCCCTCTTTAAATTAGGGGGTCGGGGTTTTGGTTTAGGCGCCATTTTATATGATTGTAATTGCTTTTTTAAAAAAATTTTTTAACTCCAAAAACACAAAAGCACACTCCCTTGGGTACCCCTTCATCAGCAAAATTTGTTCTTTTAAGATTAAAATTTCCCAAACCCAAAAACGGGAAAGGGAAAATTTTTAAAACGGGCAAAGAATTTCATAACTTTTGGGGCTGATTTTGGGAGGTTTAAAATGGGCCCGGCAAAAAAAGAACTTCAAAAGGGAGTGGGGGAAAGCGTTTTACTTGGGGCGACAGGTAGACACTGAGGGGCAATTAAAGGGGAACATTAAAAAACCCAAAACATGATAAAGTTAAAACCCAAAAAAAGCCAAAAAAATAAGTTTAACAAAAAAAATTTACTATTTTTTTTTTAAAACCTCACGGGGATTTGGCGGGAAAAACCCTTGAAACCCTTTTTCACGAAAAAAGGGAATTTTTTTGGGGCGGTTTTTTGACGTAAAAGCCCCGTTTTTAGAAAAGGGGGTTCTCTCTTAAAAAAATTTACACGGGGGGGGTTTGGTTTTCATAATTTTTTTTCAACTTCAATCGTTTTAACGCTAATTTTGGGTCGGGTAGTTTCAAATTTCCCCTTTCATCGCCCATCCCTTTCTCCAGGATTTTTCAAGAAACTTATTTTTAGCCCAAAACCGGCAAGGTTTTTTGGGGTCCCCTCGCATCTTCAGTAATGTAATTTTTTTTTAAAATTTGATTGCGTTTACGGGTTTTTAACCCTTTTGTTTTTAAAAAATTCTTCTTTGGGCCCTTGGCGCGTAAAGACCCCGGGAAATTCTCCTAACCCATTCGTGTTCCCTTTCTCTATCCAAAATTTTCCCCTCTGTGATATTGAAAAAGTAAACGGGGGCTTTTCGGGCTGGGTTTCTTATTAAAGTTTTTCAAGAGTTTGGGAAACGATGGTTTCCCCTGGATCCCCCCCTTAACCATAAAAAGGATTTTTTAAAAAAACAGCTTTTAAACAGATTTTTAAAACTCTTTTCCCTACCCCAATTTTTGAACCACCCTTTGGGTTTAATTTAAAGGGGACCTCGAAGTTTTTTTGGGTTTGTAAAGCCACAGCCACAGCATTGAGTTTTTAAATTTTTAAAAGGTTTCCCGGGGCTTTGTATCTGAACCCAATTTTTTCCCCAAAATGTCAAAGCATACAAAAACTTTTTTTTTTTAAATTTTTTTTCCTTGTGGAAATACAGCAAGCCCCATATGGTGGGTTTTTTTTGGAACTGATTTAAACCAAATCTGGGGCCTTTTTTCTTTTGGGGGCAGGCAGTTTATTTGCCCAAAAAAGTTGTTTTAAAAAGCCAGTTTTTCGCATCTGATTCAGACACCCCCTTGAAAGCTTTATTTTATTTTTTTTCAATAGCGTCTTTCCTTTTCCTTTCCCTTTTTGGAGAATAAAAAAATTTTGTACTTTTCGAAATTGCCCAAAAAAGGGGCCTGTTTTTTTTTTTGGGTATTTTTTTTTTTAAGTTTTGGGGAATATGCGAGAAAGAAAATTCCCCCCCAATAGCCCCTTTTAAAAAAAAACCCCAAAATTTTCTGCTATTTTCGGGTTTTTCCCTGAGGGTTCTTAAAAGTCGGCATTTTCTGGGGGCGGTTTTGTTAGAAACTTCTTTCCGTCAAAAAAGTTTTACTCTTTTCTTTGCCTCATAAACCCGCCCTGTAAATGTGTGCTTGCAGACCCTTTTCCCCTTTAACTTTTTTTTAAAAAAGTCAAAAGGGAGAAATTGGGCTTTTCTCAAAACGTCTCTTCCCTTTTAGTTAAAATTCCCTTTTCCCTTTTGTAATGACGTTCTCTTCTTCTTTGGGGGCCCCTAAAATTTACTAACATTTAATTGCTTTCCAGAAAAGGGCCAAAGCTTTTAAAAAGCTCCCCCACCTTCAAAACTCTCCCCCTTCTTTTTAAAAATTTTTTTCTTATAAATTTTCTTTTTTATGAACAAATATTTTCTGGAATTTTTCCCCGGTAACGAAAGTCTTTTGACGCAATCCCTCAAAAAAATTTACAACTTTTTCCTTAACAACATCCCTTTTGTCAAACCCTTCCTTGGAAAACGGGGCCCTCTTTTTTAAAACGGGTTTTTCCCCAAAAACACTTTACCCCTATACAAGGGTTGAAAAATTAAAGCAGAATGGAAAATTCTTTATTGATAATCTTTTTTAAATTTTTTTTCATCTTTTTTAAAATTTAATTTTAACAAAAATTTTTAATTTTAATACAAATAATCTTTTAATCCCCAAAAAAAGACTGTCTATGGGGTTTTTTAAAATCAAATAATTTTTTGTTTTTTAAAGCTTAAAAAAAAAGGGTGCAACTAGTTTTGGCGAATTTTCTATCTTTCCCCATTTTGGGTGGTTTTTTTCCCTTTAAAAAAACTTTTTGAAAAGGGTTTGAATAAACAATAACCCCAAAACCGAAAAGGCCCCCCTGAAATTTTAAACCACTTTAAAACCCAAGGTTTTTTAAAAAAGTATTATAGTATTTTTTTTAAATTGTTTTTTAAAGGGGAATTTGTGAAAAACTTTTTAAAGTTTTGAGGAAAAAACAACTATCCTTTGGACCAATCCCTTTTAAAAAAAAGATTAAACCTTGGCGCTTTGGTGGAAAAACAAACAGTATTTGGGCCCCTGCGTTTTTGGGAACAGATTCAACATTGGCCTACTTCAGACTTTGGGAAGAAGTACCGTAGATACAAAAGCACAGAAAGGGTCAAAAATTTGGTTAGATCATTTGGGTCGTTGATTGATTTTTAAAACTAATTTTGTAAGTAAGATGGCCCCGGGTTTTTGTTTAAGAAAAGGGTTTAAAAAATATGATTTATCGCAAACCCTTTTTTAAAAACAAGTCCTTTTAGAAACCTTGTTGTTGAAAATGTACTACGGGATTTGGGACTATGTTATGCCCATTCATCAGGGGAAATTTTAATTATTTTTTAAACCCCTATTAATTTTGATCAAAAAAAATTTAAAAAATAAAACGAAAAAAAAATACCCGGGGAAAAAACCCACCCCAGGCCCAACCCCCCCCCCCCCCCCCCCAGGCCCCCCCCCCCAAAGGCCCCCCCCCGAAAAGCAAAAATGTCCCGCAAGTGAGTAAGGGTTCCCTAAGACAAAAACCGGGGGGGCGTGTTGAGGCGGGGCAAAAAAATGGTTTGAATGGAAAAAGACGAGAAACCCAAACCCAAAATCCGCAAAAAAAATTAAAATTTTTTAATGTAATACAGCTTTACTACCCAAACAACCCTTTTTTAACAAAAACCACAATCCCCAAACAAACCGGATAAGTTGTTTTTTTTAATGAAAGGGGGTGTGTTGGGTTGGTGGGGGGGTTTTAGCATACAAATCCCTTTACACCAAACCAAACCCAACAAACCCGAAAAGCCCCCACAGTAAAAGAAGAAAACGCCTTCTCCCAAAAAAAATTTGCGGCCTCCGAAAGGTAAAACCCCCTTTTTTTTGGGAATTTTTTTAAAAGAACTAGTTAAGAAAAAAAATTAAGTAAAAGGGTTAAAAACCTAATAAGAAAATTTAAAAGAACTAGATAAATACTTTTTTTAAGTAAAATTTTAAGGTTATTTTTTGAAAGAAAAATTTTTAATTTAAAATGCAAGTAAATTAAAAAGTAAAAAATTTAAGTTTTGTTAAGTAATATTTAATTTCTTAAATAAGTACTAGTTAATACTTTTTGGCAAAAGTAATTCTTTTTTGGTTTTTCTTAAGTTAAGTACAAGCCAATTCATTTCGATTTAAACCCTTTTAAAAGTTCCCCAAAGCCCTACAGCATAAGAAACTCGGGGCAAAACCGTAATTTCCTCTTTTTTTTTGTTAGGGGCCCTAGTGATTTTTTAAATTAACTGCGGGGTTTTTTATTTGGGAATGAAGGTAGGCGAGATTAGAAATTTTTGTGTTGGAAAAACTTTGTTTTAAAATAGAGCTGTTTGGTGTTGTCGGAGTTTATTTTTTTTTTTTTTGAAAACTTCTTTCCTTTTGCCTTTACCCTTTTTCCCATTACAGAAGTTTTGGGCAAGCAACCTATCCCTCTTCGACCCGAAAACCAAACATATTTTTTGGGTAACTGCCCCCAAAAAATTCATCCTTCTTTTTTCCTTTCACTTTTTTTTAAACAGTTGAATTTTAAAGGCCCTTGTTTTTGGGGGTTGTCAAAATTTTGCCCTTCCCAATCCATCATTTCCCTTTTTCCCCTCAGTTTCTAAATCTTTGAAAAAGCCCTTTGGGGGAAACCCAAAGAATAAACTATGGTGCTGTGAAAAAGGACTCTTGCTTCTGGGTACAGTGGTTTAAATTAAAACCAGTTTTTTCCTAACATCAATAATTTTTACCAACTCTAATACGGTAAAACCCAAAATAAACCCGGCTTGCCCAAATTTAACCGGGTTTTTTTCTTCATCATAATGAAAAACCAGGCTTTCTTTAAAAAATCTTTTTAAAGCTTGATAGTTGGGTTTTTGGGGCCCAAACTTAACTGGTTGGGTTTTTTTTTGGAAACAATTTCCCCTCCTTTTCGTTTGGTGGGGTTTTTCCTTGTTTTGCCAAAAAGCGGTTGTTCATCATTTTAAAAAAAGCCCTTTTTTCTGAAGCTCGTGGGTTTTGGGTTTTAAAAACAGGGGTTTCTTCTTGTTGAAAAGGGTCAAAAAAGGCCTCTTGGCGCAGATAATTTTTCTGGGGAACAGCTTTTTATTTTCCCGTCCTTTTGCTTAGGTAAAACCTGGGAAGTCTTTTTAAATGACACCCCTTTTAATTTTGTGCCTAATTTGGGGAACAATTTTTTGGGAGGTTTTGGGGGGGGTCTTTTTTTAATTTTCTGCAGCAAAGGGGAAAATCGTTGTGGAGATTTTTGTAATTCTTTGGGAAAAATTTTAAATTTCAACTTCCAAGATTAGTCCTGCTTTTTTAAACGGGGGGTAACCCTGTTAAAAAACATCTTAACACAGGGGTTAAACCCTTTCATGGGCCCCCCGCAAAATTTTAAATTTTCTAGTGGAAGCGGTTGACCGGGCCCCTTCCATACAGATTTTTTAGCGTTTTAAGTACATAAATTTTTTTGGAGGGTTTAGTGGGGATCATAGTCGTCTAAAAAATTCCCTCGCCTTTTTTAAAAGTTTTAATGGAAGGGGTTTTTAAATCATGGCCCTTCCATACAATTTTTAGGCCAAAGTACATCAGATATTTGGGAGGGTTTTGGTGGGAAAACATAGCCCGTTAAAAATTTTTTTTTTTGCTTTACAGTAAGGATTTTGGGGGCCATAAAAATTTCCCCCCCTTTAGCCCTCTTCAATAAACGGGAAGGGGGGGGTTGTTCAGTTTTTAAATCAATAGGGAATGTTTGTGGGGGCCCTTCAAGAAAAAACCCCCAAGAAAGGCCGGGAGCAGAAAATTTTAATGTGCTGGTCTAGCAAAAGCTTCATGTTTAGATCTGAAATTCGAAAGAGTCTGCCAATAAACAAAAAGTAAGCCAATAAATATTAAAACGGGCGCCCTTGTTTGACAGTGTAATTCTGCCCGGCTTTCGAGCGAAATTAAAGGTCAGAGTCATTTTTATGTCTTTCCCCCTAAGCTAGAAAAGAAAACCCGGCCTTTGGGAGGGAAAGCGGTCTTTTTCATACCCTTTCCCCACAGTTTGTTTTCAAAGGATAGACCCCTTTTTCGCCCCCAAATGGATAAAAGTATTTTTTTATTTAAAGGCAAGTCGGGAGAGAACTTGCAAACTTATCCAAATTTTTTGCCAAAATGTTGGGCAGATCAAAAAAGGAAAACAGTCAAGGAAAAAGTCATGTTTTTTTTCTAAAGGGCCTGTTGCAATGCAGGAAAACCCCTTTTTAAAATTCAAAAGGGGACATTTCCCCTGAAAAAAGAGAATCTTTTCCCCCCGGAGGTTATGAAAAAAAGGGTAGGTTTCCATGTCTTGGGGGTTCAACCTTAATTGAAGATTAAAAATTGTTATGTGCGGCTCCTCAAAAATTTTCCCCATTTAATGTACGTGGTCTTTTTACTGAAATCGCCTAAAAATTTCCCCCCCTTGTTAAAAAAATCCGGGGGCCCAAGTGATTTGGCTGAGTAATAGGGTTTTTGGGTTCTTCAGGATCTTTAAAATTGTCTAAAAGGGTTTTCATTGGTTGGAAAAATTTTGTTTGGGCGAAGTTTTTTTCATCTGTTCCTAAAAATTCTACTAGTCGCTTTGGGGGGGCCTCTTTTTAAATTCTCGGGGTGTCGTCTGCCCTAAAAAAACAAACGCATAAAACAGATTTGATGGTGGGTTTAAACGTTTTTTTTTTGTTCTTTTGGGGTTTTTGGGCCCTTTTACTGCGGCAAGAGCGATTCAAATCCCGCATAAACCACGTATGGACTCATTTTGCATTTTTGTTGTAAATTTCTTTTTAAAAAACTTTTTGACCCTGGTTTGGGGGGGGGTTAAAAATTTTACATCTAAAAAAACTTTAAAAACGTTTCCCTTTTGGGTTGGCAGCTTCTTTTGTAGTAAAAAATTTCTGAGCAAACCCTTTTAAAAAAATAAACTTTAAGTAGCAGGTTCTTTGTTTTAAAAAACCCCCAAGTAGCTTAATTTTTTTGAAATTTAAAACATAATGACCTTTGACTTCTGTAAATAGTAACAAGGTTTCATGTTTGTCAAATTTTTTCGCCAAAAAAAGGGGGGTTTTGGGGGAAAACCCTTAAAAGGCAATAGTTTTTTACTTCAGACCCTGTGTAAATTTAAAATTGATTTGGGTTTTTTTTGCTCTTCAAACTGGGGTTTACTTTTATAAATTAAATGGGAAAAGGGTTTTGTTTTCAAAGTTCCCGCCCTTTTTTTGTAATGCTTCTTAAAAGGCTTGTTTGCATGATTTTTAACGGGATTAAATGCCCCTAAAAAAAACACCACAAAAAACCATTTGTCAGGGAATTTTTTATGTTTAAAAAAAAGCCCGTTTTTTAAATCTAACCCTTTTGGGAAGGTAAGGAGAAAAATTTCCAAATAAAGGATAAGAAATTTTTTTTGCTCAATCGGGTTTTAAGGACTTTTCCCTCAGACCAACCAAAAACCCCCTTTTAATTTTCCTCCTTCCCTTTCATGGTTAAAATGGTAAGCATTTAATCAGCCCAGCAGAGTTAAAATCGGATACTGATTAATTCTTTCTGTTTTGTTGAAACCCAGACTTCCAAAGTTACTATCATTCGGTTTAAAAAATAAAACAGAACGGTCAACAACACTTTTACGGCGGTTCGCGTTGGGAAAAGCCGGGGTTTTGAAAAGCATGTGCCACCTTTTTGAACAATTTTTGGGGTTAAAAGAGTCCATTTTCTACTTCGTAAACAAAATTTCTTTTAAAAGTTTTTTGCACTCAATAGAATTTTTCCCTTCCAAGTAAATAGGGTTTTTTTCCCGGAAAATTTTTCTTGTGGGCCGTCATTTTTAAAGCCCCAAAATTTTCTAGATTAAAAAAAAAAAAATTTTATTAAAGGAAGTAAAAAGCGCTTTTTATTCTTCAAACCCCAAACGTTTGCAACACTTTCAAGCCACTTTGGCCCTTTCAATTAAAAACCTGCTAAAATTTTAGCTTTTTTCTGAAATTTCAAAATTTAATGTTTAAGCTTTGGTTGCTTCCCTTTAAAAATTCGCTATATCTTTTATTAAAATTGTTTACAAACATTTCCAAAACCAAAAAATTAAATAAAATTTGATGTTTAAAAAGCTTTCTTGTTTTTGCAAAAAAGTTCTTTACACTTCTTTTTTAAAACGATTTATGGGGGTTTTGGGGAGCCTTTTTAAAAACTAAAAAAATAAAAAAAAAAAATTTTTAAATTCAGTTATTATTTTTTTCTCCATCTTTTTTTAAACGTTTAAAAAAAGTTTAGGTTTAAAGGGTAACAGTTACCCCTTCAAAAATCATCAGCACATTTCAGGTCAGCATTTTTCGGGGGGAATATTATTTAAAGTAAAAAAAAGTAAACAATTTTTTTAAATTGGGTTTTGGCCAAGACTCTGGGATTTTACTAAAAAGCTTCAATACCTTTTCTCGAATTGTTAAAGTTTTCCCAAAAATTTTGTTATAAATTCATCAAACAGTCCTTTAGCACTTTCTTTTCAAAACCCAAACATTAATTTGCCCCCCCAAAAAACATCAAATATTTTTTGTTAAACTTTATAAATGCCTGGGGGTTTTCCTTTTTTTTTAAAAAAGAATTTTTTTAAACATAAAAAAAAATTTAAGTAATTTAGTTTCTCCCTCTCCCTATTTTACTCCCCCATCTCTCTCTTGTGTTTCTTCCTCCACTCACGCCAAAACAGGAAAACATTCACTCCCTCTCTCTGTTTTGTCTTTTCCCTTTCACGGGCCAACACCCCTCACCCAAAGGGAATCATTCACACAAAAAGAACGGGGCGGTTTTTTGGGGGGGAGAAATTTTGAAAAAGGGGGGGTTTTTGGGTTTCACATTTGAACGACGTAAAAAAAGAGACAGCCGCCAAAAACCCCTTATCGGTCCTTAATCAAAATCACGGACCTGTTTTAAATTCTTTCCCCGGGGGGCCGCCTTGGGAAAAAACAGCCCGAAGCAGGTGAAAACAAAAAACCCAAGCAGGGGGTTTTAAGAGGTGAAGTAAGAAAAATTTTTAGATACCGTTTTGGTCCGAACGGGTTTTTTCCCGTCCGCCAAAAAATTTAAAAACAGGACGTTTTAAAACAGGTGAAGTAAGAAATATTTTTTTGTTAAACCCTTCGGGGGAAAAACCCAATGTTTTACCATCCGCCAAAAACTTGAAAGCAGGACGTTGGGGCGGTTGAAATAAAACTATTTTTTAGATACCGTTTGGAACCGAACGGTTTTTACCAGTTCCCCCCAAATCTTGAAAGCAATCAGACCCTTTAGATTGCCAGAACTTTCTTTAAATTTTTTCATTTTTTCAACATGTGGTTGAATTTTATTGGGGTTTGTCAGTTTAAAACATCAAAAAATCATTTTCCCCCTTATGAAACTTGGGGAAGGGGTAAAAAAGGGGTTTTACGCAGAATCCCCCTTCTTGCAATTTTTGAATCATGAATGAGACATTTTTCTTTAACAAAGGGGTGTTCCCGACTGTTTTTTGTTTTTGATTTTTTTATGGAGGTAGGTTTTTCATTTCCGCTTGATAATTTTTAAAATGGGCGCCCAAAAGCTTTTTGTTGCTCCACATTAAAAGGGGGGACTCTTCGAGCAAAAAAAAATTTCCGGTTTTTTGACTCAAACCAGTTTTTTAGACGCCAAGTATTCTAAAAATTTGTTGTTCTTTTCTTCCGTAAATTTTGGAATCAATTTGAGCTGAGAGGGAATTTTCACTTGCCATTTTTAGAGAATTTTAAAAACACAGCAGATAAAAAGGGCCAAAACCCCTAAGTTTTCCCCCGATTTTTAATCCCCAAAATTTTAAAATCCCAATTTAATTTTTTTCATAGAAAACACGCAAAGTCTTTACCCTTTGACCCCCGGCCAAGGAAATGACAAGGCACTAAGGCCCGGTTTCCAAAAGCAAGCTTCCCCCGACCAAAATGGCGTCTACTCCCGGGCCCAAATTTGGGGTTTAATTTTGCAGGCCGGGAAAAAACTGAGCTGTCGCCTGAATTTATTAAAAAAATTCACAAAAGCGCTTTTCCCCGTTGCACGCGCGGGTGCGCAAGGGGTTCAGGACCAAAAATTTGGGTTTTGAAATGGGTTTGCGACGGGTTTGTAAACAAAAGGTTTTTTCAAACCCTAAATTTTTAGTTTTAAAAATTTATGTGCCCGGGGAGAATTAAAAAATGTTTTTTTTCATGATCACCCAAAACTTTCTAGCCGGGAAGCCCCCCCTTTTTAATGTGCTAATTTCGGGCGATTTTTAGGGTTTTGAGGTGGTTTAATTTTTTTTGGAAACAGGGGTTAATTTTTGGGGGCAAAATTGATATGAGATGGACGTGCTTGGATGGAAAAGGGGGGGTTTTGTTTAAAAATAAATGGGGGGCTTTTTAACGAACATATTTTCATTCTCGGTTTATTTCTCCCAACCCCGGTTTTTTTACAACCATTCTTTGGTTTATTAAATCTAACTCGGGTTTTATTACTCTTCCCCATTCCCTTTTTATTACCCGCACTCGGGTTCCCTTACCTTCCTTAAATTTGGTTTTTACTTTTCACTCAAAAGACCCTTTCATGTCTAGGGAATGGGCCCCATTTAAAAAACGCCCCTTGTACTTCCCTTGCTAATTCACTGATCAAATTTAAAACGTCTAGACAGTGGCCATTAGGTTGAAAGCTGCATTTTAAAAAGTTTAAATTCGCTCTGGTATAGTTCTAATTTTCATTTTTCGGAAATTGGGTTTTTTCCTGTTAAAAACCCTCGTTTTTGCTACCCCCTGTTTTTGCGGGGGGTTTTTTGTTTTTTTTTTTTTTTTTTTTTTTTGTTGTTAATCTTTTTCTTCAGCCTGGGAACCTTTTTTTTAAATTTTCACCCAACTTCATCCTTGATTTGCCTGCCCGTCTTCGATTGCCTTTCTCCCTCTTTCTCTCTCTCTCTCTCTCTCTCTCTAAAAACCCTCTGGAAGTTTATTAAACCCAAAAAATTTAAAAGACAGCAATCCTTGTTGAAAATGAGCCTACCGTTTTGTCTCCTTTGCAGAAGTTTGGGAAAAAAAATTTTTGTTTTTTGTACAAGGCCCCCTTCCCAAAGGATAGGAATGTTTCACTTCTTTAAATTTCCCCCCCAAAATAAATTTTTAATTTCCCCTTTTTTGCCCCAATTCCCCCCTTTCATATGACCCCCTTTGTATTGTGGTTTTCCCCCCACCGCTTTTTTTTTAAATGTGCCCCTTTTCCAGTTTTTTAAAAAAAAATCTAAAAAATCACCTTTTTTTCCGTCTATTTTTCGCCCCCCATAATTCAAAAGTCCCCGGGCCCTACACGATGTCAGTTTGTGTAGGGGCGGGGTTTTCCCAAGGGTGCGTTTGGGGGTTTGGTTCGTGTCTGCTTTCCGTGTGTGCTGTGCGTATCCTTCCCCCTGTTGGTATGCGGTTTGTGTGCATTTTGGTATGGTGTGGGGTGGTGGGTGTTTTGTGGGGGCGTGTGCGTGTGCGTGGTTTTTGTGTGGCCCTGCGCGGGGGCCCCCGGGGGTGTGTTTTGTGTTGTGTGTGGTTTTTTGTGTGTGCGCGGTTTTCTGCGTGCTGGTTTTTGTTAGGGCCTTGAAATTTTAAAGCGCTTAGAGCTAAAACTTTGGGTTTGCGCCATAGAAATATTCATTATTTAATTTGTAACCCTTTGGGGGCCCTTTTTCCCTTTTTATGGGTTTAAAAAATTTTGAATCTGAATCTTCTCTTTTCCCCTTCTCTTTCTGTTTTTTCTGGCTTGTTCTCTTCCTCTCTCTCTCTTCTCTCTCCCCTCGCCTTCTCTCACCCCCTTCCCCCTTCTTCCCCCCCCGTCTTCCCCCCCCCCTTTTTTTTTGGGACCCCCACCCAAACCACTTTGGGGGGCCCTTCTATTCCCCCTGCTTCTCTCTCTCCTTTTCTCCCCCTCCCTCTCTGGGGAATTAATGCCCAAAACTGGTTCAACAGCTATTTCCCCACTGTTGTCTGTTTTTTGAAATAACGAATTATGTACTTTTTTTTTCCTTTTGAAAAAAAGAATGTTGTGTATTGGGGGTGCGCGAAACACGCGTTTGTATAAAGTTTTTAAATTTTCAGGTTTCGTCCATGCTTGAAAAAAACAGCTTTTATTTTTTTTTTAAATTTTTAAAAAAAAACAAAAAAATAATGCACTAAAATTTTTAAAAGGGAATAAACGAAGGTTCCAGGGTATTTTTGAAACACATTTCGGGAGTCGGGGTTTTTTTTAAGATTTTTAAAAAAAAAACGTTTTTGGGGATCTGTTTTTGTTTAAAACTTTTCCCTTTGATTTGTTTCACGGTTTTTTGGGACAAATTCCTATACCCTTCCCCCCACCCCCCCACCCCCCAACCCCAGTTAACCGGGGGGGGGGGGAGGGGTTTAAGGGGGCTTCTGTGCTAGAGTTAGAAAACAATCGGATGGGATTATTTTTTTTCCCTTTTTTTTCCTCTTACACAATTTTTTTTTCTTTTTCTTTTTTTTCCCCCCTTTTTTTTTGGGGTTTTTTTTTTTTTTGGGGATAAAAAAGTTTTTTTTTTTTTTGTTTTTTGTTTTTTTAAAAGGGGCTTACATCCTCTCTTTTCCCCCCCTTTTTTTTTCCCTTTTTTTTTTTCAAATGCCTCACCATGCATTTCTGCGTTTTTTTTTTTTTTCTTTTGTTTTTTTTTTTTTTTTAAAAAGTGCATGGGGGTTTTTCCCCAAAAATTTTGTTTTTATTTATGATTGGTTTATTTCCCCATCTGTTTCATTTTTTTTTTTAGACTTTTTTGGTTTTGGGATTTTAGGGATGGAAGTCTGTTTTTTTCTTGAGTCGGGTTTTTTCGAAAAAAACCCTTTTAAAAAGGAAAAAAACGGAAAAGAAATTTAAACAAACGCTTTATTGTTTTTTTTATTGGATCTAACTTACTTTTAAAACAAATTTCAAAGTTTTTATCAAAATTTTTTTTTACAGTTTTTGTTTTTGTGTATGTTTTGTTTGTTTTCCCGTTCCCTAAGTTTTTCATTGGGAAATTTGGGTTTTTTTTAAATTTTTCCCTTTTCTTTGTTTTCCACAAGGGTTTTCCCCAAAAAACGGGAAAAATTTTTTTTTTTTTTTTGTTGTTGTTGTTGTTCTTTTTTTCTTTTCTTTTTTCACAGGGTAGAATTTACAGGGTGTAAAGGGAAACCCAAACTGACCCTTATGATTAAGTCCCCTTCTAGAGAAAACGAAGACAATTTTCCCAATTTTTTTTATCTTTAAACATTTACTATTTTTTAAAGACTGAAACCCAGCTGAAAAAAGACCCGTCCCGCACCAAAAGATTTTAAGGGGGAGTGATTCTACTCTATGTGTGGGATTTGGGAAAGGGGGGCCTTCACCTGTGCAAAAAAGAACCCAAAACAGAAACGGGAATGCCCAGTTGGGTAGTCTGTTTTGCCCCATTCCCATAAAAAAGAATTTCAAAAAATCTCCCCCCTTGATCCGCCTTTCCCGGGGTTTCCACCAAAAATTAATCCCAAGGCCTTTCCTTGAGGGGTTTAGTGGTTTATAGGGCTGGGCGCAATTCGGTTGTTTTAAAAAAAATTTCTCTTGTGTCTGAAAGGGAGATTCCCCTTTAAAAATGGGCCACCCAAAGGGACAAACCCATGGTTCCCAAAAGCAGGGGCAGATCAAAATCAAAAAGGAAGGGTATATTTTTTTTCTCTTGAAGCCCAAGAAAAGATAGGGTGACGGGTGAGGCGAAGGGTGAAAAAGTATGTTAGCTAATGGGAAGGTCATGTATTTTTAAATCGTTTAATTGTTTATTTCAACGGTGAAAGGGTCCCCCAAAACAAAAAAAAAGTAGTTGGGGAGGGAAAATTTTTCTTTTTGAAAACAAATTTCAGGGTTTACATTACCCTGCTGGTTCAAAGGGTTTTTTGGGAGGGGCCCCCGAAAAGCTTACATGGATCACATTGCATTTAGTGAAAAACGTAATTGTGGGTGTGGCCAAATCCCCAGAAATCGTCAGAGAAAAAGCTGGGCCCGCCAACTGGGCGAAAGATCTGCCACACAGCGCAAAGAACCCCGTGAGGGGAAAAGGAAAAAGAAAAATAAAGACAAAAACCCACTTTTTTAGAAATGTAATGGAGGTATGTTGAAGGGGGGCCATGCTTTCCTGCCTCCCCTGGTTTTGACGGAAGCTTGGGAAAAAACCCCCGGGGAAAACCTGGTAACAAAAAGCCCGAGTTCACCCAAAACCTAAAGAACCCGACGGGGCAGAGAACCCAAAGTACACAAGAAAAATAGAAAATTTTATTTCATGGTCCGATCTGTCCATAACTTTGTCAAATGATGTCTTTTTACTTTTTTGAAAAAAAAATGCTTCTATTGCGAAATTTTAAAGATTTTCTCAAGTGTTGTAAATTGTTTGGGCTATGTCAGCATTGACAAAAATTTTTTTTTTATTTTGGCTTTTTTTGTTTTCCTTTTCCTGTTATTGCTTTTTTAAAACCCTTCCCCATTCCCCCCCAAAAAAAGGGGGAAAAAAGGGAAAAATATTGTATTGTAGGTGTGTGTGTGTGTGTTACGCCTTCAAGATCATCGACAGCGTCAGCATCTTCGGGGGCATATATCAAGTAAAATAGTAAACAATTTTATAATTGGTTTAGCCAAGACTCTGGGATTTTACTAACAGCTTTCAATACGCTTTCTCGAATAGTTAAGTTTTCAAAAAGTTCTGTTATAAATTCATCAAACATGTCCTTTAGCACTTCTTTATCAACCCCAGCATTAATCGCCCACCCAAAATCATCAAATATTTCTGTAAGCTTTATAACTGCCTGGGGGTTCATTTTTTAAACCAGATTAAAATCATAAATTAAAAAATAATTAAGTAATCAGTTTCTTCCCTCTCCCTCATTCACTCCCTCATCTCTCTCTGTGTGTCTCTCTCTCACACTCACGCACACACAGGAATCATTCACTCCCTCTCTCTGTGTGTCTCTCTTACACGCGCGCACACACCACTCACACATGGGAATCATTCACACAATAGACAGACGGTGTTTGTGGGAGAAATGTGAAAGGGGGCTTTTTGTGGTTCACATTTGAACGACGTAAATTCGAGACAGCCGCCAAAAACTCTTATCAGAGTCCTGAATCAATAATCACAGGACCTGTTTAAGTTCTATCGGCGGCCGCCTGAAAAGGCAGCCTGAAGCAGGTGAAGCAAAACAACGAAGCAGGACGTTGAAGCAGGTGAAGTAAGAACTATTTTTAGATACCGTTCGGATCCGAACGGTTTTAACCAGTCCGCCAAAGCTTGAAAGCAGGACGTTTGAAGCAGGTGAAGTAAGAACTAATTTTAGATACCGTTCGGATCCGAACTGTTTTAACCAGTCCGCCAAAGCTTGAAAGCAGGACGTTGGAAGCAGGTGAAGTAAGAACTATTTTTAGATACCGTTCGGATCCGAACGGTTTTACCAGTCCGCCAAATCTTGAAAGCAATCAGACTTCAGATTGCCAGAACTTTCTAAATTCTTCATTCTCAGACATGTAGGTTAGAATTTTATGGCGTTTGCTCAGTAAATCATCAAAGCTCATTCCCAGCTTATGAAACTTGGGGAAGTGGTAAAAGGCGTTTGACAGCAGAATCATCCTTCTTGCAATGAATCATGAATGAGACATTTTTCTTTAACAAAGGATGTCCACGACTGCTTCTTTGTTTTTTGATTTTTCTTATGCCGAGGTAGGTTATCATTTCAGCATGATATTTAATATGGTCGTCAATAGCTTCTTGTTGCTCCACATTAAAAGGAGACTCTTCGAGCAATGTAAAATTTCCGAGTTCTTGACTCAATCCAGTTGTAGACGCCAAGCATTCTACAATTTGTTCGTCTAATTCTTCCGTATTCTGAGAATCATTCGAGCTGAGAGAATTGTCACTTGCCATTTTGAGAGATATTAACACACACAGCAGAAATATGTCCACACACTACAGCTGTCGCCGATCCAATCCAAAGTTTTAAAGTCAATCAATTTTCTCATAGAAAACACGCACGTCTTCACAGATCGACACCGGCAAGGGAAATGACAAG
>CM031624.1:44514119-44549335 GCA_018398815.1 Conus ventricosus | reverse complement strand
GCAGCTAAGGCCGGTTGCCAACGCATAGCTTCCCCGACCAAAATGGCGTCATACTCCCTGCCAATTGGCTGAATGGGCAGGCGCAACATCTGAGCTCGTCGCCTGATGATTAACAATTCACTAGCAGCGCTCTCACGTTGCACGCGCTGCTGCGCAAGGTTGCAGGACCAATATTGATTTGAACTGGTCTAGCGACGGGTTGTAAACAAACAGGTTGTCAAACCATATATATTTTTAGTTAATTTTATGTGCCGGAGAGAATGTAAATATGTTTGTTCATGATCACCCTATCTTATCTAGCACGTAAGCCCCCGTTTCAATGTGCTAATTACGTCGATTTATAGAGGTTTTGAGGTGTTAATTTTTTGTGAAACAGGTGTTAATTTTGGTCAAAATTGATATGAGATGGACGTGACTTGGATGTGAAAAGGGGGGTTTCGTGAAAAATAAGATGGGTGTGGTCTTGAACGAACATATTTACATTCTCTGTTCATTACTCCCACTCGGTTCATTACTCCATACTCGGTTCATTACTCTAAACTCGGTTCATTACTCTATACTCAGTTCATTACTCACCCGCACTCGTTTTTCTTACTCCGTATTCGGTTCATTACTTTACACTCAAAAGACCTCTATTCATGTCTAGTAATCGGGCCCCATTTAAGAAACGCCGTTGCTACTTCCCTTGCTAATTCACTGATCAGTTTAATCAGTCTAGACAGATGACCATTAGGTTGCATGCTGATCATTTAACAGTTTCAGTTCGCTCTGTGTATAGTTCTAAGTTGTCATTTTCGGGTATTGGGTTGTTCCTGTTATTTCCAGTCGTTTGCTACCCGCTGTTTTGCTGGGGTTTTTGTTTTTTTTTGTTTTTTTTTTTGTTGTTAATCTTTTTCTTCAGCCTGCATCCGTGTTTTCATTTGCACTAATCTTCATCATTTGATTTGCCTGCCTGTCTGTCGATCTGCTCTCTCTCCTCTCTTCTCTCTCTCTCTCTCTCTCTCTCTCTCTCTCTGGAAGTTTATTAAGCCCAAATATTACAGACAGCAATCCTTGTTGAAACTGAGCCTACTCTGTTCGTCTACTATTGCAGAAGTTGTTAAAAAAAATTCTTTGTTTTTGTACAAGGCCTTCAAGGATAGAGAATGTTTCACTTCTTGTAATTCCCCACTAAATATTCTTGTTTCGTTCTGCAATTCAATTTCATATGACTATTTGTACTTGTGTGTTCACACACCGCTTCACTGTGACTCTTTTCCAGTTTTTAAAACGAATCTAAAAACTCACCTTTTTACCGTCTATGTCGCCTGATAATTCAAAAGTCCCGGTCATACACAGATGTCAGTTTGTGTGAGTGCGTGTGTGCGAAGGTGTGCGTGAGTGGTTGTGCGTGTCTGCTTTCCCGTGTGTGCTGTGCGTATCTGCTTCCCCGTGTCTGAGTATGCGGTTTGTGTGCATGTGTGTATGCGTGTGCGTGTGTGTGGTGTGTGTGTGCGTGTGCGTGTGCGTGTGTGTGTGCGTGCGCGCGCGTGTGTGTGTGTGTGTGTGTGTGTGTGTGTGTGTGTGTGCGCGTGCGTGCGTGCGTGTTTTCGTTAGTCCTTGTATTGTAAAGCGCTTAGAGCTAATCTAGGATTTGCGCTATAGAAATATTCATTATTATTAGTATCATTAGGGGCCTTGGCCTGTTCTATGAATAAATCATCTGAATCTGAATCTCTCTCTCTCTCTGTCTCTGTCTGTCTCTGTCTCTGTCTCTCTCCCTCTCTCTCTCTCTCTCTCTCTCTCTCGCCTTCTCTCACCCCATTCCCTCTTCTCCCTCCCGTCTTCCCCCTTTTTCTGGAGACCCCCACCCTTCCACTTCGTTTCATTCTATCCCGCGCTTCTCTCTCTCTCTCTCTCTCTCTCTCTCTCTCTCTCTGTGAATTAATGCCCAAACTGGATTCAGACAGCTGATTTCTCACTGTTGTCTGTTCTTTGACTAACGACTTATGTACATGTTTTTCCTTCGAAACCAGAATGTTCGTGTATTGGGGTGCGCGATCACGCGTTTGTATACGTTTAATTTGCATGTACGTCCATGACTTGACAAAACAGCTTCATTCTTTTTTATTATTAAAAAAAAACAAAAACTAATGCACTAATTTTCAAAAGCAATAACGAAGGTTCCAGGCTATTTCTGAAACACATTTCGTAGTCGGCTATTTTTAAGATTTAAAAAAAAAAAACTGTTTTGAGATCTGTTCTTGTTAAAGCTTTCCTTAGATTTGTTTCACGAGTTTGTGGGACACTTCCTATACCTTCCCTCCCACCCCCCACCCTACCCCAGTTACCGTAGTGTAAGTTGCTTCTGTGCTAGAGTTAGAAAACAATCGGATGGGATTATTTTTTTTCCTTTTGTTTCCTCTTTACACATTTTCTTTTCTTTTTCTTTTTTCCACCCTTTTTTTGGTTGTTTTTTTTTTGGTATAAACAGTTTTGTTTTTTTTGTTGTTGTTTTTTAAATGGGGCTTACATCCTCTCTTTTCCCCATTTTTTTCACCTTTTTTTTCTTCAAAGCCTCACCATGCATTGTCTGCGTTGTTTTTTTTTCTTCTGTTTTTGTTTTTTTAATCAACGTGCATGGTGGTTTCCCAAAATTCTGTTCTAATCATGATTGGTTATTTCACATCTGTGCATGTTTGTTTTTAGACTGTTTGTGGATTGGGATCTAGGGACTGGAAGTCTGAAATTACACTTGAGTCGAATTTATCGAAATTCCATTTAAAAGAAAAAGCGGAAAAGAAAATAATCAATCGCTCATTGTTCTTATTGGATCTAATCTTACTTTGAAAACAAGATTTCAAAGATCTTATCAAAATTACGTTTACAGTTTTTGTTTGTGTGTATGTTTGTTTGTTTTCCTGTCGTAAGTTTTTCATGAATTGGGATTCTAATTTTCCTTTGCTTTGTCTCCACAAGGATTTACACAAAATCGGAAATATTTCTGTTTTTTGTTGTTGTTGTTGTTCTTTTCTTTTCTTTTCTTTTCACAGGATATGAATTACAGGGTGTAATGTAACCTAAACTGACACTATGATTACAGTCTCTTCTAGAGAAAACGTATGACAATTTTCGATTTTTCTTATCTTTATCATGTACTATTTTAACGACTGAACCTAGCTGAAAGAAGACCAGTCTGCAGCCTACAGATTTGAAGGTGAGTGATTCTACTCTATGTGTGCACTTAGGAGGTGTTCCTTCACCTGTGCAAAGAGAACAACACAGAAAGCGGTAATGCCCAGTTGCTAGTCTGTCTGCCCCATCCCATCACAAAGATGCTACAATCTCTCACTGATCAGCCTCCTGGTTGCACACCAAAAATTAATGCGCCAAGGCCTTCCTTGAGGAGTCGAGTGTTTATAGACTGGCGCAATTCGGTTGTTTTAAGAATTTCTCTTGTGTCTGAAAGGTGATTCTCTTTCATATGGCCATCAAGGTACAAGCCAGCTGGTTCCAAGCAGACAGATCAAAATCAAAGGAATGGGATTATTTTGTCTCTTGAAGCCGAAGTAAAGATAGGATGACGGGTGAGTGCGAAGGCCTGAAATGTGTGTCAGCTAATGGGAAGGTCATGTATTTGAAGATCGTTTAATTGTGATTTCATCGGTGAAGATCCTCCAAAACAAAGAAAGTAGTTGGTAGGAAGTTGTTCTTTTGATCAAGTATCAGTTTAACATTACATGCTGGTTCAGGTTTATGGTAGGCCTCAGAACGCTTACATGGATCACATAGCATTTAGTGCAAAATCGTAATTGTGGCGTGTGGCCACTCATCAGAAGTCGTCAGAGAATTAAGCTGGACAGCCAACTGGGCGACGATCTGCCACACAGCGCAAAGAACACAGTGAGGGGAAAAAGACAGAGAAAAATAAAAGACAAAACCGACTTTGAGAAGTGTAAGTGGAGATGTTGACGGGCGCCATGCTTTCCTGCCTCCACTGTTAGACTGGAAGCTTGGAACAAACCCCAGGTAAAACCTGGTACAACGCCAGAGTTCACAGAGACGCTACGAACAGACGGACAGACGAACACATGTACACAAGACACTAGAAATTATATTACATGGTCAGATCTGTCTATAACTTTGTCAAATGATGTCTTCTACTAATTGAAAACAAATGCTTCTATTGTCGAAATATATAAGATTTTCTCAAGTGTTGTAAATTGTTGGTCTATGTCAGCATTGACTAGCATTTTGTTTTATTTGGCTTGTTTGTTTTCCTTTTCTGTTATTGCTTTATATACACACCCTTCCTCCATACCCAAAAGGGGCAAGAATTTATGTGTGTGTGTGTGTGGTGTGTTGTGTTTGGTGATGTGTGTTTTTCTCATTTGTGTCTATGTTCCACCTACTCCCTACCGTGCCGTAAACGTGACCTCGGCCGTACGTGTCCTCGTGCCGTACGTAGATCTCGTATCTTCGTGACCGGATTTCATACTTGTTACAGAATCTAAGTGTATCCTGACTAGATACACACACTTGCAATAGTTCTATCTTATGCTTTAAACCGAGATAAGAGACGGAATACATTTAATTGTCACAAGATTGTATTGATTCCTTTCTTTGCTTTGCTTTGTTTTTCTCTGTATTTGGAGACAGGAGTCATTGTTTACTCATTAATTTGTGGTTCATTTACAGTTTTTAGTTAATGGTCAGTCACGAGTGTATTCCATAAAGCTATAGGGTTGGTGACCTTACGTTAAAAATTCCTGAGTCCCTGAGTATATGTGGATGGTTTAGGGCGTCAAAATGTTTTTTTGTAAATCATTTTCTTCCCTAGTTCCATCCCTCCTCCACGTTATATATGGCCAGAGCCCTGGCCTATGACCAAAGTACAATATAAAAAAATGTTCCGAGTTCAATGTTGTATTTAATTCCGGATAATTGAAATTACCAAAATACAGAATTCGAAGAGAGGGAGAGAGAGAGGAGAGAGAGGAGAGAAGAGAGAGAGAGAGTGAGAGAGAGAGAGAGAGAGAGATATTAGAGAAGACAAAGACAGAGAGACAACGATATTTAGAGAGAGAGAGAGACGAGAGAGAGAGAGAGAGAGAGAGAGAGGAGAGAGAGAGAGAGTGATGCGGAGTCAGCAAGATGCGGGAGACAGAGATTCAGAGAGACAGAATGAGATATCTAAGAACTCTCTCTCCTCTCTCTCTCTCTCTCTCTCTCTCTTCTCTCTCTCTCCTCTCTCTCTCCTCCCTCCCTCCCTCCCTTCCTCCCTCCCTCTCTCTATCTCTCTCCTCTCTCCTCTCTCCCCCTCTCTCTCTCTCTCTCTCTCTCAACAAGGTGGGCAGAAGGGCATTGTGCTCAAAACAGTATCGGTATTTAATGATGAGTAATAGGCCTAGTCTGTACTACAAAAATCTGCGCTGCCAGTGCAGCAGTTCTAAATTCATAATCGTAGAGCTATTGCCACGTAGTGCTAAAGAAAGAAATAGAAAACAAAACACACGAAAGTAGGGTTAGAGATTCTGCCAAGTAGTGCTAAAGGACAGTAGCCAATAGAGATCGAAGTCAAGCCTTCGAGATTCTTTCCTTCTTTGCCATTCTATATGAGCAATCAATAATGTCCATTAGTGACAGAGGGCAGTCGCTTTTTAGCTACTTTCGTTACTTCTCGTAATTGCCCAAAAAAGGTAGAGGTTTGAATTACGTAGTGCTATTTGCTACTGTCTAAGCGAAAAGTCTCTCCTTCTCTCTCTCTCTCTCTCTCTCTCTCTCTCTCTCTCTCTCTCTTCTCATTAGATATTTATTCATAGGATATTCATGAAAAATTCTATAGGAGCAACAAAAACAAAAACAAAACAAAACAAAACAAACAAAACAAAGAAAAACAAACAAACAAACAAAAAAGAAACATAGGCATACTTTTAAATTTAGACATCTGTGACACTAATTCGACTGAGAGAGAGAGAGAGAGAGAGTGGGGAGATGGAGAAGAGAGAGAGAGAGAGTGAGAGAAGAAGTGAGATGAAAGTGTCTGAAATGCAAAAATTCACTTCGTCCGAAAATCGTATTTTCATCAAATTATTGGATAATAGGCCCGATTAATCAATAACCAGGTGCAAATAAGCCTGATAATCGGATTATCGAACCGGTTATTGATTTCAACCCTTTATGAGTTTGGTAAATAATTTGCACATAAATTGATTTTTGGCCCGTTATTGATTATCGGGGCCGGTTATAATTTCCGGCGTAATTTTGCACCTGGTTATTGATTTATCGGTTTGTTGGTAAGTAATTTGCACTTAAAATAATTAACGGATTTTCGTACATGAAAATCGATTGTCGTGAAATTGCACACATTCTCTTTCCGGCCCGAAAATCAATTTTCTAGTATGAAAATCAATTTTATAGCAAATTACTTACCAATAGGCCCAATAAGCAATGTAACCAGGGGCAAATACGTCTGATCTTTTAAATCGATATTAGCGGGGCCCCGGTTATTGGAATTTTACACCTAACATTGATTTTGGTAAATAATGTGCACATAAAATTGATTTTCGGCCCTTATTGATTGTTGGGGCTCTGTTATTGATTACCGGCGTAATTTGCACCTGGCCGGGCTTATTGATTAGTGGGCCTATTGGTAAAGTAATTTGCACAGAAAGTCGATTTTCATAACTTTGAAAATGAATTTCTCGGCCGGAAAATGAATTCTGTGAATTTCACGCTTCAGAGAGAGAGGAAGAGAGAGAGTGGAGTGAGTGGAGGAGAACGAGGAGGAGGGAGAGTGGGAGGAGAGAGAGAGAGAGATGAACGAAACGAACGAATTTATTTTCAGAGGGTAATGGAATATTGCATCACTGCCTTTTTTACATCCAGCCCTTGGGGCCAAAAGAAATGAAGAAGGAAAGGAAAACAACAACAACAAATATTGTTTATATAAAATAAGGAAAATCACTCTTTAATATGACATATGAAAATACAAAAGGATACAAAATCTATGTTACAGAAGGGAACACCGACAGAAGGTGTGGGAGGACGGTGGGGGTGGAGGTGGGATGGGGTGGGCTGGGGGACAATTAAATGAATGAGAGGGCGGGGGGAGAAACGGAAGAATGATAAAGAAATTGAAACATTTACACAGAAACAGTTATTGGTACATCTTTGGGCCAAGTGGTGTAAGATCAGGCAGATACATCAGTACGTGAAAAGATTGGATTTTAAATTACTAGTGTTTGGTTCGTTTTTCAGTTTTTCTGGGATTTTTTATTCCACGCACCCACCAGGAAGAAGAAAGGGAGCATTATTTATGCGATGACGATGATCATTAGAAGTAAATATATTCCTTAAATAGGAAGGAGCACTGGCGTGTAGTATTTTATGCATAAAAGAGTGCTTTGTTGTACAATAGTTGGTCTTGAATGGAAGGATACCTGCTCGTTCATATCAGGGTGCCCTAGCGAGGGTTTTCATCAATTGTTATTTTGACAGCTTCTCTTATATATACTAGTCATGGGTTTATGAAAATTATTGCTCGCTAATATCCCAGAGTGTCGAGGCATAGGTCAATATATGGTTGAATATATAAGATTGAAAAATAATAAGAGAGAGAGAGATGATAGATGATAGAGGAGAGAGAGAGAGGAGAGAGAGAGCGTTTTAGTATATGACAGTTATTTGGCTGCTCGTCGCGGCAGGTTATAACAAATGGTGGTGGACGATGAGAGAATGGTTCGAAAGCAAGTGTGTCTGTCATGCCTTATAAACAATACAACAATAGCAAAAGAAATTAAAAGGAGAGAGAGAGAGAGAGATTGGAGAGAGAGGAGAGTGTGAGAGAGAGAGAGAGAGAGAGACTGACTAGTTAATTTTACCTGTACTAGTATACTATTATGGTGACAGGGAAAGAGGAAAGGAGAGAGAGGAGAGAGAGAGAGTCATACAGAGAGAGAGGAGAGAGGTGAGGAGAGAGAGAGAAATTTGATAGAACATTGCGCACGTGCGCGTGCGCGCACACACACCACACACACACGCACGCACGACCCGCCACACACGCACACACACACCACACACACGCAAAACACACAATGACATTCTTTCGGTAATTGTTTCTTTTTTTTTGTAATCGTAGTGATATAGAGTGAGAGTTGTGACCGTAGCGATAAAAGACGGTGTCTGAAATCGTTAGTTTGGTAATCATAAATTAGTTGTATAGGGTACAAGGATTTTATGAAGTGATAATAGTCTTGCGGAATGACACTGTAGTGATTTCGGGTTATTAGTCGTTTGGATATTGTAGTTAGTGTTCCGCTAGAGCGTTAGCCGTTAGTGATATTGACACGTAGTGATTAGGGATGTCCCAGTATTTGCTATTGCCACTTGCTGTCAGATTTTTGTTTTTGTTTTTAAAGCGAGATCGCAGCACAAACAGCCTTTGCTCCCAGCAGCCACTGTGTTTGCGCAGTCAGACTTGAAGGTTGCGTCACTATCAGCGGTCAAGAGTAGCAAACAGCAAGCCACAGTCCGAGGAACAGGAGGTCTACAGGAAGATAATCATTAACGGGGAAGCATAGTCAGTGTCTCTGGTTATTGCGCAATTTCATCTCCCAACTAACAAAGGTTGAAGACACTTCCTCTCCTATTTGATCACGATATTAGTGACGTCATTCTAAGTATGACGTTTTCCCTCTGCATTGGAGGAAGGTCAAGGACGGTTAGCGGTTGCCTGTGCTGATTAGGTGCCTTTTGTCTCCCTCCTTCTTCTTCTTCCTAAAATACTGGTTCACTCAAAAACGAGTAGGTCACTGCGCGCATGTTAAAAAAGTAAAATAAAATAACATAAAATAGTGCGACTTGAGACTGTTGGCCCCTGGAGCAATTGGCAACAAGGGGTCGACCTCGTATTCCCAGAAGTTAAAAGCACCAATGGCCAAATTCAGGCCCAGGTAATAGTAAAAAAATTCTGGGAAGTTAAAAATAGAAAAACGTCAATATGCAGATCTCAAAAACTGTCCAATCAATTTGTCTTTTTTAAATGAGATTGAATTTGTGGCAATCTTGATGGCACCCGGCAGTGAGTTCCACATCGTACAGAACTGGGATAAAAAGATGTAAGTGGCTGTCAATATTTGATGCCGGTATGGTAGTAACATTGACCGCACTCCTGGTGCTACTTTTATTCAATACTAGTTGTTCCATTGGAATATCAATTACTTTAGCTCTGCCTTTGAAGAAGATGTTAAGTTTGATTAAAAGCTCTTCTCACTTCTAAAGGGTGCGTTCTTAATTTCCTCATGTTCTTCCTAGTATTCCCCTTTTCTCTGATGTGGTTCCCTGTTACGAAAACGTGCTGCTCTCTTCTGAATCTTTTCGAGGTTATCAATGTCCTTTACGATGGTAAGGATCCCAACTGAGCAACCATATTCCAGTTACTGGTCCAACCCGTGTTTTTTAGCAGTCGTCTTTACCTTTTGGGGGCAGTCATTGATATTCCTGTATAAGAAGCTAAGATGTTACTTGCTTTTACATAATAAATTGTAATGTTCTTTCCATTTGAGACGGAGTGGTTCTGGACTATCTATAATCACGCCTTAAATATTTGCAGCATTAGTTTCTTAAGAATAGTATTATGGATAGAATAAATCTGATTCTAATTGGGTTGAGCGTTTGTTACATATACGCTTCACTTGGCACTATTTGGGGATGAAATTCCATTTTCAAGTCTTTTCCCACTCTTGGAAAGCGTTTTAGATCATTCTTGTAGAATGCGTGTATCATTCTTGCTTCTGATTGTCTCTAATATACTTAATCTGGTCATCTGCAAAAGGCTTATCGTAGTTCCAGGAGAGAGATTTCTACTTATGTCATTTTTCTAAATTAAGAAAAACAAGGGCCCCAGAAACAGTTCCCTGTGGTACACATGACAAGACTGGTTACAATGGGATGCGACCCTTCCAAAACAACTTTCTGCGTTCTCCCATCGAGGAATTGATCTAGCCCATTTTAGCAACAGAACCGCCAATGCCGATGTGTTTCTAATGTATGCAGCAGGCCATCATGGTAAACCTTATCAAAGGCTTTAGGAAAAGTCTAATAAAATTGCATCTATATGCTGTCTGTTGTTAAGACAGTTATTAAAATCATTGAGGCGTTGTTAGTTAAGAAGTCATATTTGTCAAAGATGGTCTTTATGCTACTATATATTATGTGTTCAAGTAGTTTAGCTGCTATGTGTTAGAGATACAGGTCTATTGTTCTCTGCTTTTGTTTTGTTCCCTGTTTGAATAGGGACAATGCTGCATCTCGCCACTCATCAGGTATTACTCCTGGTCCAGTGACGCTTGGTAAAGTAGTTGGTGTATACCTCACTCAATTCACTGGCACATAATTTAAGAGCTTGCCTGGAACGCCATCGGGGACCAGTGCTTTGTTTTCATGATGTTGGTCCGTACTTAAATATCTGCTTTGTTTACTTGGATGTTTTGCATTTCAGGGGAGTTTATTCATCATCCTTTAGTTCTAACGTTAATAAAGGTTTGGGATTTGAGAAAAACTGAACCAAATACTGCTTGTTAGTAAATTTGCTTTCCCTTCTGGGTCCTGTATTAGGTTATTCTGGTTGTTTCTCAGGTTGGAATCCCTATGTTGTCCTGATCTCTTACTCCTTATGTAAGACCATAATTCTTGTTTTGTTGATAACCTTCTGAAATCATCGAAAATTAACATAATTGGAATAAGAGTGAGCAAGCCTACTTTCTCTCTGACACCTTATCTTATATGTTTATAACTAACCAGTAATCTTTCTGAATTAGGGTGTAGTTTCCAATTTCTTAAAGGGAAATACGATATTTCCTTCTCAACAAACGTTTAGTTTTTGTAGTACATCCATGGCTGGTGGTGGTTCTTGCTTGAAGTTTATTTTGGAGGTATGTTGTCATCCATAATAAATCCAGTTAGTTTTTATACACTTCCAAAGGTCACTGCACATTATCTTTAACACTATGGACCTCAAAAAAAGACGATGAAATCAAGCGTATCCTGCGCAATTTTGGTAAATCTGCTTGGTTTCAGAGTCTGATGGTACGTTAGGGGGTTTTTTCGAGGGTTGAAAGTTGCTCTCTAAGAGAATTTGTCATGATACCAGGCTGCAAATTAATTCCTGATTGCCTTAAGAGCCTGGACAACTTGGTAAAAATTAATCCAGGGAATGCTTACCACGAGTTGGTGCTTCAACTGTCCTGCACTAATCCAAGGGTCTTTGGTGGTATCAAAAAACTGAGTATTAAAGATTTTACTGTATTGATTACCAAGTATGGCATCTTCACCCCAATCAATATCTGGTAAATTAAAGTCTCCACCAAATCCATAATATGCCTTCCTATTGGCCAAAAACAATGTAGACTTGTTCTCTGCAGATAGACGACATACATTTTCAGCTGATTCTGGAGGGTCTGTAAACTGATCCAACAATGACAGGTCTCTTATTCTTAAAATTATCTACAAAATAAACTTTCACTATTTTTGCCTGATATAAAAACTCACTGGCTAAGTTCTTCCTATGGCCAATCAAGGACTCCCCCACCTCTTTTCCAAGTCTGGTCCTTTCTATAATATAATCAAAATACTCCATTAGAAGTTCACTGTGGGTGTTTCCAGTTTAGTTCTAGCAAGTTCTGTTCCAAATTACATCATCAATGTTTTTTTCGGTGAATAAATTACTGAGTTCTTCCGTTTTCTTGAATAAGAGTTTGAAAATTTACGACTAGCATTTAAGTTTATCTTTTTCTCTTTATGATTTGTGGTTCAGTTGCACTTTTATGATTTTGGGATTTATCAGTTTTAGAATCAGGGGTGGATGCAAACATAGGACAAAATTTCAAGTTTTCTTTTGGGGATCGCGTTCTGGTGAGATAGGGGTCAAAACGGTTGCTTTATGAGCTGAAGGCTTCAAATTGAATCTTCAAAAGTCTCGAACTAAAGTTTGGAAGCCGAGGGTAAAACAAGTCCAAGATATATCACTAATGCCATAATGCTTCATAAAATGTGAATTCATAACTAAATTTAGTGTGATACCATGTATTGCAGACGTACAGGCTATGCTTTATGTTTCCATGCGACTCTCAAATTGAAACTCCGCATGGATATTTTACTTTGGTGGACGGACCAGGATTGAGTTCAATGTCTCCCGATAGCAGGTAAGGCTTTAACAGCCTGATTTAATCCTCTATGTCTAACTCTTTTATTCAAACAAATTCCTTATTCCTGTACTATTTCTGTTGTTTAATTGAAATCAGGTGTTCAAATTGGGCCTTAGTAATAGACGTTGGAACAGTACTCGGCACGGTAACATCCCATTTGGGGCTACTCCCATTTGGTCTACTCCTTTTGGAGGGTTACGGGGTTAGGGGTTAGGATTAGGGTTAGGGTTAGGGTTAGACAAATGGAAATTTTCCTTGCTACGAAAGGGGAATTTTGATTAGGCGAAAATATGGGAGTAGACCAAATGGGACAAACCCTCGGCACAGGTGCACACAGGGACTAACATGGTTCAGGTTGCACAAAGTTTTAAAACCTGCAAAAAATGGAAACTTAAGGCGTCTAGTTCCTACATCTTAAAATTTCAAATTAAACTTGAGTGCTAGCGGATATTGTTGATCCTGTCACATGTGAAAACAGCACGGAAAAATAGAAAACTTTTTAAACGAAGCCGAGGATAACACACGAGGTAGCATCTTGAAAGCCAAAATATATGAAAGACTCGCCCTTACCTGAAAGGGTTTTAGAGTTTTAAAAACAAATTTCGTTAAAAAAAAAAAAGAGAAAAGAATTAAGCGTTAAACTACCAACAGCTAACAGTGCTCGATTATTAAATTCACGGATACTCGTATGAGTAAAAGAATGCAAGGCGTTAAAGATGGTAAAAATGAATTTAAAACGGGAGCTCCAAAAACAGGCAGCCTCCTCGCAGGACTTGCGCATACGTTGTGAGTGTGTGTGTGTGTGTGTGCTGTGCGTGCGTGCTGTTATGTGTGTCTTTTTGGGCGGTCTGATGACTTCTCCGAGGTATTGGGGGTGAGGTGTTATGCTGTCCAGTGCTTGGAGTCGGTGGGCGAAGGGACCTGGCCATACTAATTTCTGCGTCTGAAGAGCGGAGAGAGACCAGACAAAAGCGCGCAATCTCAGCCGCTCACAAACATGAACATGGGCCAAGAACACGCGATGTCGCAAAAGCCTTTGAACATGTTCATTTGTGAGCACAACTGCACGCACCATACACATGGCGGCGCGCTGTACACGCAGACACAACATATATATGCACACACACAACACACATACTGTGTCCGTCCTTTCTCAGCACGCTGTGATATCGTCATCATGGACTGACGCTGTGTATTGTTTGAAATGAACAAAGACATGTGTGAAACCCAATGTCTCCCGCCGAATTTAGCAAAGATGTAAACAAAACTAAGTGTCTAGAAATACAAAGCTATCAGTAAGGGCAAAAAAAAACAAAGTGGTTTCGTAGCAGACTTGTTATGAATTGATACAAAAACAAATGGACAGAAACAATGGAGTTTTATTTCAATGCCTTCTTTGTCCTATGATAGTTGGCTAAAGGAACATTAGAAATGACAATGTGGGTGTTGTTAACGCAAAATATTACAGGAATACAGTATGTTTATAATGATAAAGCAAATGTAGGAAAGACATGTATGTTTATCTAACCCGTAAGTGGGGGATGTTAAAGAAAATAATGTAGCAAACCACAAATATATCTACCTACCTTGTAAAAAATTGTCAGAAGAATGTTGTGGAATATGAATACATTTATATGCCTTGTGGATGGTGATGTTGTCGCAAATATGGAAAAATCTTAGTTCAGTGATATGCCTTGCAAAATGGCTGTTGTTGAATAGATACTATTGTGACCAAAGCGCTTTTATCTACATAATGAGGCGCTGATGCTACCATATATAATGTAGTGATGCAGATATATTCCATATACTTCATAAACTGGTGATAAGAAAGCAAATACTGTGTAATTCAGGTCTCATTGCTCTACATAGACCACTCAAATTCTCTTGAGATGTATGTTGAAAGTTCACCAAAAGAAGTGTGAAGATACATGAACTTGGATAATATAAATTTATTAAAAACAGACAGGATGGATATTGGCATATTTCTGTCACAGTAGGATACAGTTTTTAAACCAAAGCATGATGTGTACCATGTGCTGGCCTGTTAAAACCACCCTCCCCCCCTTCGACACCCCACTTGTCAGAGTTTCTGAGGTCACCGTGTATCTACTATTGTAAACTTAGACATGAGTATAGTGAAATGGTGTCGGTAAATTATTGCAGTTATACTAATCTCGTTTGTCCACTTTATTATATTAAAGCAAATATTAGAATTTTTACAAATATCCTTTTTTTCCATAATGAAACGGTAATGTTAAAGCAAATGTTGTAATGATGCAAATACTTCTGATCCACAGAACTGTGAAATAACCTTGCAGCTATTGAAAAGTGAATGAAGTAGTTGTTCATTTTTCATCCTCAAACCAGCACGTCCACACACACTGTGGGTTGTGCAGTGGTCAGATGTCCTCACTGTTCTCCATCCTCCTCTTCTTTCTCCTTTTTTTTCCTCTGTTTCTCTCCGTCATGCTGATTTCCTGTACAATGTCAGATCTGAACACCTCTCGCCAACGGCAGTGAAATGTATATTTTTGTTGTTTGTTTGTTTATCATTGAAAGACAAGAAAGAAACCAATAAAAGTCAATTTTCAGACCATATATGCACGCATAAACATTTACTTGCATCCACCAACATCGACCTTTTCATGCTCACAAGCATACACACACTCACACTTATACACACACACCACACAACACTTATACACACACACACACACCACATATGCACTCATAAACACTTACTTGCATCCACCAACATCGACCTTTTCATGCTCACAAGCATCAAAAACATGCAAGCAACACACACACACATTTATACACACACACATACACACATTTCAGTGGGACTTTTGTAGATGGCATTGCAGTATAATCAGTCAGTGTGATGCTCCCCCAGAGAAATCGTCTACAATGCACAAACAAATCACACCTGCTGCAGAAACACGCCTTATTCATACTTCACCTGTTAGTCTCGCAGTCAGTTTTCATTGCAGCCTGCACATATCCTCATGATTCCAATGACAGTTGGCTTAGTGTGTTGACTTCTAAGCCACAAGTTCATCAGAAGCAGAGTCATTTCCATCTGACCAACGTGTGGGAATAAAATTTGTTTTCATATCCTTTGTGCAACTCAAATCAAACTGATGAACATGTTTGAAAATATCCGTCCATTTTAATCTCAATGTTATTTGCATTGTTCGTATGTGTAAACTATTTCACAATCCATTGTAAATAACAAATTTAAACCTTGACCTTTCAAATCAAAATTTGGGAAGATACCCCATTTTCGTCTATGAAGTGGAAAGCAGTTACATACCATGACTGCTGCATGATGGTCCTTTTCTGCATCAACCTTTACCCCTCTTCCCATGCCCCTTTCGCTTCCGCTTTCCACAACATTGTTGTAGAATGACTGACGGAAATTCTAAACAAACTTGTTTTGCATGTCCAATGTCTTTGTGATCAAAATATACCTTTTTATTATTATCGTCATTTTGACCAATAAAAAAAAAAAACCTTCAATGCAAGCAATTTTTAATGAGTAAACAATGCAGAACATATCCTGGACAGTATATTTTGTATTAAGATGAAGTTCTATCCCGGCTTAATTCTTGCACTGATTGTTTGGCTTTCCTTTGGAAGGTCTGTTCCATGCAGATTTGTTCATGGTATCTTGCTTTTGTATTGGTATTAATTTCCTTTATACAAACTTTTAATTGTCTGCTCTGTTTTGTTTGCCAGTTAATATTCTAATTCATGGTAGTGTTCTGAGTACAACCTTACTTACTGTAATCTTTAGTGTACAGGGTGTACTGTACATGTGCATCAGCTTTTTCTGAAAGAGTTTCTGCAGGAAACATTATACAGTTGTGTCAACCTCTCTTGTCAGCAAAGAAATCAACAACAGGGGTTAGGAACAGAAAACGAAAAAAAAGCATCATTTTTCCGGTTAAAATTATCAGCAGGGAATGGAGAAGGGAAAATTGCCTCTTCTTCTTCCATATTACACCAATAATACTGACTCTTTAAACACTCCACTCCACTTAAAATTGTTCTGGCAGGTAACTCTGATAAACAAAGATGCTAACAGATTCTGCCATCGATGATAAAGAAAAACTTCATCTGCACAGTCTGAATATCATTCTCTCAAAAATGTTGCATTCTCACCAACAGTTAACACCATCTCAAAATGTTACATTCTCACCAACAGTTAACTCCATCTCAAAATGTTAACAGCAAGCTGAAGTTTAAGAGAGAAACAGGAAAGCTTCATTTTGAATTTTTCAAAGAAAATCTGCTTCCTTTCATTCGAATGCAATGGTTCCTGGCTTTTAGTCACAAAGTTGTCGATCATGAATCCCCCCCTTCCCTCAACTCAAAAGACAGGAACAAAAAAGACTTTTTATGAACATTCAAAACTGACAACTGAAACGGAAAATGCCCCAGAATGTGAATTAAGAACATCAACAGCACATAATGTTCTGTGTGACCACAGTCATCTACATTCAGTGTATTCCCTCATTTGTTTCCTTTTTCAGCTGCAACTACAAGAGTGGCTATCTCTTCCATTCTTTTTTGTACATGTTGGTGTTATCAACACCAAGTCTGTGATCTTAATTATGATGGAATAAACATTTGTACAGTGCCGGTTTATTTACTGTGCTTTTGCAAGTGTGTATGTGAGTGTGCACAGAGCATACATTCACAAAAACATTAAAACCTGTATGGAACAAGATCAGGCTCCTACGTGCACGGATATATTCTGATTTCCTTAGCACATGCAAGAAGTGGACCCATACAACGGATCTCTCTTCATCTGTTGGTTCACTGATGACTTCTGGCAGTCTCTCCTCCATCTGTTGGTTCACTGATGACTTCAGGCAGTCTCCATCTGTTGGTTTATTGATGACTTCAGGCAGTCTCTCTCTTCATCTGTTGGTTCACTGATGACTTCAGGCAATCTCTCTTCATCTGTTGGTTCACTGATGATTTCAGGCAGTCTCTCTGTCCATCTGTTGGTTCACTGACGACTTCAGGCAGTCTTTCTCTCCATCTGTTGGTTTATTGATGACTTCAGGCAGTCTCTCTCCATCTGTTGGTCCACTGATGACTTCAGGCAGTCAATCTCCATCTGTTGGTTCACCGATAATTTCAGGCAGTCTCTCTCCATCTATTGGTCCACTGATGACTTCAGGCAGTCAATCTCCATCTGTTGCTTCACTGATGACTTCAGGCAGTCTCTCTCCATCTGTTGTTGATTGATGACTTCAGGCAGTCAATATCCATCTGTTGGTTCACTGATGACTTCAGGCAGTCAACCTCAATCTGTTGGTCCTTTGATGACTTTATGCAACATTCCTCCATCTATAGGTTCATCGATGACTTCAAGCAGTCTCTCTCCATCTGTTGGTCCTTTGATGACTTCATGCAATATTTCTCCATCTGTGGGTTCACTGATGACTTCAGGCAGTCAATGTCCCCCTGGTCCACTGATGACTTCAGGCAGTCTCTCTCCATCAGTTGGTCCTTTGATGACTTTCTCCAACTATAGGTTCACCGATGATTTCAAGCAGTCCTTTGATGACTTCATGCAATAGTTCTCCATCTGTAGGTTCACCAATGACTTCAGGCGGTATCTCTCCATCTGTTGGTTTACTGACAACTTCAGGCAGTCTCTCTCCATCTGTCTGTCCTCTGATGACTTCAGTCAGTCCTCTCTCCATCTGTTGGTCTTTTGATGACTTCATGCAATATATTTCTCCATCTGTAGGTTCACCAATGACTTCAGGCAGTCTCTCTCCATCTGTTGGTCCTTTGATGACTTCATACAATACTTCTCCATCTGTAGGTTCACTGATGACTTCAGGTGGTATCTCTCTCCATCTGTTGGTTTACTGATGACTTCAGGCGGTCTCTCTCCATCTGTCTGTCCTCTGATGACTTCAGGCAGTCAATCTCCATCTGTAGGTTCACCAATGACTTCAGGCAGTCTCTCTCCATCTGGTCCTTTGATGACTTCATTCAATGTTTCTCCATCTGTAGGTTCACCGATGACTTCAGGCAGTATCCCTCCATCTGTTGTGGTCATCTGCAGCCCTCTGAGTGCTGCTAAAGGACAGGCCTCTCTTCTCCCCAAACTTGTCCTCCCACCTGTTTTACAGAGTGCCTGCTCTTCATCCCCCTGCAATTGAGCCCCCCAGGATGGTTTTTGCCAGGCAAGCTGGTCTTGAAATGTATTATGTCATCGTTCAATCGCGTTACATGTCAATCATATTGAAATCGGGAAAATATAGGATTTTTTTTTCTTTGAGGGGAAAAAAGTTTTGACAGTGGTATTGAAAAAGAAAACAGACTATTTCTGCCCAAAAGAGGATTTAATGCCCGACTTTGGATCACACACACACACACACACACACACACAATACACACACACACAAATACACAACTGGAGGGGGGGGGGGGGGGGGGGGGGGGGGGTGTGTAAAAATGCACTACAAACAAACGAGTCTCTCCATCTAGAGAAAACAGACCATAATTGTATGCCCATTTCTTTTTATTTAGAAGACATTTACAGATTTTTAAAGTTAAAAAAGAGAAAAAATGAAAATAAAACCAACAGAGGCAGCAGCAATGACAGCCACTTGATAATTATGACATTTCAGCACCTAAAGAATTGATATTTCAAATGACCCACACATCTTTACGACCACAATAATGTTACTATGTACAATTCTTCACAGAAAAATAAACCATCGATATCAAGAGGTTCAACATCTAAGGAAAGATTTTGATAAACTGAAAATTTACAGAATACACAGTTGTTTAGGGAACAAAAAAAGACTCATCTAATCAACACTCCAGAAAACAAAAATACCAACAAATTTTTCTGTACTTTTTCTACAGTTCAGAAAAATCGTAAGTTTTCCCACTCCTACAGGAAAACAATCAAGTAAAAAGATTTAAAACTTTCAACAACAAAAAAGAAGAAAAATCATACTAAGAACCTTTTAGTAAGTACGAGGTATGATCTGAGAAGATTGATGGTTCGAGCTCTGATCTGAATAGGATTTAACCACATTGTCCCTCATTTCGACACCTTTGCCCCTTTCCCCAACACACACACACACACACACACAGCATGCCACACAACACACACACACACTACAGCAAGAGAGAGAAAATGTCTTTCATTTCAACTGGTACTGACTAAAGGTACAAATGAATGACACCAAAGAATGCCTGTAGGAACTCTCAAAATCGGATTCACCTTTTCACAAGTCTTTTACACACTTGTACACATTGAGTGCCTGCGCACGCACACACATACACACACACAATTTCATATCTTCAGGACAGACTACATGAAGTTACCACACGTTCTTATACCATGGAAACATCACAGAAGACCAATGTGGACTGTATCCAAACCACCAGAACGCTGTGATTCAACCATGAGTCTGCCAGTGTCAGCTCACATAGTAAAGGTTTGGGGACCAAGTCATGTCGTGTTGCTTACAGCCCAGCCGACCACAGACAAAGCCTTTAACAGGACTACAGAAAAGTTAAACAAGCAAATATGTAGTCTGTGAACTACATTCTCTCCTCCCTGTACTATCAACATAGCACTCTGCTGTTTAAGGTTTTAATCATTCTGATGATGTCAGTTTTGTGGAATCTATCTTGTCCACCCCCCCCCCCCCCCCCCCCCCCCCCCCACACACACACACACACACATTCCTTACCCCCTGCGGTGAAGAAAGCGTCTTACTTGATGCACTTTGCACATCATAAAGTGATATGTGGATTTCTGGCTATTTTTGGTTCAACGATGGTATGATATGTTGCCTCTGAGCGGTGTTTATTTATTTCTACAAATGTAACACATCAGGCATCTCAACTACTTGGGGGAAAAAAAAAAGGACGAAAGGGAAAAGAAGGAATCACCACTTCATATCTCAATGCTTCGAAAGTCTGTAACACACTTCAAATTTCAGTGCTTGGACAGTCTGTAATAGTCCCTAAACCTGATGCACTTCTGTTCCTTTTCATATGTATAACTGAGGACACCAACTATCTCACTGAATATACCTTCATGAAATTTTCGATCACATTCTTTTCAAGTGTTATCCTTAAAATCTACTTCACAATACAACAAAAAAGGGGTTGTTTCCAAGGATTTTCTGGAACACAAATAAAAGGACGAAATCAATTAAAGGCAACTGACCAGTGTGTCTGAAAATACTGTAGATTTCAACAATAGTTTTATTTTCCTGTTTCGTGCCACTGCAGGCTCCCCATGTTTATCCACACCCAGGATTCCCAGCGCCAGTAATCCTCAGGAAGCTTATCAACATAGCTGTCAACTTTCTGGAGTCTGAAATCAGGAGCTAGGGGATGATGAGGGCAGTCTGGCTTGAAGTGAAAATTTACCTTTCACTTCATGTAGTAGCTAATACTCTCAGACCCATCGTTTTAACTTTGTTCAGCAGTGTCATATCGGCCCTTTCTAAAAATGACCCCCTACTCAACTTCTTTAAAGAATCTTCAAATTCTGGATTTCTTCCCCTCACCAAATGTGGATTTTGTGTATTATTTGTAAAATAACTGAATTCCTGGCAGTTAAAAATCAGAATCAGGTCACTGACCAAAAGACAACTAATAAAAACAAACAAGCAAGCAAACAAACAAAAAAGCTGAGCCATTTTGATGGTATTCAGGAATACTTTCGTAATTACCTCAAAAGACAAGCTCTTTATCTGCCAATATTTCACAGTAATAAAGTGATTTTCAGCTGTTGTAGATTCCAGAAACAAAACACAGTTGTATTACAACACTGCAGCCCCTGTGCAGAGATCACTCAGTGGTGTGGGACGAGAGTTAAAGTTTGTACACACTCCATGATGATGTCACCATTCAAGGTAAGATATGTACACACCCCATAATGACATCACCATTCAAGGTATGTACACACTCCATGATGACATCATCATTCAAGGTAAGGTATGTACACACTCCATGATGACATCACCATTCAAGGTAAGGTATGTACACACTCCATAATGACACCACCATTCAAGGTAAGGTGTGTACACACTCCATGATGACATCACCATTCAGAGTAAGGTATGCAAACACTCCATGGTGACATTACCATTCAAGGTTTATACACACTCCATGATGACGTCACCATGCAAGGTGAGGTATGTAAACACTCTATGATGGCATCACCATTCAAGGTATACACACACTCTATGATGACACTTTTTGTTCTTTTTCAATTGTTTTTGTTTCAACAGTAACAAACCTTATCTGAGGCTGGATTCTGCTGATTTCCTTACAAATTCAAAATTTAAAAACATGTACCTACCTTTTGGTATACAATAAACATGACCTTTGTTTTATTTTTTGCCAACTTCTTTCCAAACTCAAAATCTATACCTACAGTTTGGAACATAATACATGTAACCTTTATTTCATTTTCTGATGACTTTTTTACAAATTCAAAATCTAAAGATATGTACCTACATTTTGGTACATAATACATGTAACCTTTATTTCATTTTCTGATGACTTCTTTACAAATTCAAAATCTAAAGATATGTACCTACATTTTGGTACATAATACATGTAACCTTTATTTCATTTTCTGATGACTTCTTCACAAATTCAAAATCTAAAGATATGTACCTACATTTTGGTACATAGTATACATAACCTTTAATGTATTTTCTGCTGTCTTCTTCACAAATTCAAAATCTAAAGAAATGTACCTACATTTTGGTACATAATATACATAACCTTCATTTGATTTTCTGATGACTTCTTTACAAATTCAAAATTTAAAGATCTGTACCTACATTTGGGTACATAGTACACAAAACTTTCTGCTGACTTCTGCCAAATTCAAATCACAAGATGGTACCGCTTTTTAAATAATACACAAACCCTGTATTTTATGACACCCCCAACCCCCACCCCCAGGGAAATTTTAAAGGGTTACTGCAAAAAATCTCACAAAACGGTGCCCTAGCGGTTTAGCTATTGGTATGTGGAAAAAGGGAAAGCGCAGTACTGCGAGAACTGAAAATAGCACACGGCAGCAGGGTTCCTCCCAATGAAAAGTCATTAAGCCTTTATATAGGAATTTCATGAGTGGCCCATTCTGCAGCCTGTGGAAAATGTGAGTTTTTGGAACCACTTGTTTTGTGGGGAGTCGACGGTTTTTGTTACCTACCTGGAGGAGGGGGGAAAAGGGGGGGGGGGGGGGGGGGGCGCTGATGTTCGTATGTGTGTGTGACACGGGGGGGGGAGAGAGAGAGCAGGCACTATAAATGCGTTAGTGTAGGTCACGCAACTACAGTCTTCGCTAATTTCGATGTAAACATTTTCCCCAATCAAAAATTATCCAAAACGCTTCCCCCCCAATTTTCCTTTCAATTCTTTCACAGGGATAACAAACCTGCGGTATACACCATTTTAGGTATGACTGGAGAAAAAAAATTTTGGCTTCAACACCTTCCTCAACATGACTCTTCCATTTACCACACAAAAACTCCATACAAGCGACTACTCACTCATCAACAGGGAACAGAACTTCCAAACCCCCCCCACTGACCCAGTTCCACCCAAAAGGGTTTACCCTCATTGTTTCCCCCTTTCCCTTTCCCCCCTCACACTCAAAACCCCCCTGCTCCTAATCCCCTTCCTCCTCAAAGCAAGAAAATACAAAATGCTGTTTTCACCTTGTGAAACCTTCTTGTCTGGCAAATGTTAAACTGACAAGAAATGGTGACTGAAATGAGCGCCAAAAAAAAAAAATCTTTTTTTATTAATGCTCTTTTTCTTTCAGAAAGGGTCCGTTTTTTTAATGGCATTTCAAATGTTATTTTTATTTTGCCCAGATCTTGTCTCTATGCGTTCCTAAATCAGGCTCGGTTAAAACTGTAAATTGCGTTTTTAGGCTGAAGTTACTAAGAGGTGTTTCTCTCAAAAAAAATTTTACTTCTTTCTTTCTTTCTTTTTTTTTTTTCTCTCTCTCTCTCCTTATATATAATTTTTAACTTCTTTCTTTCTTTATCTCTCCTCTCTCTCTCTCTCCTCTCTCTCTCTCTATATATTATATTTATATATATCAGGGATGAAATTTCTCCGATTTTCGGGAAAATTCCCATAAATATTTTGCCGACCGACTAAAAAAAAAAGTTTAGACCAAAAATAAAAAAACCCAACAGAAAAATAAAAGTGCGTCCGACGTTATTTTCGGGGATTTCCAAATGCGGTGTGTAAGTCGCCGCTCAATGGTACTTCCCGGCAATACGAAAATCCGGGGGTTCGCCAAATCGTTCAAAAATGGGGAAGTTTTTTGCATGCCCGGGTTTATACGCGAAAAAGAAGGTCTGAAAAAAGATTTGGCGGTGGATTTGGTTAGAAAACAAAGTGGACGAGATACGCGTCGGGGATGCTTCCGGGGAAAGGGGGAGAACGGCTGTGCATTTTGCGTCCCTGCCAGAAGAAAGTCAATTATGCGAATCGGGGGTTTTCAAGGTTTTGATTTCACCCCTCGAGAGGCCTTCTCACAAGAATACGCATTTTCCCGTGAAGGAAATAAAAACGATTCGGGTTTAAATATATTTTTTTTTCCTTTTTTTAAAAAGTGTTTGTTTATTTAAAAAGAAATCATGCTACATTTTGCTTCGCGACCTGATTTGAAAAAAAGGGGCTCCCTTAGATTAAAAATCTCAGTTTTTCTCTCTCTTTTTTTCTTTTGGGTCTCTCTCTTCTCTCTCTCTCGGGGGTCTTCTCTTCTCTTTCTTGGTTTTCTCTCTCTCTCTTTTCTGGTCTTCTCTCTCTTCTCTTTTGGGTTTTTTTCTCTTTTTCTCTCGGTTTTTTCTCTCTCTCTCTTCTCCCTCTCTCTCTCTCTCTCTCCGAGTCTCTCTCTCTCTCTCTCTTTCTCTCGGTTTTCTCCTCTCTCTTTCTCTCGGTTTTCTCTCTCTCTCCTCCTCTCCCCTTCACTGTCTTCTCTCTCTTTTCTCTCTCTCTTTTATTTTCTTTACAATACCCATATTGTGGGTTCATTTGACGTGTGGTGTGTTTTGTGGGTTTTGGACTGTGTGTGTGTGTGTGTGTGTGTGTGTGTTTTGTTTTGTGCCGCCGGCGTTTCCCCCTGTGTATGTATATTGTGTGGGGGTTTGTGTGTACAAAAATTTATATTTTTTTATGTTGTTTTGATGCGTTAGGGATTTTTTTTCACTATTTTTTTTTTTCTTCCTTTTGTATGTGGGCAGGGTTTGTAAAGACGGTTTTTGCTTATAAACCACTTTCCAATAAAATGGTTAAATTTTGTTGTTGTTGTCTGTCTGTCTCTCTTTTCTCTCTCCACACACCCCACCACCACACACCCCCCACACCACACACCCCCTGTATTTACTTTTTTCTCACTACTTAAATGACCCCCAAAGGCCAAAGCTTGAAACAATTTTGATTTCAAAAAAAAAAAACAGGGGCCCCCCCCTTTCCCCCCCCCCCCCCCCCCCCCCCCCCCCCCCCCCCCCCCCCCCCCCCCCCCCCCCCCCCCCCCCCCCCCCCCCCCCCCCCCCCCCCCCCCCCCCCCCCCCCCCCCCCCCCCCCCCCCCCCCCCCCCCCACCCCCCCCCCCCCCCCCCCCCCCCCCCCCCCCCCCCCCCCCCTTTAAAAAATTGACAAGTTTATTCATTTGTAAAATGAGAAAGACAGAGAGAGACAGAGAGAGAGGGGAAATTTCTAGAGTCTGTGTTTGCAAGCCCAAAGGGTTTTTTTTTTTCAGGGGTTTTTTTTTTGTGTGGTGTTGGTGTGTTCCTTTTTTTTAAAAACAGAAAGTGTGTGCTTTGAAGCAATGTTTTTTTCCTCCTTTAAAATTAAAAAAATTAAATTTTTTAAAAAGTTTTTTATTTTTTTTCTCGAAATTTGCAAATCCTTTCCCCCTTTAAATTTCAATTTTATAAAAATTTAAAAAAAAAAGATTAAAATTATTTTTCTTTTAAAAGGGTGGTTTTTGGGGGGGGCCCCCTTTTTAATCCCCCCCCTACCTTTTCAAAATATTATTTTTGGTATTTTTGGTAAAGGTGGGGGGTTTTGGGGGGGGGTTTTTTTTCCCCTCCCATTTTGAGGCAAAAAATAGTTTTTGTAAAAATTTTCGGTGAGGTTTAAGGGGGCCAATTGGGAGGGCTTTGCCTTGGCCCCTTTTCAGGCCCCCAAAACAACCCATTTTTTTTCCCCAACTTTTCCAAGCTCCCCCCCCCTTGCAAAAAGGAATTTTTAAACTTTTTTTGGCTTTTATGGTAAAAAAAAGGCCCTTGGGGAGTTTTGGGGTTTGGTGGGTTCTTTTAAACCTTTTTGGGGGGTTAATGGGGGGGGTCCTTTGGTTTTGGGGTGTGTGTGTGTTGGTGTATCTTGTGTGTGTGTGTGTGTGTAAATGTGTGTGTGTGTTTTGTGTGTGTGTTTTGTGTGTGTGTTTTGGGGTTTGGTGTGTGTGTGCTGCTTTGGTGTGTTTGTGTGTGTGAAAGCGTGTTGTTGTGTGTGTATGTATGTGTGTGTGTGGTGTGTGTGTGCCCCCTGTTTTTTTGAATGATGGGAGTAATGAATGAGACGACACAATCTGTGTCTGCTTTGTACCTGCTGTTTTTTTTTCCCCCCCAGGCTTTGGCTCGTGGCCCAGGGCCTGGAGCCCCTGAAAGTTTTTCCGAAGGGCCCGCTTCATAAAAAGCCCCGGTAGGGGTTTGGGGAAAGGGTTTTGCAAGACTCGTGCTAGTTGAACTGAGGGCTCCCTGCTTCAGCCCCCAAACTTGACGAAGGCCCCGAAAGACCAGCATGAGAGTCCTCACTGCATGGTCAGCCACTTCTGGGCCTTCGTTTCAGGGGGAAAAATGATTCCCCACCTAGGCCCCTTTTCCCTTTCGGAAAGTGAATGCAAAAACCCTTTTCCCGGAAAAAATCGTGAAACGGGGTACTCGTCTTGAACTCCCATGGGAGAATTGGTGTCTGTGTTTTTTGGATTCCTGCAGTGCCCTGAGGGGCCCCGGGGCGGGTTTGGGGAAAAGCTTCGTAAAAGTGCACACGCTCCTTGCCCATTGATGGGAACTCCCCACTTTGCCCCACAATGTTTCCCCAGGAAATTCTGTGCGGAATTTGGAGGGGGTTGGCAGCTTCTAAAAGGGACCTGAAACCCCACTTCAGATGGAGCGGGGAAACCAAAAAGAACTCCTCGTGACCTCCCCCCATATCATCGGAATCGCCCCATCTGCACTGGGGGCGGTATGTCCCACACGTGGCTGTCAGTGTATGATGTGACAGGGGAGGGGTTTTGGGAAATTTCGATGCCATCACGCTTTTTTCTTCTTCAGCTTTCTCTCTTCAAAAGACCAGGAGATTTTACAAAGAAAATTGTGGTGAACTTTTATGGATCAGCGCGTGTTGAAGACCCAAGGCCCGGGGGTCTGGGGAGCAAGACCCAGAGAGCCCTTTCCAAGAAGGGCCGGCCACCTTCACGTGATGGGAAAGAAGGGAAAGGACGGGGTGATCCAGGCAGTGTTTTTTTAATGGGGACCACACCCCCTTCCTATATAAAGGTCTTCCAACCCATTTCCCCAAACCCTTTCAAAGAGTAGGGAAAGCTCTTTCAAAACAGGAAGCCAAGGGAATCCTTACTCTTCTGCGAGAACAGCACAGGCCCCCGGGAAAGGGTTTTCTTCTTTTTTGGTAGCCCCCAAAAGCTCTGAGGAAACACAGGGGGGCTGAAAAACCTGGCAAGCCCTACTTAAAGCCCCGGGGCCCTGGACGATTTTGGAGAACCTGCAGCGCGATCCCTTATGTTTGTGGCGAAGCCACACGGGAAGGGTTGTTTGAGAGAGCAGCTGAAAAAAAAGCCGCCGTTCAACTGCAGTCGCAGTCATTTCTAAAGAAATTTCCGGCCCGTTTCGTTGATGGGGGAAAAGTGCCTTCGGGGAAGTGCCACTTGAAAAGGGAACCCATCCATCTGTTCTGCTCTTGACCCCAAAAGGGGTTTATCGGGGGGTTAAAACATTGGGTGCCTGCTTAAAATTCCAAGCAAAGTGCCTTCGGGTGGAGGACTGTGCCCGAATTTAAAAAAAGAATTTTAGGTCCTACTCATGTCGCAGACACTTGATTTGGGAAAGACATGATTTTCCCCGTGGACCCCTGGTGGGCTGGGGTTGGCAAAAGGGTTTTCCCATGGGAGCAAGGGGGAAAAGGCACTCTTGAGCTTTTTCCATGGACCCTTAGGGGAAAGGGAAGGTTCAGTGCCAGGAGTGAGATCAGGTTTCTCGTCATCTAGATGAGTGTAGAGCCCTTCCGTCCCCGGGGACTTTTTGGATTTCACTTGATGGCTAGGGAGAAGTGCTGTGCGGGGCCTTTGGAAAAAAGCCCCAGTTACTGACCCGTGGAAAGGAAGCTTTTCAAAACCTGAAGGTTGCTTCCCGTGTTAACCCCCAAAGGAAAACAAGGGGCCCTTTGCTGAAAAGAATCCCCAAAAAAAAGAAAACCTGGTGTCGGGTGAAAAGGGAGAAGCCTATGGAGTAGCTCGGGAAACTCGGGCCCCCAAACCCAGCAAAAGAAAGGGGGGCCTGAAAAAAAACCCGGGGCGGTGGCCCCTACCCCAAAAACTACAAAAGAGCTATTTCCCAGAAGGGGTTTAAACCTTGAGAAGGCTGCGGAAAAATCATTTTAAAAATTTCGGGTGTTTGGGCCCAAGGGAAAGTTGGAGGCAGTGGGGGTTTGAAATCTTTAATGCGGGGACTTGGAACCCAAGGACTTCTTAGGGAACAAGAATGCCTTTCTCCCCTCAAATTGCTCCACCCCTTTTCCCGGGTACGGGTGTTTGGGGGATGGTAATTTTTCTCCCGCGATGTGTTCTTTGCTAGATGGGGGTTCAAAAGGGGCCGACCCCAAAAAATTGAGAGAAAGGGAAATTGGTTATAAAATTTGGTTTGGGTTCCGAGACTTTATCTGGACAACGCAGTTTACGGGGCCCCAGGGACTGATTGTGAAAACTCATTGAAGGCCCCAATTTTTAAAAAGGAAATATGCCTCACGATCCGTTGAGTACATTCTTAAGCCTGACACCAGCTCCAATCAAAAAAATTTTCCCGGGAAAGGGAAGTGCAGAAGGGTTCCCCAAAACCCTTGACATTCATGGGTATCTGGCGGATCCCATGGCCAGCGCCCTTCTTGGTTAAAGGGGCTACTGTCTTTTCCCCCCCTTTTGGAAAAAGCCCAACCCCCTTTCGTTTCCCAAACGAATTTTAAAATTCCCAGACTTCAGGCAAAAAATTCCTTCAGACCCCACAAGTGTTCCTGCCGTACTCTGGTCACACACCTCTAGAAAAACGGTTTGGGAAAAAAACTGGAGACCAAAAACCCCTTTGTTGTGTGTTCCCAGCTCCCGGCACTGTTTCCCAAAGGGCCAAATAGCATCCTTTTCAAACACAGCAAGCATCCAAAAAGGGAAGGCCTCGTCGCAACAGGGGGACTCAAAGCCCCTTTTTCGCGTGATTTCCCGAGAAAATGCGAAGTTTTAGAGACGAAATGCTTGAGATTTTGGGCAGATTGGGTTTTTTAGCAGCTAACAATCACCTACTGTTTCTGGGACTGTGTTCAGTTTAATCAGAAAAAAGCTTGGGGGGATCTGCAGATTGGGTTTTTAGGGCTAACAATACCCACTGTTTTGCACCCGGGGGTTTTTGTGAACGGGAGTTTTACTTGATTTCTTTGTGTGAACAAAGCAGGTTTGGTATTGGGAATTTTTGGACTGGTTAAATTTTAAAATTTAACTGTGGGTTATAGACTGCGAGGCGTTTTCTGTTTTTCGTTCAATTTTTAGCAAACGATTTAGCCAAGAAAATTTTTTAAAAGGGAAAAGGTTTAAACTATCACTTCTTTGGTCAAAACTTTCTTTGTTTCCCTTGTGGGATTTGGGGGAATAAAAATTAAAAACAAAAGTAATTTTAAAAAGGTGGCTAGCCTAACAAAGTCCCAAACCCAAAAAAAACCCCCAATTCGGAAAAAATGTTTTCTCATGCTGGTCCCAAAAAAAATGGCTGCCTCGTGTCTGCTTCAGGAAAACAAAACGCTGTTTGGTTTCCCTTTCCCGGGGGGGGGGGGAAAAAACGAATCAATCCCGGATTTTAGTTGTACAACGTTCAAAAAAGTTCAAACATTTGCAGTTGAGTGGATCCCAAAACATTGCTTTCAAGTGAAAAAAGCCCGAGTTTTTTTTACCACGCAAACACCCCCACGGGATTTGAAGATGCCAAGAACGAAGGCCCTTTGGGTTCCATCGCTTTTGTTACCAGGAGTTTACCCGGAAAGATCGGTAAGTGAAAACCCCTTTAAATTTTTTTTTCCAAAAAATTCTGTTTCTTTTAGCTGGGAGATTTTTACGCCCGATTTAAAAAAAATGTAAGAAAGAAAAAGGGAAAAACACACCCACTTTCCCGGCCCAAAGGGCCCACAGCCAGTCTGCCGTATGCCCTCCCCTTGCAGGTGGCAGTGGGGCCCCCCCCCGGGGCAGGTTTTTGGGTTTTTCTATTTTGGCCCCCTCCGTGATGAAAAGCCTGTAAAGGGGGTTTTGGGGTTTCTGTTTTGTGTGTGTGTGTGTGTGGGGGTTCTTTGTTTACCCCTGTGGGTGTTTCTGGGAATAAAAATAAATAATAAAAAAATGTTTATTTCTTTCGCCTAATCTTTTAAAAGCCCTTTAAACGCTTACAAAAAAAAGTAAAAAAAATCAAAGAAGCAAACCAAAAAATTTTTTTAAAACCCAAAAAGGCAATTTCCAAAAACCAAAAACACAATATTTTACTTTCTTAGTGAGGAACACACCCCACACACACCATATTTTTTTTTTTTTAAAAAAACCCCTTTAAAAAAAGGAGGGGATTTCTGAGGTTAAAAACAAAAAATGAAAACATGTGTGTGCATCTGTTTGTCGGTTTTTTGGTTTGTTTTTTGACATGAAAGTGTTTGGGAAGTTTTTTTCATATTTATGGGAGTTTTTTTTGAAAGTGGGTTAAAATGTCCGTTTTTTAATTTTTTAGTAATAGCGAAAAGGAGAAGTTGGATTAAACCCTAAGCAATATTTTTGTTGACCCAAAAGTTTGGGTCAGTCACTTTAAAAAGTGTTTATGGGCAGATTTCCACCCCAAAAGTGAATCATGATTTTGTTAAAAAAAAATTTTAAACCCAACAAAAACCATAAGTCGTGAATGTAAAGTTTGATTTTTTGATAAACCCCAAAAAGTAATTTTTAAAAATTTGGGAAAATGGTACATTACTATTTACATGAGGGATGTTTTTTTGTTTTTTTTCTTTTCAGGCTGCAACAAAATGCCAAAAACAAAAAGGAACGTGGGAAGGGGACACCCTTGCAGGGGTTTTAACCCCAGGGGTTTTGAGGATACGGGCCAACCCTGCAAGAAACGGGGAAGTACTGAACTTTATCACAGGGCCTGTAGTTTGCAAAAAAAAGAAATAAACCGTCCCTGCCTTACTTTTGTATCTTTTGTAAAAAGGGAGAGGAAAACAAAAGCGGACAGAAAGCTGATGGCCAAAAAAAATTTAGGGCGTTTTTTAAAAGGGTTTTTTGAACAAAAACAATGTGTTCGAATTGAGGAGGCTGCCCCAAAGAGAAAAGGGTGATGAAGAATTACTTGGAAACATCAAAGTAAGGAAAATTTGGGTTTCCCTGAATTGCCCCGGGACCTTTTTGGGGTTTTTTTCCCGCCTCAAAAGCTTTTACCAATGGGGCATATGTATCTGGACGGTCATTTGCGTCACAGGAAAGACAAAATGGCAACCAAATTTGAAAGCTACAAAGTTTTCATGGGGAAAAGTTTAAATTTTCAACAAACTTGTCCCCAAAAAAAAAGAGTGCTAGGGGTGGGCCCCACCTTGTTGGGAAATGTTCCTGAAGTAGTTAAAAGGGGTGGACATTTTGTGTGTTTCCCATGGAAAACATGCCAGTTGAAATACCAACTCCAGAAAAGGGGCTTCCCAAAAATTTGGGCCCTTTATTTTTGCCAAGTGGGAAAAACAGAGTGAGATTTTTTTTTTTACGAGGGAAGTGGTGGAAAACTTCGTGATACCTACTGTTTGGATTTGCGTATACGCAGTGATTTAGGGCAAAATCTTTTGATTTGAGTCGGGAAAGCACTAAAAACTAAAGGGGGGGTGTTGTAAAATTGTAACTGAGCAGCAAATCCCCAAAAGAGAGAGAGAGAGGGGAGAGAAAGACGAAAAAGAGAGGAGAGAGGAGAGAGGGGGAAAAGGGAGAGAGAGAGAGGAGGGATTTTAAAATCGCACCCGTGCTTTTTAGTGTTTTTGTATTGCAGAAAAAAAGGATTTTTTTTGTTATTTTTTGTTCATGTTTTTGGGGTTCCCGTTTTAAAAACCCCTTTAAATTTCTGTTTCAGGACTGTTTGGGGGCGCAAGAAGGGCACAAGAGCCCTTTTACCCCTGTGGGCATGCAAAATGAACTATCACGTGGAGTAGCTGGACAAAAGTGTCCCCCAAGCAGCATTTTTGGCCCCCTGAAGCAAAAAAAAATGCGGAAGACAAAGGTTTTAAAGGGGAAACATTCCCGTTCCTTGTTCAACTGTCGGTTGGATTGCCGGGTGCTATCTGAAAACAATCCGAAGGGTCTTTTTTGGGGGTCTGTTCTGAAAAACGAAAAATGTTAAATAAGTCAAGACATTTTGAATGTTCACCACAAAGGGAAAAAATTTTCTTTTCCAAAGCACTATGCCCCGGGGGAAAGAGTGTAGGCAAAACCGTGGATTGCCAAAATCATGATCCTCAACGGGCCTTTTGGGCATCCCTGAGGGAACACTTCAGTCCTTTAACTTTACACAGCTCTAGTGACAGCAGGTTTTGCGAAAAACAGTAGGGGAAAAAAATAAAAAGTCTGTTTCAAACCCCCCTTGCCAACCACCGGTTTTTGGGGCGGGAAAAGGGCCTAAAGCCGCCCCTTTTCCCGTGGGGGAAGGGGAGAGAGAGGAATTTACCGGCGAAAGACAGCAGACAGAGAAAAGAGAGACAGGGGAGAGAGGGCAGGGCAGCAGACAGAGAGGGGGAGACACACACCACACGCAAAACGCATTTTTAAAGTTTTTCTGGCAAAATAAGCGTCAATAAAAAAAATATCGATTATCTTCAAAAAACCCTACTGTGCAGGGTTATCCCTTTTTTAAAACTAATTTACTAAAATTTTTTAGATTTTAGGGTTTTTTTTTAATCCCATGTTTTTCTTGGTCGTTTTCAAAATTTTCTTTATTTTTCCCCAAACATTTTTCAAATGAGTCCCTTTTTCTTCATGTGAAATAGAATTCGTCTTTAACTGTTTCTAAAGTCTTTTTTTAAAACCGGGGTTATATTTCTGGGAAAAAAATCCACAAACTTATTTCCCCGCATGTCTTCCCCTGAAAGCTAGTTTCGAAAAAAGTGTTTTTTCTTTTTAAATATGTTTTTCTGCGAACGTCATCTATAATAAATAGTTTTGCGTTCCTTAAAAAAGTCTTTTAAAATGTTTTAAACACTCCCCTCGTTTATTGCTTGGTTTAACTAAATTTTTGTCATCATCTGTCCATATAAACCTTTTTATTTTGAAAATTTCTTGTTCCCTTTAAGTGTTGGGGAGAAAATTTACAATTTTGATCAAAAAATTTTAAAAGATAACTGTTTGTAAACGGTTGAGGATAAATATTGTTTTTCCCACAAAAATGTCTGTCCACCCAAAATTTAATGAACAATGAGGGGTTTTTTTTTAAAAGTTTAAAAGCTCCCTAGTTTTATAACAGAACCCTTTTTTTTAATCCCGTTATTGTTTTTATTTACTCTCTGTCAAAACTTGTTCAGGGGAATAAAAACCCCCGGGGGCCTAAATTGGGAAGGGGTTTTTTCCAAAATTTAGTTCTGTAAGTTGTTTTATTTAGACTAATATTGATTTGGGTTTCTTGTTGTTTTTGACCCTTTAAAATCCTGCCCTTGTGAAGAATTTACGACGGGGAACTTTTTGTTTTTCAACGGGCAAGTTTTGCCAAAACTAATTAGAATTTCCCTTTTTGAAGGGGCGTCCAATGCCCCAAAACCCCCTTCCCCCTTTACATCTTTTAAGACAGGAAAAATTTTAATTTCATTTTGAACGTTTTCTCCCAATTTTTATTTGGGGAAAGGGAAATGTAATTTTGTTAGAAGCATCTTTCAAAACTGATTTCTTCTGTTGGGGGATGCTGTTTATTTTCCCTACGGCTTTATTTCAATTCTTTTTGGGCTATTGTTTTTCTGGCATAAGAAAAAACAAGTAAAGGGCCAAAAGTTGAATTTCTTTTCTGAAACTTTTTTTGGGGGTAAAAATGTAATGGGTTTTTGAATTCAAATTTTTTTTTTCCCCTTCTAAATTTTGGTTTTTAAGTGCCATTTTAAAAGGTTTAGGGTTTTTGACTATTTTAAAATTTTATTTTGGCCAACATTATTTTCCCCCTAGATTGCGCAGCTGTTTAGTTTTTGGAAACTTTTTACTGTTTGTAACCTCTTTTCGTTTATAACACCATCCCTTTTGTGTACCAAACCCATTCAAAGTGCCTATCTCCCCCGTTTTTGTTCAAAGTCCGGCAACGTTCCCCGCAAAAGGGCTTTTTAAATTTTAAAGGGTTTTACACCTCAAAAGGCGCTAATGTAACTCCTGGTTCTTTGGCCCCCGCACTTATTTTTTAGTAGGTTTTTTTTATTTCCCCAAAACAATGTGCAGGTTATCACATTTTACGACTTTCCCCGTTTTGTCTTTGATGTTTTATATTAAATGATCCGACCCTCCCACAAACTAATCTTTTAAACTGTAAATTAGGGAATTGTAATAATTTCATAATCGCAATATGCAGCTTTCCCTGACGGCAGAGGTCTTAAAACAGTTGAGGGCCTTCCATCATATAAAATTTTCATCAGTGCTTAGCTCTCTAAATGAACATAGAGTAATGAATGTAATGCAAGATTGAGCGGACTTTCCCCCTCAAAACGTAGTTTCATCTGGCGAAACACTAAAACTATGAGTGGGTAGATTGCTAGTTGTAAAGCCTAGCATTTTAGCTAGCTCTTTATCAAAATGTATTTGCTTCTTCAGGTTTGAATGTTAATATTGTTTTAGATTTGCATTGTTAAGTTTAAGAGTAATGTCTAAGTTACTCATTGCTTCTTTTAGTGAGCAAAACCCGTAATAACCATCAGGTATTGTTAACTGTTTAACGTCGTTTGTTCTCCTTTCATATTTTGTAATCTTATTATTCCCCTTGGCTTTAGTTATATTAAACCATACGACTTTGTAAAATATTTCATGGAGCGCGACCGTTTGGCCCCGCAATTGTTATCAATAGCATGTTCTAAAAACGAAGGGCGGTCCTTGAGTTGTTATTGTTACAAACATTTTTTAAACAAATTAAAAATGAGTGCATTCAAATATACTGATGCAAAATATTCTGTTGGGCCGCACTACAATCTTAAAAATATAACAACTGACACCCTCGACATTTCTGTGACCCAGACTGTCGCATTTCATAAAAAGGTGAGTACGCCATTAAACAGATATCTTAACCCCCTATTAAAAAAGACTACATCGCGAAAGCGTGGTTTAGTCATCCGATGCAGTTTTATCAGAACCAGTTAACTTTGCTGTGTTTTGTGCATCAACTGGGTGTGGAGTGTCGTATGCTGATCACTTAAATCATCCTGATCCTTTGTGAGGTCCCGTGTACAGATTTCATTTTTATTACACCTTTAGCGTATTTGACTGAACTGCGAGCGCCATTACCAAATGACAAACCGTTTAATCCATTCAGCAACATAATAGACATGAAGGCTTTTGAAAGGATCTGTAACGAATTCAATATTAACACCAAGACGGACTTTAGACAAAAGTTGGATCTTAATCATGGTCTAGGCACCCCTTATTTTTGGGCATGCACAGAAAAGTTTAACATTTTTTTACGGGCCCCAA